>OX608080.1:44344769-44520355 GCA_951509765.1 Sphenella marginata
AGACACGAGTTCGAATCCGTGTCCGAAAAGGGATCTGATGATGAGCCTGGAAACTCTGAAACATGTAATCCTATCCATCGCTGTTGATTTTTCCTTTGTAATTTTTCTCCAATTATCAATTTTTCCCAAAAAAACTGACAATTAAATTCATTACGAATTATTGTTTATTTGGTCTCGAGCTTGCAAAAACTTACAAATATGTAAACAAAATAGACCGCAAAAATCCAACAACAAAATACATTGAAACCATAGCACGGGTTTACGTACATATGTAAATATGTACAAACAACAAGTCCAACACACATCATAACATATAGGCTGCATGTCTTAAGAAATTTTGTGTATACAGTTGGCAAGAACAAACAAACAAAAGGGAATTAATTGAAATGGAGATAAGTGCATTGTGACGTCACAGGGCATCATTGCTTAGTGTTGGAATTTTCTAACAGCGGCTTTGGTGCAGACACGAGTTCGAATCCGTGTCCGAAAAGGGATCTGATGATGAGCCTGGAAACTCTGAAACATGTAATCCTATCCATCGCTGTTGATTTTTCCTTTGTAATTTTTCTCCAATTATCAATTTTTCCCAAAAAAACTGACAATTAAATTCATTACGAATTATTGTTTATTTGGTCTCGAGCTTGCAAAAACTTACAAATATGTAAACAAAATAGACCGCAAAAATCCAACAACAAAATACATTGAAACCATAGCACGGGTTTACGTACATATGTAAATATGTACAAACAACAAGTCCAACACACATCATAACATATAGGCTGCATGTCTTAAGAAATTTTGTGTATACAGTTGGCAAGAACAAACAAACAAAAGGGAATTAATTGAAGTGGAGATAAGTGCATTGTGACGTCACAGGGCATCATTGCTTAGTGTTGGAATTTTCTAACAGCGGCTTTGGTGCAGACACGAGTTCGAATCCGTGTCCGAAAAGGGATCTGATGATGAGCCTGGAAACTCTGAAACATGTAATCCTATCCATCGCTGTTGATTTTTCCTTTGTAATTTTTCTCCAATTATCAATTTTTCCCAAAAAAACTGACAATTAAATTCATTACGAATTATTGTTTATTTGGTCTCGAGCTTGCAAAAACTTACAAATATGTAAACAAAATAGACCGCAAAAATCCAACAACAATTTTTTTGTTTATTATCGCTACTAATTCATAACAAAAGCAAAAAAGTATAAATCTTGACATATTTTTTTAAATTAAATGAAAAATTATTGAATAAACAAAAGTTCTATAATGCCATTATTTCGTTAAAATGTTGTGCTTCGCAGAGCTTTTCGATTAAAATATTGACGAATGGGTTAATAAAAGTGTACCACGAAATTACGTCAAAATCTTCCTCAGGGGTTTCTTTAATAATTAAAACTAGTATATCCCGTGGTCGAAATTCGACCACCTTAAATTAGTTTAACTTATTAAATCCTCTGTTCGCATTTTTCTCCAGTACCTAATGCCTAGAGGCATAAATATTGGAGACATTTTTATTGCTGAAAATAATTATTTATAGTTGAGTTATTGAGAGTCGCTTTCATAAAAGCTGGTTTACTCTAAAGCCGGGTAATTTGACAACTAACCAAAAAAAATCCGTCCATTAAAGACCAGTAATCATTAATAGGAGATGGCAAAAACGGTACTTAGTAATGTTTGAAAGTCCACCATCAGACCCACCACTCCTTTCATATTCCGTCAATACCTATTTCAATAAAGAAAATTAAATTTCATGGGCATATACCAAACACATAGTTAGACTTATAATATATATAGTATATCCCGTGGTCGAAATTCGACCACCTTAAATTAGTTTAACTTATTAAATCCTCTGTTCTCATTTTTCTCCAGTACCTAATGCCTAGAGGCATAAATATTGGAGACATTTTTATTGCTGAAAATAATTATTTATAGTTGAGTTATTGAGAGTCGCTTTCATAAAAGCTGGTTTACTCTAAAGCCGGGTAATTTGACAACTAACCAAAAAAAATCCGTCCATTAAAGACCAGTAATCATTAATAGGAGATGGTAAAAACGGTACTTAGTAATGTTTGAAAGTCCACCATCAGACCCACCACTCCTTTCATATTCCGTCAATACCTATTTCAATAAACAAAATTAAATTTCATGGGCATATACCAACAACATAGTTAGACTTATAATATATATAATGGTCACATAGAATGATGCCATATCGAACAAAATTGGCCATATGGATTGAAACGAATGAAAGTTCATTTTGAGATTCCGTTAACTTCTTAACATTTGCCGGTTTCCAAATTGTGTGTTTTTTTTTTTTTGGTATACAGACAGTTTTCTCAATTTTTCTTTTAGTTGTATATTTTTTGAAGTCCGTATAGCGGGAGAATATTACAACTTAGACATATGATGGTTTTCTGATTTTTCGTCAAATTCAACTCGGAAATATTGAAAACACATAACCTAACTGGCCCAATTTAATATTGGGGTATATGTCGACTCTTTTACAAATACAAATTTTTATGAAGAAAATAGTTGATGTCTTTAGGAAAATTAACGCAATTTCAAACTATTTCGTGAATATAAAATTGAAGAAGCTACAAACTGCGTTTTTACTTTTCGTATATTAAATATGATATATTTCTTAAAAAATATATACTGATAAATTGAAATAATTTTTTAGCTTTTTTTTTCAAACAATTTGGTTTTTTCACTCGAAAAAAGATGTCATAAACAGAAAAATATTGAAATATCGGGTTATATGTCGACTCTTTTACAAATGAAAATTTTTAGGAAGAAAATAGTTGATGTCTTTAGGAAAATTAACGCAATTTCAAACTATTTCGTGAATATAAAATTGAAGAACTACAAACTGCGTTTTTACTTTTTATATATTAAATATGATATATTTCTTAAAAAATATATATTGATAAATTGAAATAATTTTTTAGCTTTTTTTTTACAAAAAATTTGGTTTTTTCGCTCGAAGATGGATGTCAGAAACAGAAAAATATTGAAATATTGGGTTATATGTCAACTCTTTTACAAATAAAAATTTTTAGGAAGAAAATAGTTGATGTCTTCAGGAAAATTAACGCAATTTCGAACTATTTCGTGAATATAAAATTGAAGAACTACAAACTGCGTTTTTACTTTTTATATATTAAATATGATATATTTCTTAAAAAATATATATTGATAAATTGAAATAATTTTTTAGCTTTTTTTTTACAAAAAATTTGGTTTTTTCACTCGAAGATGGATGTCAGAAACAGAAAAATATTGAAATATTGGGTTATATATCGACTCTTTTACAAATAAAAATTTTTAGGAAGAAAATAGTTGATGTCTTTAGGAAAATTAACGCAATTTCGAACTATTTCGTGAATATTAAATTGAAGAACTACAAACTGCGTTTTTACTTTTTCCATATTAAATATGATAGATTTCTTAAAAAATATAAATTTATAAATATTGATAAATTGGAATAATTTTTTAGATTTTATTCAAAAAATTTGAGTTTTTCACTCCAAGATAGATGTCATAAACATAATAAACACAAAAATATTGGATTACAAATATAATAAATTAAAAAAAAAAGTATAATAAAAAGTTTTCGTATATTTTAAGGCAAATTCAATTTAGTAAAAAAAAAAAAAACTTTACCTGCCCTGAACACGTTCTTGAACATACGAACGCACGCATCATAGCCGGCACGCTCACCACCTGCGCCACTGCTGTATGTACAACAAAAAAGTCAAATACTGTAGTTAACAGCTTTGGGCTTTGGTGAAAACTTTGATGAATTATTACAAATTAATGAAGCATTTTTTGTTAAATATAATATGCCTATGCAAAGCTCCTGGCCCATGAAAACATATCAAAATATATAATAATTGGAGTTATGCATTGTTTTATGAGATACACTCTGGCAATTGATTGTATGGAAAAAATGTTAGCCTATTAATATATAGATAATGGTCACATAGAATGATGCTATATCGAACAAAATTGGCCATATGGATTGAAACGAATGAAAGTTCATTTTGAGATTCCGTTAACTTCTTAACATTTGCCGGTTTCCAAATTGTGTGTTTTTTTTTTTTGGTATACAGACAGTTTTCTCAATTTTTCTTTTAGTTGTATATTTTTTGAAGTCCGTATAGCGGGAGAATATTACAACTTAGACATATGATGGTTTTCTGATTTTTCGTCAAATTCAACTCGGAAATATTGAAAACACATAACCTAACTGGCCCAATTTAATATTGGGGTATATGTCGACTCTTTTACAAATAAAAATTTTTATGAAGAAAATAGTTGATGTCTTTAGGAAAATTAACGCAATTTCAAACTATTTCGTGAATATAAAATTGAAGAACTACAAACTGCGTTTTTACTTTTCGTATATTAAATATGATATATTTCTTAAAAAATATATACTGATAAATTGAAATAAATTTTAGCTTTTTTTTTCAAACAATTTGGTTTTTTCACTCGAAAAAAGATGTCATAAACAGAAAAATATTGAAATATCGGGTTATATGTCGACTCTTTTACAAATGAAAATTTTTAGGAAGAAAATAGTTGATGTCTTTAGGAAAATTAACGCAATTTCAAACTATTTCGTGAATATAAAATTGAAGAACTACAAACTGCGTTTTTACTTTTCGTATATTAAATATGATATATTTCTTAAAAAATTTATATTGATAAATTGAAATAATTTTTTAGCTTTTTTTTACAAAAAATTTGGTTTTTTCACTCGAAGATGGATGTCAGAAACAGAAAAATATTGAAATATTGGGTTATATGTCGACTCTTTTACAAATGAAAATTTTTAGGAAGAAAATGGTTGATGTCTTTAGGAAAATTAACGCAATTTCAAACTATTTCGTGAATATAAAATTGAAGAACTACAAACTGCGTTTTTACTTTTTATATATGTATTAAATATGATATATTTCTTAAAAAATATATATTGATAAATTTAAATAATTTTTTAGCTTTTTTTTTGCAAAAAATTTGGTTTTTTCACTCGAAGATGGATGTCAGAAACAGAAAAATATTGAAATATTGGGTTATATGTCCACTCTTTTACAAATAAAAATTTTTAGGAAGAAAATAGTTGATGTCTTTAGGAAAATTAATGCAATTTCAAACTATTACATGAATATAAAATTGAAGAAGCTACAAACTGTGTTTTATTGAAGAATAGTCAATATGAAAAAAAAGGAAAAAAGTTGTATGTTCGAAGTTGTGTTCGAACCATTAAACCCCACGCGTCCCACCCGAGCGCATTACACATGCTCTTTTGGTACACATAAGTATGGCGTGTCAAATGCTATACCTAAGCGCTAAAGGTTCAGCAAATATTTCCACCGCTAAGAATATATGTACATACATACATACCATATAGATTGAAACCAATGAAAGTTCATTTTGAGATTCCGTTAACTTCTTAACATTAGCCGGTTTCCAATTTGTGTTTTTGTTTTTTTTGGTATACAGACAGTTTTCTCAATTTTACTTGTAGTTGTAGATTTTTTGAAGTACGTATAGCGGGAGAATATTACAACTTAGACATATGATGGTTTTCTGGTTTTTTTCGTCAAATTCAACTCGGAAATATTGAAAACACATAACCTAACTGGCCCAATTTAATATTGGGGTATATGTCGACTCTTTTACAAATAAAAATTTTTATGAAGAAAATAGTTGATGTCTTTAGGAAAATTAACGCAATTTCAAACTATTTCGTGAATATAAAATTGAAGAAGCTGCAAACTGCGTTTTTACTTTTCGTATATTAAATATGATATATTTCTTAAAAAATATATACTGATAAATTGAAATAAATTTTAGCTTTTTTTTCAAACAATTTGGTTTTTTCACTCGAAAAAAGATGTCATAAACAGAAAAATATTGAAATATCGGGTTATATGTCGACTCTTTTACAAATGAAAATTTTTAGGAAGAAAATAGTTGATGTCTTTAGGAAAATTAACGCAATTTCAAACTATTTCGTGAATATAAAATTGAAGAACTACAAACTGCGTTTTTACTTTTTATATATTAAATATGATATATTTCTTAAAAAATATATATTGATAAATTGAAATAATTTTTTAGCTTTTTTTTTTACAAAAAATTTGGTTTTTTCACTCGAAGATGGATGTCAGAAACAGAAAAATATTGAAATATTGGGTTATATGTCGACTCTTTTATTTTTATTTTATTTATTTTTATTTATTAATTTGTTTTAAGTCGACACAAACAAAGAGGTCGACTAAGGACAGATACTATTAAAATTGCACATAACTTAAAAACTAACAATATGAATTAAAGTATTACATGAGATGTTTGGAGAGGCAGTGTCTCCCATCCACACACACATACGGTCGACTATTCACGGTTATTCAATGTTGTCATCAGAGCTAGTTGGCTATTAACTGGAAAGATTAGAGTGGCCGTGATTGCTGTTCATCTTATAAAACGATCGGTTCATCCATAAGGATGGTCTTGAAAATCATTGACTGTTCCATCCTCACCGGGTGGTTGAAGAGGCCGAGTCTCCAATCCTCCCTGGCATACGGTCGAGTAATAATTTGTTTAAGTGTGTTCGTTGATATTGTGTGAGAAGCTGGTGGAATGGACGGGATTCCACGCAGCGCTCGGGGCAACAACGGAATATTTATCATTTAATATTGTGCCTTGAAATCTTGAATTATCCATAGGATGGTTGAAGAGGCCGAGTCTCCAATCCACCCTGACATACGGTCGAATATTTATTTATGTAAAGTCGAGTACCAGAGCGATATGAGATTTGCTGGCGGAATGGACGTGATTCCGCGCAGCGGATAATTTAATTAATTAATTGTATGCGTTGATATATGTGTGCTGCCGGTGGAATGGACGCGATTCCACGTAGCGTTCGGGTCAACAACGGAATATTTATCATTTAATATTGTGCCTTGAAATCTTGAATTATCCATAGGATGGTTGAAGAGGCCGAGTCTCCAATCCACCCTGACATACGGTCGAATATTTATTTATGTAAAGTCGAGTACCAGAGCGATATGAGATTTGCTGGCGGAATGGACGTGATTCCGTGCAGCGGATAATTTAATTAATTAATTGTATGCGTTGATATATGTGTGCTGCCGGTGGAATGGCCGCGATTCCACGCAGCGCTCAGAGCAACAACGGGTGGAGGACTTACATGATATTAGTCAGCGTTAAGCAGGAATGCAAGTATTTTACAAATGAAAATTTTTAGGAAGAAAATAGTTGATGTCTTTAGGAAAATTAACGCAATTTCAAACTATTTCGTGAATATAAAATTGAAGAACTACAAACTGCGTTTTTACTTTTTATATATTAAATATGATATATTTCTTAAAAAATATATATTGATAAATTGAAATAATTTTTTAGCTTTTTTTTTGCAAAAAATTTGGTTTTTTCACTCGAAGATGGATGTCAGAAACAGAAAAATATTGAAATATTGGGTTATATGTCGACTCTTTTACAAATAAAAATTTTTAGGAAGAAAATAGTTGATGTCTTTAGGAAAATTAATGCAATTTCAAACTATTACATGAATATAAAATTGAAGAAGCTACAAACTGTGTTTTATTGAAGAATAGTCAATATGAAAAAAAAGGAAAAAAATTTTATGTTCGAAGTTGTGTTCGAACCATTAAACCCCACGCGTCCCACCCGAGCGCATTACACATGCTCTATTGGTACACATAAGTATGGCGTGTCAAATGCTATACCTAAGCGCTAAAGGTTCAGCAAATATTTCCACCGCTAAGAATATATGTACATACATACATACCATATAGATTGAAACCAATGAAAGTTCATTTTGAGATTCCGTTAACTTCTTAACATTAGCCGGTTTCCAAATTGTGTTTTTGTTTTTTTTGGTATACAGACAGTTTTCTCAATTTTACTTGTAGTTGTAGATTTTTTGAAGTACGTATAGCGGGAGAATATTACAACTTAGACATATGATCGTTTTCTGGTTTTTTTCGTCAAATTCAACTCGGAAATATTGAAAACACATAACCTAACTGGCCCAATTTAATATTGGGGTATATGTCGACTCTTTTACAAATAAAAATTTTTATGAAGAAAATAGTTCATGTCTTTAGGAAAATTAACGCAATTTCAAACTATTTCGTGACTATAAAATTGAAGAAGCTACAAACTGCGTTTTTACTTTTCGTATATTAAATATGATATATTTCTTAAAAAATATATACTGATAAATTGAAATAATTGTTTAGCTTTTTTTTTCAAACAATTTGGTTTTTTCACTCGAAAAAAGATGTCATAAACAGAAAAATATTGAAATATCGGGTTATATGTCGACTCTTTTACAAATGAAAATTTTTAGGAAGAAAATAGTTGATGTCTTTAGGAAAATTAACGCAATTTCAAACTATTTCGTGAATATAAAATTGAAGAACTACAAACTGCGTTTGTACTTTTTATATATTAAATATGATATATTTCTTAAAAAATATATATTGATAAATTGAAATAATTTTTTAGCTTTTTTTTTACAAAAAATTTGGGTTTTTCACTCGAAGATGGATGTCAGAAACAGAAAAATATTGAAATATTGGGTTATATGTCGACTCTTTTACAAATGAAAATTTTTAGGAAGAAAATAGTTGATGTCTTCAGGAAAATTAACGCAATTTCAAACTATTTCGTGAATATAAAATTGAAGAACTACAAACTGCGTTTTTACTTTTTATATATTAAATATGATATATTTCTTAAAAAATATATATTGATAAATTGAAATAATTTTTTAGCTTTTTTTTTACAACTTTAACTTTTTATTGGGCGGGAAAAGACCCGCCTTAACTGGCGCCCGAGCAGGGACCCACCCATTAGTGGAAAGGACTTCCTTAAATGAGAGGTCCTGATAAATAGTGATCAGTGTTAGTGACAGTTGTGAAGTGAAAGTGTTGGTGGCAGTGATATCCACAAAATTTGCTATGACAAAAATTACGAAAAACATATAAAAAATATATTGAAAACCGCGATTCACCACCTTCGGGAGGACCCTCCGGTTTATAAAATTAAATAAATAAATAAGTAAAACAAGTGTAAATAAGGGCTTGTACAGCCGATAACAAAATTTTTTCAAACCGCGATTCACCACCTTCGGGGGAACCCTCCGGTTTATAATATAAGCTTAATTCTGCGATTCCCTTCGGGACCCTCCAGAATATAAAAGCTCCTCTCCCTAGGAGAGGTAAATTGTGGTAAAACCACACAGTGAATAAGTGAAAATAACTTTACTATGTCCAATCCTTGAAGCCCTAAACGGCTGAGACAGGAATAAAATTAAAAGAAGCCATTCTGTGACCCCTAAGACCCTCAGATGCGCAAATGAAAATATAAAAATTGAGTTTTGTTTTGGGTCCGTGTACCTATCCTCATAGGCCGGATCCCACTATACCGAAGGTCATATAATGGTTAACGAATTCCGTGACATTGCAATATGCAAAAAAAAGTTGCACCCTGCGTGCCTGTTGCCATTCCCTTAAGGATATGGCAATACATATTCTTTGTAGTAGCTAACCCTAGTGTACACATAAGAACACACTACAGTTTGGCTATGTCCTCAGTGTTTCCAGGGTACACATCAGAACACACTGGAAACTGCTGCTTGTTTTCCGCGATTCTTCCAGAGTACACATAAGAACACGATGGGGATCGCAAATGGTGCCTTTTCAGTGTAGCCATAAGAACACACTGGAGATTGCGTTAGTCCGGGATTTCGTTGTGGATCTAGCTGTGCCTAAGTAGGTTGCCCTCAATCTGATTGTCGACGACCAAAAAGGAATAACACAGCCTCCCTGACCAAAAACTTTAACCTAAAAGACGATGTACTGTGAAACGCCAATTAGGTACATGTCGCCGTTAACATCAGAACACGGTGGAGATTTCACAACCAAACTTACAGTTCCTTTCTTGTTCTTTTCCAGGAAAGGAGCTGAAAGCATCAAACACTTTATATCAAAACAAAAAACGAGAAAAAATCGTAAATTAACAAAAGAAAAGCCATCCCGTGCCTGCGATACAATATTTCAAAAAAAAAAAAAACCCAAAAGCCATTGAGCAAAGGTAAAGCCATTCCGTGCCCGTGACTTTTATTTTTTTATTTTTTTTTGCGAAACCTCTAATATAAAATAAACATAATGGAAGCTCTAGCAACTAAGGTTAATGAGCTGACCAGGGGAATGAATGCTCTTCTTGAGCAGATACGGAGACTGGAAGGCCGCCTCGGGGGTAGTGAGGCAAACAGCACAATCCTAGAGCAAAATTTGGCTAGGATTGGCGAAAGGCTCAATAACGTGGAACAGGCAAGTGTCAGCGGCCCAGCCCAAGGGATGTCCGCAGTGGTGCGATCGCCACTTTCAGAGCAGGACCTAAAAGATATTGGCAGGCTCCCTGACTGTGTGAAGGAGTTGCAGATATTCGAGGGGAGCCCCTCTCAGTATATCTCCTGGGTCCATACAGTTGAAGGGATCCTGGCCGATTACGAGGTAGTAAAAGGGAGGCCTCTATATCGGGCCATCCTCCAGCACATCCGGCAGAAAATTCGGGGTGGAGCTGATGCGGCCTTGGTAGCGTATAATGTTTTTGCAGGTGAATGGGCAGATATAAAGCGAATATTGTCCCTTCACTACGCCGATAAGAGAGACATCCGAACTCTGGAGCACCAACTGAACCGGCTCACGCAAGGAACCTCCAAGCTGGATGAGTTCTTTGCGACAGTGAATCACCAACTGTCACTCATAATAAACAAGATACAATGCGATGATTATTCGCAAGAGACGGATTCAGTTCTGATGGAAACCTATAGGAACAGAGCCCTGGATGTCATCATCCGAGGATTGAGTCCCGAATTATCCCGTATGCTGATTGTACAAAAACCAAAGACGTTGCCAGAGGCCTATTCTGCCTGCCTCGATATTCAAAATCTCACTCTCCGGAATACAATAGTCCACACAAACTCCATTAATAGGATCATAGTTCCGACAAACAACCTGCAAAGGCCACCCGTACCACCACGTGCACGCTCAAATTATAACTGGGTCAATAGGGACGCAGGATATAGAACCCCCTACAATAGCTTCCAACCCAGTAACAGCGCAAGCTCATCGCCCCCAGCCAGACCGACTGCCCCTAAGCCCGCAGAGAGAATGGAAGTCGACGGTAGCATGCAGACAAGGCAGATAAATTATATGAACCGACCTTCGGGGTCAAATGCCTTCAAAAGGGGACCTACTGCTTCAAAAGGCAACTTCAAAAAACAATCAAAATTGTATAATATACAGACTGATGGCTCAGAAGGAGGTTCGGACTCCCTAATCGATTCCGCACCCACAGAAGACAACGTTCAGGAAGTAAATTTTTTAATGACTGGCCCTCCAGCTTATTTCATATACGGAGCGGTGCACGCTCCAGCATTCCTTACCTAACGTGCATGACCAACAATAACACTGCTCTAAAATTCCTTATTGATACAGGAGCAAACAAAAATTTCATTAAACCTGCCATAGCTCCTCACTCACAGCCAGTTGACCCTCCTTTTTCAGTGCAGACGGCGGCAGGACCAATTCTAATAAATAGGAAAATCTGCGGACAATTTTTTCACAATGTGGGGAACGATACCGAAACAACATTCTACTCATTACCGGGACTTGAATCCTTCGACGGTATCATAGGAGATGATACACTAAAAGCGCTCGGCGCTGTGATAGACAGGAAAAATCATGTCCTCACAATAGAGCCGAACATTAAAATACCGCTGCGAAACAAAACAGTCGGAAACATTAATTTTTCCGAAACCTCGGGTATTCCTGAAGCGGTGCTTCCAATTTTAGAGTCCCTGATAAACCGATACTCGCACCTGTTCGGCCCACTCGACATTAAATCAAATATCAAAACCTCAGTTCGGGCCGAGATAAAGACCACTACGCCTGAGCCCATTTATACAAAAAGCTACCCATACCCCGCGAACATGAGAGAGGAGATAGAGCGACAAATTACGGAGTTGCTTGAGGAAGGCATCATTAGACCGTCCAAAAGCCCTTATAACTCTCCTATTTGGGTAGTCCCAAAAAAACCCAAGCCATCCGGTGAAAAACAATATAGAATGGTAGTGGATTTTAAGCTCCTAAATGCCGTCACAGTCTCAGACGCTTATCCCATCCCCGATATAAATGCAACTCTAGCCAGCCTAGGAAATGCCAAATATTTCACTACGATCGATCTCACATCAGGATTCCATCAAATTGCAATGAAGGGGGCGGACATACCGAAAACAGCGTTTTCAACAATGAACGGCAAATACGAGTTTCTCAGACTGCCTTTCGGGTTGAAAAACGCGCCCGCAATATTTCAACGCATGATTGATGATGTCCTTAAAGAGTATATCGGAAGGATATGCTATGTGTACATCGACGATATTATCGTCTTTGGCAAAGATATCGACGAGCATTTGAAGAACGTGGAAATAGTATTCGAAAGGTTGGCGGATGCCAACCTAAGGGTAAACCTAGAAAAAACTAAGTTCATGAAAACAGAAGTAGAGTATATAATCACATCTGATGGGATAAAGCCCGATCCTTCAAAGGTCCACGCTATTGAAAATCTATTGCCCCCCAACACACTTAAGGATTTAAAAAGTTTTCTGGGTATGACTTCATACTACCGGAAGTTCATTCGAGATTACGCAAGGGTCGCAAAACCCTTGACGAATCTCACCTGGGGTGAAAACGCTCAGGTCAAGGCCAACCAATCGAGGAAAATACTCATTAATCTAGATGAGGAAGCCCTCCAAGCCTTCAATAACCTAAAAAAACTACTCATTTCCGCAGATATCCTTGCATTCCCCGACTTCGGGAAACCATTTAATCTGACGACAGACGCGTCAAATTATGCCATTGGTGGGGTTATGTCCCAGGGAGAACATGGGAAAGATCTGAGTAGAACAGGGGAAAACTATGCCACAAATGAGAAAGAAATGCTGGCAATAGTTTGGGCCTTAGACAACTTGAGATCCTACCTCTATGGTGCCAAGAAAATTAGGATTTACACAGACCACCAGCCTCTCACTTTCGCGTTGGGAAGCAGAAACTACAACGCAAAGTTGAAGAGGTGGAAAGCCAGGATAGAGGAGTATAACCACGAATTGATTTACACTCCAGGTAAATCAAATGTGGCAGACGCTCTCTCCAGAATCTTATGCCAAGCAAACCATCTGACGGCACCTCCGGAACGTAATGATCTTCCAGCAGAAACCAGAAGCGAAGACGGAACGGTTCATAGTGCTGATCAGGACGCCTCGGACCTTATCCCACACGTAGAGAGTCTTCCGAAATCAAATAGTTCTCACAGAAGGGAGTGCAATGGTTTGCGTGGAAAATCCACACCCAGGCTTCACACGCCATTACGTCAGGTTATCTAGCATTGAAAAGACAAGCTTAACCGCGGCCTTGAAAGAGCGTCTAAATCCATCCCTTATGAATGGAATAAAAATCCCAGAAAACCACCTGCGACTTTTACAAGAGGTTTACTTAGAGCATTTCTTCTTATACAAAATAAGGATTACGCAGAGAATGGTCGAGGATGTTGCCAATGAGGATAGAATCTGTAAGAGCTCATCGAAACTCTAGGGAAAATAGGGAGCAGATCCTAGAAAGATACTATTTTCCCAAAATGTCCAGTCGCATAAGGAAATTCACGGCCATCTGCGAGACATGCCTCGCAAACAAATACGATAGGCATCCTCCAGTACCACCGATCAAGGATACTCCGGTGCCAAAATATCCTTGCGAAATAGTGCATGTGGACATTTTTGAGATTAATTTTTGAAAATTCCTCTCCAGTATAGATAAATTCTCGAAATTTGCAAAACTTTTCCATATAAAAAATAAATCTTCCATCACTCTTCGCGCCAAGATGGCTAAGCTCATTCACTACTTCACAACCCCTAGAATGATAGTAACGGACACCGAAAGGGGATTTATGACTCCCTTGGTTCGTAATTACATACGAGGCCTAGGGATCGAATTATACCAAACTCCCGTTCAAAGGAGCGAGGTCAATGGTCAGATTGAAAAATTCCATTCTACTGTCATTGAGATCTACCGATGCCTTCGCAATGAGATGAACAATGTTAGGCCAAAGGAGTTAGTCTATATCGCAGTGGATCGTTATAATTCAACTATACACTCAGTAACGAAAAGGAAACCTAGCGACATATTCTTAAACAGAACTGAGAGAATTAACTACCAAGGCCTGACCAATTTCAGGAGCCGGGTTCACGAAGAAATCAAGGAAGAAACCAAGATCTTAGAAATCTCCGGCTAAATAAAAAACGAAAAGCAGCAAGAAAATTTAGACCTGGAGATTCTGTTTACATTAGAGATAAACAGATAAAAACCTCTTCAATAGGGAGTGTGGACGGGACGACTGGGACAACAATACGGACAGGTACAATAACACGGACAGAAACGATGACAACGGACCTTAAACAGACTGACGGACTTCGGCGAAGGGAAAAGGAAAATTCCTCGGATGAGGATTTCCTTTTCTCTAGCCAAGAGACAGCAGAGACTGGCGGGGCTGCTACGGTGGGTAGCAGGACTCCGCCAAAACATCACCAACCTGCGAAGGCCGCTAGGAAGCGGCCTGACAGTAAGAATGCGCGGTCCAACGCATTCCAAGGGAGAAGACGGTACCAGCTTGCCCTGTCTATCTTGGATAAGATAGAACGGAACAGGGTAAATGGTACGGTTCACCCCAAGGATGCGGAGGACCGGAAAATTTACCAATCTGTGGTGGATGAGTACCGGGCTTACTTAAACACCACATCTCTAACTTCCACCGCTAAAAGGAGTAGGCCTCTGGAAGAGGCCCCTAGCACCTCGAAGAGGAATAGGTCTATGGAAGAGGCCTCGAATTCCTCTAAGAGGAGCAGGGTCACCGGTGAGGAGGCCTCCACCTCAGCCGGAGCGCGGGTGGGGGCAAAATCATTTGCCGATGCGGTAAGGAGCAACCTGGAGGTTGCTCTTGTCGATGCGACCACCAACAGCGGCAGGTCCGTCCTGGAGAAGTGGGGAGAGATCGAGGCGAGGCTGTCCGAAATGGTAATCCAATTCGTGATGGCCAACCCAGATGGTAGTCTCCCCTCCTTCGACTCGGCGGAAGTTGTCCGCGGTCAGAGGGTGGTGAAATGCGAGGACCAGCAGTCAAAGGAATTCCTGGAGAAGTGCCTGCTGGACCTAGGCGATGCTGGGGGCGGCTTAAAGGTAAAGCTGATCCAAGCCGCCGACATACCAAAGCGACCAAGAGCGAGGATATGGATCCCGCGCATGAAGATTGACAGCGGGACGCTGTTAAAGTATTTGCAGGCTCACAACCGCGAGGTGCCTATGGATGACTGGGTGGTCATAAAGGCAGAGGCATCTCAGCGGAACAGCCTCTCCTTCGTCCTCCTCATAAATGAGGAGAGTATTGGTCCGCTGGAGAAGGCGGAATTCGCCTTGAGATTCGGCATTCGTCGGGCCAAGGTGAAAATATTGCGGGGTCCTCAGGATGATGAGGGCCCGGATGCTGTCGACGACACCAACAGGCGCCTGGAGGACCTGCAGCTCGTCGACCAGGAACCAGGACCCCAGTAATTAGGATGGGTCTTAGGGTTGTCCAAGTTAACCTCCAGCACTCGCGGCTGGCGTCGGACAACCTTTCCGTTTTCCTGGTGGAGGAAAACGTAGACATCGCCCTTGTTCAGGAACCCTGGGTGTGGAACACCAACATTAAGGGGCTCTCCATAAAGGGCTACAACATTTTTTACAAGCGCGAGGATGGTAAGCCTAGGACATGCGTTCTTGTAAAATCTAAAGACAATGCTTTTCTTGTTTCTTCCCACAGCTATGCCGATTTGGCCACAATTTCGCTGGAGGCAGCTGACGGAGTCAGCATGGTGATTGCCTCCTCATATATGCCGCATGAGGGGGATGCTCCACCGGAGGAGATCCGCAGGTTGATGCAGACAGTCGGAGCACGCAATATAATTGTTGGATGCGACGCCAATTCCAGGCACTCCCTATGGGGGAGCACGGAGATTAATACCAGGGGTGAGTCACTTTTCGATTTTATTTTGAGTAATAACTTAGTAGTTTGTAACCGGGGTAGTACTTCTACTTTTGTCTTCCCAAGCACTGATACATTTAGGGGGTGGGAAGAGGTGCTGGACATTACGCTACTAAGCGGAAATAGCAATATTCGGGTAGAGAATTGGAGGGTATCAGAGAGGCAATCCTTTTCTGACCACAGGATGATCCTTTTTGATATCATTTTGAAATTAGATAACTCTATTCCTCACCTTAACCCAAGGAGGACAAACTGGTGAAGGTTCGTCAGAGTAGTGAGCAATAAGTTAGGTAGTCAACCTTTGCAGGAATTACTGTCAGTGGAGGAGCTTGATGCTAAAAGTAGTAAGCTGGAGAAGGCCATGGGGTCGGCTCTAAGGGTAGCTTGTCCAACTAGTTTTAGCAAAAAAGTATATCCTCCCTGGTGAAATTCAGACCTTTTCGAGAGAGTCTAGGAGACAATTCAACCTGAGCCGTTCTACTGGCAACTGGCTGCCATACAAGAATAGTCTAAGATGCTATAAAAAAGCGATTCGGAAGGCAAAAGAAGGATCCTGGAAGGACTTTTGCACATCCATCGAATCGACAAAGGAATCTTCGAGACTTGGGAAAATTCTCTCAAAGGAAAAAGTTTGCCCGTCGTTTTTACGGAAAGACGACGGTTCGTGGACATGCTGCTCGGCGGAAACCGTGGATCTTCTTGTAGGAACACATTTTCCAGGCTGTGGGCCTAGTCAAATGGAAGGTAAAGAGTACACTGGTGTACTGCCGTCTCTTTGTCTAATAAATGAGCTTATAACAACCAAAAAGATTGAATGGGCAATCAACAGTTTCTCACCGTACAAATCCGCGGGGCCGGATGGTATTTTCCCAGCCATGTTACAAAAAACCAGCTTGCTGGTAATACCCTGGCTGGCGTGTATCTTCAGGGCATGCATTCGGCTAAACCATGTGCCTTTAAACTGGAGGAGGACGAGGGTGGTTTTCATCCCAAAGGTGGGCAAGAGAGGTCATGAAAACCCCAAGGACTTCAGACCTATTAGTCTTTCGTCGTTTGTTTTAAAAACCTTCGAACGGCTTTTGGACATCCATATCAGGAATAAATTGGATACTTCAGGGCTGTCAACAGCTCAGCATGCATATCTCAAGGGCCGCTCAACGGAGACTGCCCTGCACGAGGTGGTGCACAAGGTAGAAGCGTCCCTTGAGAGCAAACAGTTCACCATGGCCGCATTCCTCGATATCGAGGGCGCCTTCAACAATGTAAGGCTGGAATCGATAGAGGACGCGCTATCGGTCCTTGGCATCGAGGACCCTATTGTAAACTGGATAGGGATGGCACTGCGGTCAAGAATCATAAGCGCCAAGGTGGGAGCAAGTGAAGTGACGGCACACTTGTCGAGAGGAACTCCTCAGGGTGGCGTGCTGTCACCACTGCTTTGGCTTTGCGTTATAGACGGTATACTTCGTCAACTCAACAGAAACGGAGTTAAAGTGGTTACCTACGCGGACGACGTAGTAATACTAGTATCGGGGCTGTGCCCTAGCGTGATTAGCGATATCATGCAGGGAGCACTAAGGAAGCTGAGTGGATGGGCAGAGGCTGCGGGGCTTAATGTCAATCCCTCAAAGACAGAACTAGTGTTATTCACAAATAGGAAAAAAAATACCAAGTTTCAATCTACCTTCTCTTTATGGTCAAGAGTTGCAACTTTCTGATAGGGCGAAATACTTAGGCGTTATCTTGACACCTAAGTTGAACTGGAAGCTTAACATAGAAAACAGGGTCAAACGGGCATATGGAGCTATGTACGCCTGTAAACGAATGTTAGGCAGACAGTGGGGCTTGAGCCCAGAAATCACGGCATGGATGTACAAAGCAGTTATTCGACCGATCTTAGCCTACGGGGCAATAGTGTGGTGGAGTGCAGTCGAGGTGGGCTACATTGGGAACATGCTAAGCAAAGTTCAGCGGGCAGCTTGTGGCGCAATCACAGGGGCGATTAGATCATGCCCCACAGAGGCTCTGAACGTGATATGCAATATACCACCGATTGATCTCTTTATCAAGGAAATAGCATCTAATGGTGCACTCAGGCTTCGGGAGTTGGGACTCTGGAAAGAGCGTGGATACGGTCACGGCCGTATTCTGTTAAATATAACCGACCCCTATATTAAGAACAAAACGGACTACATCTGCCCCAGGACAGTTTTCGACACAAATTTTGAGGTTATTTTCCCATCCAGAAAGGACTGGAAAACAGGGGAACTACCACAAAACTTCGACATATCAATTTTCACGGACGGATCTAAAATGGATTGTGGAGTGGGAGCGGGAGTTTTCGGAATTCTCCCAGACGTGTCCTTATCAGTGCGTCTTCCAGACTCTGCGAGTGTATTTCAATCAGAAATTTATGCTATCCAGGAAGCATGCAGGGCATTACTGGATACAAATATAACAGGTAATCGGATAGCTATCTTCTCGGACAGCCAGGCGGCTCTTCGGGCTCTCGGATCAGCGACGATCACTTCGAGCCTCGTAGGTCAGTGCAGGGAGAGGACCATGAACCTGGCAAGTCGACATGCAGTTTCTCTAATATGGGTGCCGGGGCATCGTAACATACAGGGAAACGAGTGTGCCGATGAGCTGGCACGGCGTGGGTCGGCTCTTGACGTCTCAGAAGCGCAGGAGGTCCTTGCACCGCTGGGACTGCTCAAGGGTCGGATCTCTCGGCACTGGCGTGGTGAGGCTACGGATAGATGGAAGCGTTTGCAGTCCTGCAGAGTTTCAAGGAGTTTATGGCCGTCGTATAATGAAGCACGAACTTCGACCCTTCTAAGGAACAACAGAAGGGACCTTTTCAGATTAGTCTCAGCCCTCACTGGACATTGGACTATCGGGGCGCACGCGGCAAGGATGGGCATGGAGCACAATACTACGTGCCGCAGTTGCAACCTTCCGGGGATGGAAGAGACGGTGGAGCACCTACTGTGCGGCTGTCCTGCGCACTGCAGGAGCAGAACAAAATTTCTGGGTAAACCTTTGTTCGGGAGTCTTTCTGAGCTCAACGATGTTAAGCTTGGGGAACTTCTAAAATTTCTGGACTCAACGGGATGGATATAGTTAGGATAGAGGGGTGAGAGTCCCACCACGCAAGTTTTCTGTCGTAATTTTCATTGGTTAGTTCACGAGCTGTGGTATCAAAACGGCGCGCTAGCGCTAATTGGAGTCACTGGGACTCGCCACTTCAACCAACCAACCAACCAAACAGATAAAGGCAAAACAGAAGGCTCTCTATAAAAAGGAAATAGTGGGGAAGGATAACAAAGTCACGGTGGTCACGGAAAATGGTAGAAAGGTCCATAAGGCACAAATAAAAACGGATAACGGATAACAGATAAAAAAAAAAAAAAAAAAAAAAAAATTTTAATAATAATAAAGAAAAAAACACACAAAAAAATATATAGAATGAAATTATAACAAAAAAAACAAAAGAAGAAAAAAAACAAAAAATTAAGAAAAGGCAGCACGGGATAGGCAACAAAATTTTAATGAGAAAAAATACAAAAGCAGCACGCACAAAAAACTACAATCAACAAACAATCATCCTTAAACAGGAAAATAAGCCCACCACGGAACTCTAAAACAATACTAATTTAAAGAGGCATATCAACTAAACTACTACTAAAAACACAAAAAAGAAAGACACCTTATCCTCATAATTGGCCAGGGACGGTATTAAAGTAGATAAATAAATTGTTTGTATTTTCTTTACATCTCTTCTAATAATCACAAAATTTTTCCTGTTTTTCAAAAAAAAAAGAAAATTTTTCTCTCACATTAAACGTTTGTAAAATTGTTCACCGTCCCTGAAATAGAAGAAGAAAAAAGCATTAGTAATAATGATAAAAATAATTTTACTTTTTATTTCCGGTGCTTGCGGCCTCAACGTCTACAAGTACGACTCCCCCCTTATCACCATCGAACATGGTCGTGGCTGGATCCTGAATGGGCACTTCAGTCTAGTACACATGGTCGACCTCAGCTATTTCAATAACGCCTTGGAAATACTATCCGAATCAGCACAGCATGACATCCAGAACAAGGCTGTGCGTACGGTCCTACAATTCCACCTTAAACAAATAAAACTTCGACTCGACGAGCTCGAAATAAGTAAGCCGAGGAAAACACGTTCCATTGACTGGATCGGCTCCGCCTGGAAGTGGATCGCAGGCTCCCCAGACGCAGCAGATTGGGATTACATCTTAAAAAAAGTAAATGACGTTATCACTAACAATAACCACCAATACGTGGTGAACCAGAAACTCTTCAACGCAACTCGTGACGCAGTTGAAAAAGCGAACACGATGTTGCTTCACATCAATGAGATAAATAAGAGTATAAACGAAGAGAATCTCGAGCTTCTGGATCTAGGCAAGGTCCTAATCCTAAAGGAGCAGGTCTCCGAAGTCATACAGGCCTGCCAGATGGCGAAATCCGGTATAATCAACACAAACCTTCTCGACCGCAATGAAGTCGAGAGGTTACTATTAGAAGAAGAGTCGCTACCCTATCAGAATTATATTGAAGCTATCGAACATGGATCCGCCTCAGTCTATTCCAATGGCACCATGCTGTTATACGTTTTGTCAATGCCAAAGGTTAAGCCAAGTGCTTATCGACTCCTGATAACGCGTGCGGCCGTGATACGAGGGCAGCATGTTGAGTTAAACCACAAACAAATTCTAATAAGCGAAGAAGAAACCTTTGGGCTGAAAGAAGACTGCCTGTCCATCAACAACTCGACGATTTGTCCGCCAAAGTCGCTGGTTAAACTTCCGGAAGACGGATGCCTTGCCAAATTAATAAAGGGCGGCGACGCGAAATGTCATTTTGAACCGGACAGCAAGGAAATCATAGAGATGATCAACGAGAACACAATTTTTATAACCAATTTCCGGGGGCAGCTGAGCGGAAAAAACTACTCTAAGCCGCTGAATGGGACGTACGTAGTAATAATAAACAACGAGACGATTACGGTGGGGGACCAAACCTTCGTGAGCAAAACAGTGCGCACAGTTCAAGCCTTGCCACCGGCCCTAGTAAACGTCACAAACGAGGGCCTGAAGTTGAATCTGGGCTACATCCACAACCTCAGCTTGGAAAATATTCATCAACTAGACCAACTGGGTAATAACTTCCAAGCCACTTCGATTTTTGATGCTATCGGCTTGGTAATCCTAGCAGTCGTGTGCTACCTCATCTGGAAGAAACTCACAACTACAATTAAGTTTCCAAAACTTAACCAAACAACGGATCAGGACCAGCCACGGACCCAAAACAAGGATTTGGTTCATCAGCGGGACGCAGATGTTTAAAGGGGGGGTAGTTAACAAGACGGCCAGCACACCTACCGGTGTGAATATGCTGACACCGCACTTCCCACAACACGCGCAAGCCAATTCGGGTAATTCGATCTGCAGCATATGCAATATCGATTGCATACGCAAGTTGCACTTATGCAACTGATCAAAAGGCAAACCATGGGAAGCGCTGTGTCAGCAGCTAGAATAAGTTTTTAGCTTTAGTTAGAAGCTAAGTTGAAATTTACAATTTGTGACTCTGTCATTCCATTTGCATACGCGGACCAGAGCGGTAATTAAAAATTGTACTAATTTGATATTTTGTCTTTTATTTCTTTTGGATCTAGGTTCAAGAGACCGCAGTGCGGTCTCCAACTTTAACTTTTTATTGGGCGGGAAAAGACCCGCCTTAACTTGTATGTACATACATATCATATGAAGTTAGCGTGCCACTTTTGGAAAACTGTCTTAGACACCAGCTAAGAAAAAAATTCTTATGTCTAAATTTGCCGTAAATTAGCCGTAAACTATCTGCAAAATAAAAAAATTTGCCGCGCCTTTATCATATGAAGTTAGCGTGCCACTTTTGGATAACTATCTTAGACAACAGCTAGGAAAAAAATTCTTACGTCTAAATTAGCCGCAAACTATCTGCAAAATAGAAAAATTTGCCGCGCCTTTATTTTAGAAAAAAAATTTAAAATTCTGAGAAAAAACTTGAAAATTTTTATGAAAATTCGTCGAATTTTTCCGATTTTTCTATACATTTTTAAAACATAATTTACATCTTCTGTGTTAGAGTTTGGCCCATTTTTTTATCGAAAATTAGTAAAAATAATTTTATCAAACCAAAAATGGGTGAAAATTACAAAAATATACCTGAACGCAGACTTATTCTGCCGAGTGTATTGTTGTTATCTCCTGTAAGAACAGGCTTTTAAAATGTATGTTTGTTTTTTTTGTACTCCAACTGTACTCTTTAAGAATAGCTTCAAAAGAGATACGATGTTATTAGTTAGTTTTTGCAGTGTCAGCAGGTTGAAAATAAAGTGCAAGTTTAAAGAATTTAAAACTAAATAAAATTGATTAGTATTGAAATAAATAAAAATGAATATTGAAAGTAAAGGTATTTACTTTATTTTAAAATAGTTTTGGTGTGTTTAGCTTGCTTAGTTTTTTTTTTTAATTAATATATCTCCAGTGTAATTTTTGGTGTTTATTAGCATAAATAATCCGGTTTCAGGTGAAGTTTTAGTTGTGTTCCCCACCCCAGCCCCCAAAGCGACTATTAATATTAGTCAATGTTTAACGATGATAAAGTGAAAATTTCAGCTGCCCCTTTGCGCCCCTAGTTATGTTTTGCGACAGTTTTCTAATACGGAAATGTGAACTTTTGTGCCGTGTTGTTGTTTGGTTTAGTTACGTTTTGTGTTGCTGTGCTAGTTACTGTCATGAATGTAACGAAATATGTTTGTTTTATTATTTTTTATTCGATTTGATTTATTCTGATTTCTTTATTTTATCCCATTAAATATTGTTTTTGCGATATGCTCATCTTTTGAATGCACACTGTCGCGCACGTATATTTTTGATACTTGGTGCATTTAAAGCGGTTCCAGTATTGAAAAAGCTGATAAGGTATATAATGTTTTGAAGCAAAATATTGAAAATGAGGGCTTTACATTTGAAGCAACTAAATTGAAAAATTTGTTAAAACACAACTACAAAAATTGACCGGGTTTTGGCAAAAGTGCAATCGTACAAAATCGAGAGTTCTGCGAGTGTATTCAAATTGGTTTGCCCAAAAAGAGTCAATATTATTGAACCCAAAAGCATATGGCTCTAATAAAAGTCGTGGATGTCCTAGAGCTAGTTTGGCAGATTGTTCAAAGAGAACAAAGCCATGACGAGTAGCAGAGTTCTCTCAAATTGATGTGTCCGCTGCTGATGATTTACGTTCTGCTACCCAACACACGAACCGATCGATTTTGCCAGCAACTATAAGTGAAATAATTTGTCTTTTGACGGACGCAAGTTTAACAAGACATCAATATTTGTTAATAAGGAACTCTATGAATAGTTAAGTGGATGATCATTTTTTACCCTGTTACGATAGCATTGTAAAAGAGAAAGTTTTTTTTTATTTATTTATTTTATTTATTACGGCCTTTACAAGAGCCTAATTCAAGTTAATATTAACATTTTCTATCTTATAGCTAGGGTTTTACAAAACTCATACAGTTTCTTCTTAAAAACTAAGATTTCATTACATGTTTTTAGATCCACAGGTAGTTCATTGTAACATTTAAGACCTTTATAGAATATATTTTGTTTGTCTATTTCCGTTCTAAACAATGGCAATTTAAAATTCTGTTTATTCCTAGTATTTACATTGTGTGTTTGCTCTACTAAAACTACATTTTTACTAAGGTATTCAGGTACATTACCATGCTTTATATTATATATTAACTTCATGGAGAGAAAAAAAATTTTTTGTTTAACACTTAACCAGTTCAAACTATTTAACATATCAGCCGTTCTTGTATCACTACGTTTTTTAAGGATAAATCGCATACACCTGTTTTGAAGTTTTTGAAGCTTATCAATTTCACTATCTGTTATGATGAATAGTATTGATGGACAATATACAAAATGTGGCTCAATAATCGATTTATATATAAGAATTTTGTATTTTTTATTCAAATATTTAGACGTTCTCTGCATAATCCCCACTTTTTTAGCTACTTTCGCCACGGTGTATTTTATATGTTCCTCAAATTTAAGTTTGTTATCAATTATAATACCTAAATATTTTATACTATCCACTCTTTGTATGCTTTCATTATTTATTTTCAGTTCAATGTTGAGATCATTAAAGTTTCTTCTTGTTATTATCATATATTTTGTTTTATTTATATTAAGTTTTAATCTATTCCCGCAAAGCCATGTATATAGATTGCTTAATCCCAATTGCATTTTTGATATAGCGACATTTATATTATTTTCACTTATAATAATTAATGCATCGTCGGCAAAAAGTCTTATTTCACATCCATCGATGGCACTGACAATATCATTAATATAAATTAAGAACAATATCGGTGCCAAAACTGAACCTTGTGGTAACCCTACGGGTACTTCCAATTCCTCTGATATCGCTGTATTTATCACCGTTCGTTGCCTTCTCTGCTTTAAGTAGTTGCTGAACCATTCTAGCTCTGTACCAGTTATACCAATTCTTTGCAGTTTTTTTAGTAATATGTCTCTATCCACGGTTTCAAATGCTCTTTTGAGATCCAGGAATACTGAAACAATTACCTTCTTATTGTTCAACTCTTCTTTCCAATCAGCTATCACCAAGTTGAGGGCTGTCTCACACGAATGTTTTTTCCTAAAGCCCGATTGTTGATGGACTAGAATTTTATTTTCTTCTAGGTATTTCATTAGTTGATTCTTCACATGTATTTCTAAAATTTTTGCTTCACTGGGTAGCGTATTTATTGGTCTAAACTCTTCTGGTTGTATGGTCTTTTTAACTTTTTTAACAGGTACCACTGTTGATGTTTTCCAGCTTTCTGGTACAATACCACTCTCCACACTATCATTAATTATGAGTGCGTAGAAGTACCCTAAATACTCTGCAGCGTCTTTCAGTACCCCATCAGATAAAAGTTTTCTGCCGCCAATTTTGTATTTAAGCGTTTTTATAATATTTATAACTTCAACGGTTGTTATTGTCGAAAGCTTAAATGTATAGCTGGCTTGTCTATTGTTCGTTGCCAGATCCAGATCAAATCTAGGTATGTTACTATTTATATTTATTATACTGTTAATAAAGAATCGGTTCAGTTTATTTGCCAACCCAGTATCATTATCCACCAGTACACCATCTATTACCGCTTTTTTGATAACATCATTATCTTCGTTAAGACAAGCCGCCTGTTTGAGGTACTTCCACATATCTTTAGCGTTATTTTCACTCATTTTTACTTTATCTTCCATATATTTAACTTTTTTTATTTTAACTAATTTTTTGTAGGTTTTATTTACACTCCTGTATTCATCCCACACTCCAGTCTGTACAGCAATTTTGTATATATTAAATTTATTTTTGTTCATTTGTGCCAGTTCATGATCATACCACTTGTTCATTAACTTTATATGCACTTCCTTTTCATAGGTCAAACTTTCCATTGCTTGCAATAAATTGCTATTTATAAGTTCCACTTTACTATCAATTTGCATGTCACTATTAAAATTGAAGTTGTATGACCTCAGTACATATTCTAAACTCTCACGACTGTATCTGTCCCATGCAGTAATTTTCTTCACCATTCTCATTTTGAATGATTTAGACGTTTTGACACTGAAATTTATTGTTTCATGGTCCGAGATCCTGGCTTGTCGGCTGAAATAACAGGTCTTGACAAAAATTTGATTGAGAGATGTGCAACAATATTGCAAACATTGTCTTCAGGGTATAATATAAATGTCGAGAAGTTTAGGAAGTATGCTCTGGATAACTTAAACACTTTTTTTAAAACCAAATTTTAAAAAAAAAATTGTTTCGTTATTTGTATGCATGGGGTGAAAGTGGGTGGTATGGGAGGTGGTGGAGGATAGGTAGGGAGGAGTCGCCTGCACCAATTTTATCACAAAATGTTTCTATCAGTGGCATAAAGCTGTGACCAAAATTTAATTTTGATATCTCTACTGGAAATATTTTTGACCGCCATTTACATAGGAGACCGTCCACTGTGCGCTGTCTTCATTGTGTTCAGTTCTAATCCCGTTAACGAGCAACCCTGGAAAGCACGTTATTATGTACAGAAGTTTCTAGGTAGACAGAAAACAATTCATAGCGGTACCATTTTCGTGCAACTGCTAACTCTTTTTTATTACTAATGTGGGTGCGAGTTTATTGCCACTCAAATACAAGCAACCTATGATTCCTTTTTTCTTGTTATCAACATGAAACGCTTATATTGCCTTTAAGCGAAATTCTGAAATCAAGCACATTTTTTTTTTCTTTGCACTTTAAATCATATGTATGATTGTCATGACACAACGATAGTCCGAATTTAGCACTTGGACAAAAAGGTAACATGAACTTTATGCTGGGTTTGCCAATTTTACCGCTCGCTTTCGAACATAGAATTTTTATCTTGCAAAGTGCAACTAACTGCTGTGCTGTATAACGGAACAAGAAATCTTCATATTTTCTTTTGTACATTTACGTTTATATATTGCAGCTGACAAACCAACACAAGTCAGTTACCATTTTGACCGAGCCAAGCAAGGGCACCAATTTTTGAACATCGCCAACATCGTCAACATCGCTCATCACAAGTCATCGTGCGCTATACATACTTACATATTTTATTTGTTCATTGTTTCATGTAAATTAAAGAGTCTAAATATTTTAATTTAAGATTGTAAAACCAACCAAGTTTTTGTTTTTAAACATTACGGACGACAATGGTTAAATAAAATATAGCATATGAAATAATGAAGATAAGCTATTCTGGGTTTTCGGTGAGTTTAAAAAAGATTTGTTGCTCCAACTACAAATATCTGAACCTATAAATTATTAATTGTTTAAAATTTGATTTTGCGGTCGTCAATTTTCTTCTGTGAAAGTGTATAAATGTAGAAAGAAAAACTGGAGAAAAATTGTAATCTTAAATGGTAATAAATTCTATATGTAAAATTCAACGGAATCTTGAAATTTCTTCAACTTTGGAGAATAATTTCCTTGTGTTTGTTGGGGTACTGGTTGCAAAAGCGACCAAGGTCAATGTTGAACTTGTTGCGTTTGGTATAAGTGCGGGTGTATGATCATACTTCTAACAAACTGATGTAACAACGAAAACTACGGAACGCCTTTAAACATTAGATTTGTGGTATACAGCATTGATGGAGTTTCCAATACATAATTGTTTTAAAAAACAAATGTATAAGAATGATAAAAGAAATACACATGTGGCGGAAATCCCAAAATGTTCAAGGACATTTAGATATGCCGTTTATTGCACAACATGCTCGCGACAAAATATCTCTTTCAAAGGGTTGAATTTGTATAGCTACATGGCAGGTAGTAAGGTGGAAAACTATCGACGATAGTATCGATATATCGATGGTTTTCCCCCTTCGATACTAATATCGATGGTTTGCGACTATCGATACTATCGGCTAACTTTTGAAACCCCATTCCTAGCTTCATTTCCAATTTTGCGAGAACCAACCCTATTGTGAAAAGTAAAAAGTGTGTGAAAAAATTGTTTCAAATGGCGCAGGTGCAAAATAAAAAAGCTAAAATATCTGGAGTATGGTCCCATTTTTGTAAAACGGCTGATAATAAGTCAGTGTGTTGCTATTGCAAAAAAGGGTTTAAATCCAGTGGTAACACGAGCAACTTATGGGACCACCTTAAGCGTTGCTCAAGCTATAAGCAAACTGATACGTGTGCATCCGCGCCTTCCACTGCTTCCAGACCGGCACAAAGGTATGAAATAATTTTGATTAGCTAAACCGCTTCCGGATTCATATTCCTTAGACCAAGACGCGTCTTTTGGTACCACTTTTATAATTTTAGCAATTTTTTGGCAGTTGTATGCTAAAGGCAACTATAATCAAAATACATTTTTTTATATTTTAGAAAAATAGAAACTTTTGTGAGCAACGTAAGTCAGTACGATACCGAAAGTCGGCGAAAAAAGGACATAGACGAAGCGGTGGTTTCAATGGTAATAAAAGACCTTCAGCCATTTAGCATTGTTAATGATGAAGGCTTTATTAATCTAATGAAAACTATGGACCCAAGATACCACCTCCCGTCCAAAACAACTTTAAAAAACGTCCTAATTGAAAACAAATTTAAAGCACTAAAATTGAAGATGTCCAATGAGATGCCAGAGTGGAATACATCTCCGTAACTTGTGATCTATGGACCTCCAAGGCAATGGAGTCATTTCTAACAGTTACGTGTCATTTCATCGACAATGAACTAAATTTACAAACTAAAGTTTTATCAACCAAACCCCTGCTATCCCTGACCAATCATTGCTCGCAAAACATAGCCGAATCCCTAAGGGAAATCTTTGAGGAATGGAAAATTAGCCAAAAAGTTATTTGTGTTGTAACTGACAATGCAACATCCATGATAAAAGCGTGTGAGATTTTAGATAAACCACATTTATCATGTGCATGCCACTCAATAAATCTTGCAGTTCAAGACTGCTTGAAAATAGAAAATGTTGCTATACTTTTAAAGAAATGAAAGAAATAGTTGAGTATTTCAAGTCAAGCACCATTGCTATGGCAAAATTACTGGCAGAGCAACGTAGTGAGAACCCTCTGAAAGTGATTCAGGAAGTTCCAACACGCTGGAATAGTTGCTACGCTTTGATATCGAGGATTATAAAAATTAAAGATCCCGTAAATACAGCTCTTTTGAACTGCAGCAAAAATGCCCCAAAAGCGCTCGCAAGTGAAGAAATTGAAGCCCTGATAGAATTGGAAAAGATTTTAAAAGTTTTTGACGATATCACACGCCAACTATCCAGTTCAGCGAACGTTACATCGTCACTGATAATTCCACTTATATGTGGATTAAACATTGAGCTACTGAATATTGGGAAACAAATAGAAACTTGCGAAGGAAAAGATTTTCTTGCCTCTATCTACTGCGCAATACAAAAAAGGCTTGATAGATACGAAGGCAAAACTATGCTTCAGATTGCAACAATTTTAGATCCAAGATTTAAAAAGGAGGGCTTCAGACAGAGGGGCAATGCCTGGAACGCTTCAAAAAAGTTAGAAGCTGAAATGCTTTCATTAGCGAAAGAAGCCGCAAATGACACCGATGTTGAACAAACATTAGATCCGCAGCCTTCAACAGCACCCAATCTATTCTCTTTTTTAAAACAGCGAGTAAATTACAAAACCAGCAAGGCGCCGGAAGTTGCTGCGTTGACCTGAAAACAGAGGTACCTCGAAGTAGTCAATTGTCATCCTGCAAGTAATCCTCTTTTGTTTTGGAAGGTACGTTTTCTTCAGATGTAAGATGTATTTAGTTATACTAACTTTTAAATATCTTCTCCAGGAACCCAACAGCAGGCAATTCGATCCACTGGCATTATTGGCGCAGAAGTACCTCTGTATACCAGCATCATCTGTGGAATCAGAGAGGGTTTTCAGCAAGGCAGGATTAATTGTAAGCGATCGCAGAACTAAACTGAAGGCAAGCACGTTAGATAAACTTCTTTTTTTACAAAAAAATTTGGAATGATTTTGACATGTAACTAAGTTGATTTAGGCATTTTAAACCCCAATGTCCTTTTTTTCAAATTCGGTGTCCTTTTAGTTTTCTTTGGAAACATTTTCTGCATTATCCCTTTGTTTAGCATTGTTTGATCTTATATTATATTACTGAAGCACAGTTTTGTCTTCATGGCTATCAAGCCTTGTTTGTAAGGAGCAGTAGTTCGTGTCAAGAAAATCTTTTCCTTATCTAGTTTTTAAATTGTTTCCAACTTTCTGCAGTTCAATGTTTTAACCACATATAAGTGGAAGTCCCACTTTTTAAAATCGTTTCCAATTCTATTACAACTTAAATTTTTTCAACTGCCAGCGGTTTTCAGCTCTTACGCCATCTTTTATACTCAGTTTCAAAGCGTAGCAACTATTCCAGCACTTTGGTACTTTTAATGACTTCAAATGGTTTCCATATATTAAATTAATTTCTATTTTTAATCAGTCTTGAACTGCAAGATTTATTGAGTGGCATACACATGATAAATGTGGTTTATCTAAAATCTCACGCATTTTGTCATGGAAGCAGCATTAGTTTCTCACTAATTTGCCATTCCTCAAAGATTCGGGTATATTTTGTGAGCAATAATTTATCAAGGATAGCAAAGGCTGGGTGGGTAAAACTTAAGATTGTAAATTTAACGCTGACATCCCATTGCACATCCTCAATTTCAGTTTATATTTGTAGATAATATGTAATAACAAAAAACCAATAAATTGCTTTTTACAAGAACAAATGTATTTCTATTCTTTAACTTTTTATAAATGTATGCAACATATGTGCATCATACATAAAACCAAATGTAAATATTTAAAATTGATTCAATCAAATTTTTCTGATCTAAATTATATAAGATAATATGTAATAACAAAAAACTAATCAATTTCTTTTTACAAGAACAAATGTAAACTATTCCTTAACTTTTTAAAAATTGCATACATATGTACAACAAACATAAAACCAAATAAAATTTTTAAAATGATTTAGTTTTAAAGGAAACTATGGATATATGTATGTATACAAAAAGTATAAATACATAAAAAATCTTTCAAATTAATATGTATGTGACTTTATTTAATGCAGTTGGATTTTGTAAATGACACAAAAAAAATATCATAGCATAAGTTTCATCTTCGTGATTGTTGATCATTAGTTCCTTCTATTGGATCTCAAAAAAGTATACATACAATGTTTTATTGAAGTATATTAGTTGAAAAACCTTCCAATTATTCATGCATTTCATATTTGTGTGGTCTTTTTTTGTAGTTGAAGTGATGGGTGCTGGTACTTTTGAGATTAAAAAAAATCCGATAGTATCGATATATCGATAGTACCCCTTGATACTATCGTCGACTATCGATGGTCCGGAATATCGATAGTTTTCCACCTCTAGCAGGTAGAATATTACATTGTTATCAATATGCATTACGCGAGCTTGCCCATTCATACAAATCGCTGAAGTGTGCGTTCCTGGAACAGCAACAATGAAATTACTTTAAAAAATCGCGTTTGAATCTTGGGAGGCGTTAATTGACAAAACTTAAGCAGTTTACTCTGGGAAATTGTCGCGCTAATGGCCAGTGAAATTGAAATTATGTCTATAAAGGAACCCGAAATTTCGTTCTTCAAATTACTATCGTATCATACTTTGGTTTAAACGGTTCAATGCTAGTGAAACATTCTGAAAATTTGTATTCTGTTATAGATAATATATTTAAATTTGAGTTTAATTTTGAATCTATTTTTTATTATTTGAATAATGGCTCCAAGTACTCGCGGTAAACCGTGTAAAGCTGACACAAATTTAGTGGTCTCTAGTATAGCTACGAAAATTGTACACGCTAATAATTGGAAATCACACAGTTTGTATCTTCATATGGGAGTTATAAATTGTAAAGTTGGACAATATGCTGTATGTTCTGGTATAACAGAAAGGCATTCCAACAATGCTGCTACGTATGGTACAAGCTGGAGCAAACATTCCCAAGCAAGTGGTATGTTTACTCCTTTTATTCAATAGAATACAATATAGTTACCAAAGCAGCCCACCCTAATGTGCGGGACAAATTTTTATCAAAGATATACATGTGTGTACGTATAACTGGAGCCGCATGTATTTTCAGGTCTGTGACTCTTCTAGAGCACTTCTTACAGCCTCAATCAGCATGTTTACGCAATATCGCACGATTGAAAATCGGTGTTTCATGAAAAAGGAGACATAAGTTAGTAAAGATCAAGCATCGGCAGATTTGTAAATGCATGCGTATTAGTGAGAGCGCTTTGATCGCTCAAACCAATTGATTTTCACGTCATATGCTTGTTAGACAGCAACATGCAAGCATATATGCGCAATATGGCAAGCAAATATTTTATGATGATGAATCCCTTCGCAATTTTTATTTAATGCTTTATTAAGTTTTTTTTTATTTATTTTTTAAATCGTTTGGTAGGCAAAGAGCGCAACCTGTCTGTGTGAAGAGCGTAACATGTTTGTCTGATCTTAAGATCTATGAAGCGCCGATGCTTGGTATAGATGTTGCTCATTATATTAAAATTTGGGAAACATTCTTAAGTAACAAAACTAAAAGAATCAAGGTTTTTTATTTGGCTTGCATTGGAAAATTGGTTACCTGCAACACAGTGGACGATGCGAAAAATATCATCAATAAACTGCTCATTGTTTCTCTGACTGAAACAGACGGTTGTTTGAAAAACGGAGCCAAAACTAAATGCGAAATTAGTAAAAATGAACTGAAACTCATGATTACTGCTGATTACGCTGAGTACGAGAAATTGGTTAGAGATACGCAACTGGAACGATCAGATACAGAGGGTGAAATTGATTCGGAAAGTGAGGAAGTTGGAAACATCCATGCAGTCAATTTTTGCTTTGACTGCACTTATTCAAGAACCTTGTCTACTAAGTGGCAGCCGTGGGCTGAGAATATAAAAAAGAAAATAGAACTTCAATTAGAGAATGGAGAAGGTGATCACGAAAATGCTCACGCAGATAAAAAAATTGGGGAAAAACTAATTTATGAATGCAAACATATTCCTATGTGGATATCCATTTTTAATACAAAATTTGAGAATAGCCGGCCCAGCTCTAGTGCAACTGTTGAAAGCGAATTTCGCAAAATTAAGCATGGAGTTTTGCAGAAAAAAGGAAAAGTAACTAGGGTTGATGAAACCGTAGATATAAATGAAAATGCGGAAACCTCCAATGAAAGCGAAATTTACGAATCAATGGATGTGTCAGCAGATATTGAAACAGTCACTACTGAGCCAATGGATATATCCGACAATTTGGATAAAAAAGTAGATAAAAACTAGCGCAGGAAGTCTTGAAAACACCATTTCAACGAGAATGCAATCGGTGCGGTCCCCACTGAAACTAAATATCGACACCTAATCTACGATGTATAATATGTAAAAGTAAAATTCACCGGGACGAATGTGCCAGTTTGCCATACAAGGTGGCATTAAATGAAATTAAAAATCACAAGTAAAGGACATGCAGAGAGATAAAAAAACGGACCCAAAACCTATACCTAGGAGATAGCCCGAGAAGGATTGCGGATGTAATAGCATTCAATTCTGATGCACTAAGTATTCCTGTGTTCAAAAACGGATCGTGTATGCTAAAAACGTCAAAATTTGTGAGAATTGACCAGAAGCTATACCATTTTAAATTTACTTGTGGTCTGGATAGCATAATTCAAATTATGATAGCGGCAGCTGTAGATTATGAGGCTGTTCGTAATTTTTTAAGATACAATGTAGAAAATGACTTCCTTAAACTTATAAATCTGGTCATTTATAAAGGAATTTCCGCTCACTGCTATTTAGAAAGAGGAAAAATTCTACTCAAGCACTGCATACAAAATGAAACCACTTTAGGACCGAGCCCAAATATAATTAATTGTGCTACTTCTGTGAATATTCTGCAGGAGCAAATATTCAATAAATTTCCATCTTTTAAAAAGACAATGAAGTGCACACAAAATTGCTCTAATCAGGAGGATGAGTATTTCGCGTCATACATAACGCAAATAAATGCAATATTCACGAACAAGCTATTCCAAATAATCCGAAAACAAATGTTGAAACCGAGGATATGTTCATGTGGTGCAGCCATGGGAATGGATGATAAGTGAAATAAATATAGTACCTAGTAGGTAACATACAAATTTGGTATTTTGGACTTAAAATTAAAAAGTTTTTTAAAATGTCTTTAAATACGGTAACAAACTTTATAGTCTGGATTTTTATTGTACTTTTCGGAAGCAGAAATATTTTCTGTAGCCAGAATTTCGATCCTGGAGAAAAAAAAATTTTTTCGTCCCTAATGTAATATTATGTATTTACTCTCCTTGCATGAATCATAATTTGCTTCGTGATTTATTCTCTTAGTGAAAATTGATTGTATAAGTTAGCGCATTGCACAGCTGCAGAGCCAGCGTTTGGCAAATTCCGTAGAATCATTCCCACATTCTTGGTTGTTTGTAATTAGATCACAAAGCTGCCAAGCTGATCGACAATTAATCAGAATGACTCCCACGCCTGTCTTGGCAGACGGACACCCGATAACGTACGTGACTTTGAGCAGCTTGCGACGATGCAGCCGGCAATGCATTCACACCAACACACACATCCACCAATCAGCAAGCAGCTACAAACCGCAAGTAGGGAACTAGGGCACTAGCGTAGATCATAAGAAAATAATGTTTAGTTCGTAATTGACATTGAGAAAATAAAGTTACATTCTATTAAGTGGCACCCAAGGAGAACCCGCTCGAATACTATAATGCTATGTTATACTACAATACTACTGTAAGTAATTGTTCGATTTTTCGTGTGTGATCCAGTGAAATAAGTGTATATAAATATAAAAGTGGCTATTTGTTTGTACCGTAGTTTTGTTTTTCTAAACTAATACCAAGATGAGCGTAACCAGGGAGCAGGTAATTGAGATTTTGAGACAACAAAATGAACAGAATAAAAGAGAATTTAATGCCCAGTTAGATGAGGTTATGCAGACACTTCGGCGCTTAGAGCCGCCATCTGCGGAAAATTATCTTCCAGTGACAATAAATCCAGCTGTGGTTAACAGCAAGACAAACATGGATTTAATAAAATCCTTGCAAGAATTTAAGGGGGATACCGTATCCTATCCGGCATGGCGTTCCGCAGCGGAATTCGCCATCGGCTACTATACGGAGGGTTCGGAGCAATATTATATTGCTATGGGTATCTTTAGGAATAAGATAGTAGGCTCTGCGAACGCAACGCTCGCTTCCTTTTCAACTACACTGAATTTTAAAGCAATAATAGCTAGGCTGGACAAAGCATACGCGGACAAAACACCGCTACATGTTTTGGAAACAGAGCTCAGTGTCCTAAGGCAGGGAAATATGTCACTCTGCCAATATTATGATACGGTTGACAGGCAATTAACGCTCATAACGAATAAAAATATAATGACCCATTCAAACAATAGGGAGCTTGCCTCCGCGCTCAATGATAGAGCTAGGGAAAATGCATTAAGTGTATTTATTTCCGGCCTTAAGCGGCCGTTGTGCGACATCCTATTTTCGGCCAATCCTAAAGATTTGCCTACCGAACTGGCTACTGCACAGGAGCTAGAAAATAACCGTATGCGTTACGATTTCGCTAGAACATTTGCGGTTAACAGTGTGGCAACTTCAGATAGCCCAAAGTTTCAGAATAATTATCCGGGTAATCCCCAAACGCTTAAGGACACTCCTACTCCCATGGATGTGGACCGCGGTTCCTCTGGTTTCCGACGTACCAAACAGTCCAACCAGGGCTATAGAAAGGAAAATGCATCGGGAAGGTATCCCAAAAGGGATGCTAATCAAATCGCAAATAAACGGAATCGCGAGCAAGAGTATTCAGTAAATTCCCGGAAGCCGAAGGTGCAACGTACCAATCATATGAAGGCATCCCAAGAGGTGGAGCCACCAGAAAAAGTTACTGTGGACCGTGACAGCGATTCGGATATCGAGACCGCATCCAATTTTGCGATGGAAGACGAAATTAATTTTTTAGTGTAAGGTTGCTCCTACCCTACATTACCAAGAAGGCGTCGGAGGGGCGGGAGCTTAGGTTGTTAATCGATACAGGAACCTCGAAAAACTATATCAAACATTTGAGTTTCCTAAAGGGAATTATCCCTGTGGAGAGACAGTTTAAGGTCAAATCAATAAATGGGTGTAATCTCATAGAGAAAAAATGTAAGGTCTTTATTTTGGGAAGGATCTCAACCTTTTTTATTCTTCCAAACTTGGAAAGCTTCGATGGTATAGTAGAATATGATTTCCTAAAAGAAATTGGAGCTAAAATTGATACGAAATCAGAATATTTGGTTTACGGGGGTGGTAAGGAAAAATTAAACAACGTCAATTGTGAGCAAGTAAACTCCATATGTTTGGATACGGACTCGGTCCCAGCTCTCGTGAAAGACGAGTTTGATTCCATGATTAAAAGGAATTCGAAGGTCTTTGCCGAACCTAACCGTGCTTTACCATATAATACTATGGTCAAGGCTAAAATTCGTACCACTTCCTCGGAACCGATCTACACACGATCTTACCCATACCCGGTTTCGGCGGCAGGATTTATTAATAGGGAAATAGAAACATTGTTGAAGGACGGCATTATTAGGAAGTCCAATTCGGCTTATAATTCCCCGGTTCATGTTGTGAATAAAAAAGGCCTGGATGAATACGGTAAACAAAAGCTCCGCATGGTGATCGACTTTTGCAAGTTAAACGAAAAAACGATCGCGGATAGATACCCTATACCTGATGTTTCTACCATATTGGCAACTCTGCGTAGTTCTAAATTTTTTACCACTTTGGATCTAAAATCTGGTTTCCACCAGATAATCCTCGAGGAGAAGGACCGCGAAGAGACAGCCTTCAGCATTAATAATGGCAAGTATGAGTTTAATAGGTTGCCATTCGGGTTGAGAAATGCGCCCAGCATTTTTCAACGCGCCATTGATGATGTCTTAAGAGACGTCATTGGCCAAAGTTGTCAAGTTTATATGGATGATATAATCATCTTTTCAAGAGACGAAAAGTCTCATATTCAACACGTCGATGGGATATTAAGGAAATTGGAGAGGGCTGGAATGCGAGTTTCAGCAGAAAAGACTAAATTCTTTAAGAAGGAGGTTGAATTTCTTGGTTTTGTTGTGTCGCAAAAAGGAATAAAAACATGTCCAGATAAGGTTAAGGACATAATTGACTATAAGATGCCGGAGACACTTCGAGCGTTGCGCTCTTTCCTGGGTCTCTCAGGATATTATAGGAGGTTTATACGGGATTATGCGTCTGTCGTCAAACCATTAACAAAGTATCTTCGGGGGGAGAATGGCCATGTGTCATCCCATAAGTCTAAACATACCAAAATAGTCCCCGATGACGAGGCCATTCAAGCGTTCGAAAGGGTAAAAAGCATTTTAGCATCGGAAGATGTTTTGCTGTTTTATCCGGATTATAGCAAAACATTCGAACTGACAACAGACGCTTCCTCCAGCGCTCTGGGCGCGGTACTATCCCAGAACGGGCGGCCAATCACAATGATTTCAAGAACTCTGTCAAAAACAGAGGAAAATTATGCGACCAATGAGCGCGAGCTTTTGGCTATAGTGTGGGCCCTCAAAAACCTTCGACATTACTTATACGGTGTTAAAGACATCGTAATATTCACTGATCATCAGCCTTTAACGTTCGCCATTTCGAACAAAAATCCTAATACCAAAATGAAACGATGGCGAGCGTTCATAGAAGAATTTTCGCCAAAATTTTGTTATAAGCCCGGCAGAGATAACGTCGTAGCAGACGCTCTGTCTCGTCAGTTTGTGAATAACATGAGTGATACAGATGCTACAGCACATAGCGAGTCATCACTCTCCAACACAATTAAGACTATCCAGCACCCGGTAAACCAATTCAAGAGACAATTCATTTTAACAAAGGGGGATCATTACCACCAAAGTACAAAAACTATTTTTCAGAAAAAAATTCGTTATACTATAAATTACGACACAGTAACAAATTTGTTGCAAAATCTCAAGAAACTTATAAATCCAAGCGTGACAAATGCTTTCTGTTGCGATCTTCCGACACTATCGGAGATTCAGGGACCTCTCATCGAGGCATTCCCGGGGGCTAAGTTTATTCATACGTAAAAATTTGTAATCGATCTGACTAATCAAAATGACCAACAGGAGGCAATAGCAGCGGAGCATGCCCGTGCCCATCGATCAGTGTCGGAAAATTTCAGGCAAATCCTATCAGAATACTACTTTCCTGACATGAGGAAAATGCTCAGGTCGGCAAAATCAAATTGTAAAATCTGTCTGGAAAACAAATACCAAAGAAAACCCCCAAATCCCGAAATTGGGAGAACCCCAGTCCCAGAGCGTGCGGGAGAAATTATCCGTTTAGATATTTTAATTACTGGAAAGCAGCTATTCCTAACAGCTGTTGATAGGTTTTCAAAGTTTGCAGTAGTAAAACCCATTATTTCAAGATGCACCATTGACATAAAAGAAGCTTTATTGGAGGTATGTTCCAAAACACTAGAACAATCGTCACAGATAACGAAAGAGCGTTTACTTCAAATTTAATTAGATCCATGCTACGCGATCATTTCGCTATAGATCAGTTTTTCGTACCCACCTTACATAGCGAGAGCAACGGACAGGTTGAAAGATTTCATTCAACCCTTTTGGAAATAGCCAGATGCGTGAAAGCGCAGCAGCAAATAAGCGAGGTTAAGGATTTGATTTTGCTTGCTACATACAAATACAATAGAACAATTCACTCAGTTACAAATTCGAAGCCAATCGAAATTTTACAAAACTGCCCAGTGAGAAAATTTGGGGAAATTAAAGAAAAATTAATAAGGGCACAAAACTTGATGTTAAACAAATTAAATGAGAAAAGGACAACTAAAACATATCAGCCTGGCGAAAGAGTGTTTCTTCGTAGAAATAAGCGATTAGGGGATAAGTTTGAGAAGGTGTTCGTGGAGAAAATAGTGGAAAGGGATTTAGGGACAACAGTACAGATAGAAGGAAGAAAAATTCATAAAAGTAATTTACGATAAAATCAATTTCAGATTGCTGGTTGCCCTTATCTCCGACGCTAGGGCGAGTTTGATTGACTACACCTCTTCACAAGTTGTTACCATTCCTCGGGGAAATGTAGCTATTTATAATGAATTCATTTACCTCATACATACAACCAACTTGACAGAGTACCGCCAGATAGCTTATGAAAGCAAATGGTTCGTATCAAAATCAAAAAGTCAGATGGTAAATGAGAATATTTTAAAACAACAAGGGGAAGAAATATAACACATCATCCGCACCTTGGAAATACCGAGAAGAATTGCAAGATCAATAGATTTCCTGGGCTCCGCTCTGAAGTTCATAGCAGGTACCCTGCAGGTGAACTGCTCTCGACAAAGGAAAGTATGTTAATAGAAAACAACAATAGGCAGATTAAAATTAACTCTGATTTACAAAATAGAATTAACGAAATAACGAACCAAATCAACACAATTCGGGAAAATCGGACGGATTGGTTGTTGAAAGACGAGGAAACACTGCTTTGCGAAAATTTGGTAAGAAGAAATAACCATATAATTAGCCAATTAAACAGACTAGCACTCTCCATTGTGTTAGCAAAAAGTAGTATTATAAATCCACTTGTTTTGGATGACGACGAGATGGATCACGCGGTCAATTTCGAACAATTGCCCTTTAGTTTAAGCAATTTACTTTTACTAATAATCTCAATAGTAATTTTTGTCATCTACCGCAGAAAAAAATCGACCATTAATAAAGCAAAAAACCAGAGGGCAGTGGAGGAAATTTTGGCACAAGTCGAGGGCGACTCGTCTTAAGAGGGGGAGAAGTTAGCGCATTGCACAGCTGCAGAGCCAGCGTTTGGCAAATTCCGTAGTATCATTCCCACATTCTTGGTTGTTTGTAATTAGATCACAAAGCTGCCAAGCTGATCGACAATTCATCAGAATGACTCCCACGCCTGTCTTGCCAGACGGACACCCGATAACGTACGTGACTTTGAGCAGCTAGCGACGATGCAGCCGGCAATGCATTCACACCAAGACACACATCCACCAATCAGCAAGCAGCTACAAACCACAAGTAGGGAACTAGGGCACTAGCGTAGATCATAAGAAAATAATGTTTAGTTCGTAATTGACATTGAGAAAATAAAGTTACATTCTATTAAGTTATATACCCTTAAATAAAATTCCAAAACGGATTAACGGCGAAAATGGCTACTCATTTTATTTAACTGGGCTAATAGCTTTCGAAGGGCCCGAAATACAACGCAGTCCAAACGAAATCGGGCACTATACTGCTCTTTGCTTAAGGGGGCGGTTGCTGGATGTTGTACGATGACATGGCCGAAAAGGAACAGAAAATAAAACCAACGACATCCTTAAAGCCAAAGCTATTGTTTGATGTAAAAAAGCCATTCAATAACTTAAAGGAAATAAGACGAATTTTTGTATAAAAATAATTTACAAATAAAAATTACAATTAATTAGATATAAAGCGGCAAATTTTTTTATTTTGCAGATAGTTTTCCAAATATGGCACGCTAACTTCATATGATTGTCATCTCCACAACAGAAGTTCATGAGGCAATTCGGAGATCTAAGAACACCAAATATATTGGCCCCGATGGCATTTCCATGCTGATGCTGAAACACCTCGGCGACGAAGGCATAAGATACCTTACACACATTTTCAACCTTTCCCTGTCCACCTTTGTTATTCCTGAAAGATGGAGACAGGCAAAGGTGGTCCCACTACTAAAGGCCAGCTGCCGTAGGGGAGTCATATCGTCCGATATCTCTCCTCTCGCCAGTAGTGAAGGTGTTGGAATCTATCTTGTTGCCGTACTTCACCGCAAACCTGCGGCTCGCCGAACATCAGCATGGATTTCGCAAAAACCACAGCACCACCACCGCGCTGAACGCCATAACCACTCAGATAGGGGACGGATTAAACCAAAAGCGTCCAAACCACAGGACAGTGCTAGTTGCGCTTGACCTGGCCAAACCTTTGACACGGTCAACCATGCGCAACTAATGAAAGACCTTGAAGACTCGTCCCTTCCTCCCTGTCTTAAACGTTGGACTGCCAACTACCTGAGTGGTAGTCAATCGTCGGTTGAGTTCAGAGGCGCAAGATCAAAACCCAGAATAGTTAAACAAGGGGTGCCACAGGGTGGTGTCCTATCCCCGTTTCTGTTTAACTATTATATATCGAAACTTCCCCCTCCCCACCAGAGGGTGTCTCGATCGTCTCTTACGCCGACGATTGTACGATTCTGGCAACAGGCCCCTCCGTTGAAGAACTCTGCTCTCGCATTAACTCATACCTCCCAGCCGTGTCCGAATTCTTCGCTGGGAGAAACCTGGCATTGTCACCGAATAAGTCCTAAGACAACGCAAGTGAACATGGAATTAGACGTCTACGTTGATAGTGTCAAGCTACCAACTGTCTCACACCCCAAAATCTTAGGGGTGACGTTTGATAACATGTTCAAATACGGCGCTCATCAATTGCCAATAAAGTCCAAAGCCGTAACAAAATCCTCAAGTCCCTAGCTGGCAGCACTTGGGGTAAAGACAAAGAAACGTTACTAGCTACATATAAAGCAATTGGCCAGTCGGTACTGAGCTACGCGACGCCAATATGGTCGCCGGGGCTAACTGACACACACTGGACGAGGCTACTGGTCTGCCAAAACACCGCCCTTCGTACCGCCACTGGGTGTCTTCTTATGTCTCCTGAGCATCACCTCCATAACGAAGCGAAAATGCTCGCCGTTAAAGAGCATAGCGAGATGTTGACCAGGCAATTCCTGTTCAACTGTTGCAAACCGCAGCATCCGAACGGACGCCTGATCAACGAGAATCCGCCCCCCAGGAGCATAAGGAGCCATATACGCAAACACTTCGATTGATGATTTCCACGCCGTTTGATCCTAAGGTGCACCGGCAGGCCCTCACCCTCATCCAAACGAATTCGGTAAACTCCTTTGTTGGCTCTCTTCTGGCGAACGCGAGCTGCCTAGGGAGACTAGGGTGATGCTGGCTCAACTCCGGTCTGGATATTGTAATAGGTTAAACTCTTACCTATCCAGACTGAACCCCGACTTGCCTAATGTTTGTCCGGCATGCGGCTTGTCCCCCCATACTACAAACCATCTTTTTGTCTGCTCAACCGAGCCTACTCTTCTAACACCCATATCCCTCTGGTCCTCCCCTGTTGAAGCCGCTAGGTTTCTAGGACTTCCGTTAGAAGAGTTCGATGGCAATATTGGGTAAGGTTGATACTGACTACCTAGGCACGGCAACGTAGTGTTAAAACAACAACAAACAACAACAGTATAGGGATCCGTAAAGTCCGAGCTAAAACGGCGGGTAAAAGCTAAAGCAGAGTGTGCCTTTGCAATTGTAGAGTTTAAGTGAGTCGTGAACGAAAATTTTGAGTCAAAAACTACACCCAAGTCTTTAACTCCCGTAAGACTTGCGAGACGAGAACCACCAATGGCATAAGAGGTGCAGATGGGATCTCGCGATTTTGAAAATATGACATGAAAGCATTTGCTAACATTTAGCGGTATCATATTCGTGTTACACCAGACAGCTACATTGTTCAGATCGGATTGTAACTTAACTGAATCTGTGGAGTTTGAAATGGTAGAGAAAACCTTTAAATCATCAGCATAAAGCAGAATATTTGAATGTGGGAAACAGACGGAAATGTCGTTAATAAAAATGACAAATAGTAATGGTCCAAGAATGCTACCTTGCAGTATGCCAGCGGTGGCAACAAAAGAATCTGAATGCGCATTTTCTATCACGCCTACACAGTTCCTCTGATCAAGATACGATTTTAGCCAAGAAAGAAAAATTGAGTGGAAACCCACATTAGCCAATTTCGAGATCAATATTGAATGGCTGATTTTGTCAAACGCCTTAGAAAAATCAGTATAAACTGCATCGACTTGAAGGCGACTATTGAAATAAACTCAAGTACATAGATTGGAAATTGTAGACAGCTTAGTGATGGGCCTATAGTGCAACGTTATTGCCGCGTCACAACCAAGTTTCGCGTGTACATGCATTTCACGCAAACTTATGCGTCACAGGAACAGCGGCACAATCATCACGCAAGGTTTTGCATTTGTAAACAGCTGATTTTTATTTGCGCCAATTTGTTATATTAAGCGCGCACCAAAACCCAAATGTTCTTATGTTTTTCATGCATCAAAAGTTGAAAGTTGGCAACTTTTGTATGACAGATGTCGCTAATGATGCGCGATGTGTCGTTCTCCACTCAAATGAACATTTTCAACTCATCTGTCAATGCATGATGCTGCGGCAAAAATTGATTGTGACGGGGCTATTACTTTTGTTAACTTTCTTGAAAATAGGGTTAATGAAGGTTATCTTCCAAGCAGCTAAAAACTCGCCACACTCAAGAGATTTGTTGAAAATTTAGAATAAGGACGTTTTTGTTGTAGCGCTACTTAGCCCTACCTAGGTAGTCAGTATAAGGGTATAAATAAGGACGTGAAACCCACTTATTCTTAAAACCCTCATTAACACCTTTAATTTTATCCGATATATCGACCAAAATGTGAATAGAGGGTGACCACAATATGCGTTACCCATACACAGGCGCGTATCCAGGAAATATTTTCGGGGGGCTCCAAATTTTTTTTCAAAAAAAAGAGCGGTTTGACTTGAAAATGGAAATGACTTAGATAAAATTTATTTTTCTTACTACTGCAAGCGCAAACCAAATTTATTAAAACCTGGACTTTGACCTCAGGTAACTATTGATTGAGCCGAAGTTATGCACTTCGAAATATTATGGAAAACGCGTCAGGGAATTTTTATAGGTAGGTATATAAAGCTTCGAAGAGGAACTCAAAAAAACCGAAAGAAATAACCGAAATAGCGCTTAGGTGTATACAAAGCAAATTAAACAAGGTAGAACTGACAAATGAATAATTTTGTTTTTGTAGGAATTCTTACTTCAAAAAAGTATAAACCGACGTATTTACCCTTACTGGCCCACGTTCAATATTTGGGCCCCGTACAATTTTCTTATTAAACAGTTAAACCCCATTTGCAAAAGTAAAAAAATAATTAATATACATAGTTATTTTGCAAACTATTTTAACCACCGGATGTTTAATTAAATTGCGGATCAAATAATGTTCGAGCGTGTGACTCGTGTGAAAATTAGTTCTTTATTAGTGAGGGTGATTGGTGATACAAGCTAAGTAATAATCGACAACAAAATAATCGATACTTGTGAACATAACCCATAACCCATATCTAGGTGACACCAAATACATTGTTAAATAAATACATCATTGTTAAATAAGTACATTGTTTACATTGAGAGTTTACAGCTCGGTCGACCTGACATTTAATCGACCTCGATTATACTTTACCTTGACATCAAACTTACTCTTACAATTGTAACTTATGGAATACCCTACTCCCCATCCGTTGACGTTACTACAGCTGGCTTAATGAGCCACTTTCTCATTCTGTTTGCTTCTATTACACCGTCATAAGGCATCTGCGTAAGTTGACAGGTTTCAACATCTCGTATTACGTATCTGTCATGTCCTAAGACTTTATGCACAATATATGGCCCCTTGTAATGTGGGACAAATTTCTTATTCGTCCCAACTGTGGTGTCCACATTCCGTATAACTACAAAATCGCCAACATTATACGGCTTTGCTTCTGCACTATATTTGAGAAAATATGCCAAATCATAAGCCTGTCTTTTCCCTATTTCTTTCGTTGCCTCTTCCCTAATATTTTCAAGTTTACGTGTGGTATCATTTTAATTTGCAAAGTATTCGGTAAATTCGTCAACAACCGTTTTGGTCAATTCCAAAGAGGAGCTGGCTTGGTGTTTTTCCAGTGGTACCAAGTGTAGAAATATTTTTCAAGAGCACATATTACTTCACAAGTACTAGTGGAGTTTGTAGAATATAATTTTACGAATTTCGTAAAGGCATCGACAACAACCAAAATATGCTTCCTCTTAGACTTCAAAGATGGCAGAGGGCCAAAGTGATCAATATGAAGTGTGTGAAATGGTACAGGGTTTTTTGGAATACTGTATAAATGTCTTTCTTTTGCACGTACAGGAACAGCATACTGATGCATTTCAAACAATTTCTAATAAATTAGTCTACCTTCAAAGAAGGAAACCAATAATATCCTTTAATCTTTTGATAAGTTTTGTCCACCGCCTGATGTCCTACCCTCTCATGCATTATTCTAATAACGTTGTCTCTCATTACATTTGGGACATATAAAAGCCTTTTAGAATTCTCTACAATTTTATAAACTAGGTCATCGTGCAGGTCAAACCCCTCAACTTCTTCTTCTATACGAGATCGTATAGACTTTATTCTATCGTCTCGCTGCTGTGCAATTAGCACCATAAATTCTACTCCATCAACGTCAATGGAGGCAAGGTGACACCGGCTAAGTGCATCAACGTGACCATAGATGACCCTTTCCGATGCTGTATAGTATAATTGTAATTCTCGAGCTCCAGCGTCCATCGAGCTTTCTGGCATTCACTTGCTTCCGCTCCAAAGTCATCATTAACGAATTACAGTCAGTAATGATCTTAAATGGAATTCCTTCCAAGTAAACCCGAAATCGTGAGCCAGCGTCACAATGGAGCTCAGTTTCCCTATTTGGATTGTATATAACTAAAACGGGCTTACTTACAAGTCTAGACTTTGATTCATTAAAGGCATCCATACAGCGATCATCGAAAGTGAAATTAACACCTTTCTTCAACAGATCTTGGAGAGGTTTGGCAATTCTAGAGAAAGACGGCACGAATCGCCTGAAGTAGGAGAATAGTCCAATGCATGAGTGTAATTCTTTAGGGTTTCTCGGCACTGGATAATTCTTAATACTAGCAATGTGAGATTCACTGAGGGATACTCCACCGGAAGTGACTAAACAACACAAATATTCAACTTCTGCATGGCCAAATTTACATTTCGAAAGATTTAACTGCAGTTTCCTCTTAGCGATCCTCCCTAATACATCTGTTAATAAGCACTTATGTTCATCCATTGTGGATGTAGCAATTAAAATATCATCCATATAAATTATTACCTTCCTCGAATCTACTAAGTCGCGAAATATATTATTAACGAACCTTTGGAACACGGCAGGGGCATTCTTTAGACCAACAGGCATCCGCAGATATTCATATTGGCCGGAAGGAGTCACAAATGCAGTGTACGGAATCGATTCGGCAGACATACGAACTTGGTGGAACCCACTCTTAAGGTCAAGTATAGAAACAAATTTTTACCCTCTAGATATTCAATGCAATAGGTACGACCCAAGATAACGGGTATAACCACACAGTCGTCAGATATGACATGAAATTTAACTTTTTTAAACTTAGAACTAAATTTAACATAACATTCAAATTCATTTATAATGCGTAACTTTTTCCCCAACACCAGCATATCGTGAAATGTAGGGCGATTCTAACCCGTTTATCAGGTCATCAAGGACACAGGACCATCTTATAAAATTAGTCGGACTACCCGTATCAAAGAGACAAACAAAATCTTTAGAAACGTCACCCCTTTTAGTTTTAAAATCAATACTCACTAAATTAAATGCACCCAGGGCTCCATCGAGCTCATCATCCTCGGTTGTAACTGCTGCAACTTGTTAATCTCCTTGTTGGGTTTCGTCAGTATTTTATTTGGATTGGGGCAAGATCGGTGATCATGTCCAACTTTCCAGCAGCGAAAGCAAGACCCGTCCGGGCGGTTTGGTTGCGGACAATTTAGTTTTAAATGGCCAAATGCTGAGCAGTTGCAACATCTAACACCAGTTTGTTCTGCACTTTCCATAGTAGACACCTTAGCTTTCCCAACAACTCTTCGGCAAAATTGCGAATGATACTGCGTACGGGTTGGCTAACGTCATCACCGCTGAACTTGGGCAGTGCATGCTCGATGTCTACAAACTGGCTTGAACGCTGTGGCAAGCATGCTGGGCTCAATTCGTTTATCTGTCGCTTCAACTCTAAGACCTGACGTTGCTTAGTCAAAATACGTAACTCGCGTTCCAAGTCGGCTTCAACATCATCATATATGGACGCAGCACCAGCATCGGCAGGAATATTTTCGGCAAAATTAGCGGCAGCAGCACCAGTATCAGTATTTTCAGCAGAGTTAGCGGCAGCGGCGGCTTCGGCATTGTCAGTATCTTTCTCAACATTTCCAATAATTTCATCAGGATTGGCGGCATGTTCATCAGCAGAGAACTGGTTCTCATGATTATTTTTAGAAACAGCAGCATTATCATCATTAGCTTCCATGGTATTGTCTCCCACGACATTAGCAGCGATTTTCTTCAACTGCGACAGCGTGGCAGTTGGTGGGAAATACACTCCAGCTTTCAGCGTTTCCTCGTATCTTTGTTTGGCTGTAGCCAGTGTTTTGATATAAACAAATAGTTCAGATTAATATTTTTGGGATGCACCCCACACCTGGGGCTGTAATCACCGGATGTTTAATTAAATTGCGGATCAAATAATGTTCGAGCGTCTAACTCGTGTGAAAATTAGTTCTTTATTAGTGATGGTGATTGGTGATACAAGCTAAGTAATAATCGACAACAAAATAATCGATACTTGTGAACATAACCCATAACCCATATCTAGGTGACACCAAATACATTGTTAAATAAATACATTGTTTACATTGAGAGATAAATACATTGTTTACATTGAGAGTTTACACTATCTAATAAGCCCACTTTTGCCACCAAGTGCTACTCTGGAGTCTACCTCTTTAAAGACCTTGACCGCAAAGAACAAGCTTGCATATGTACATATATGTATATTAATATAGCAACGATTTGGGTCACTGTTTACGACCATCATCAAGTTCTAAAAAATGTTGGGAAGAGTACCAAAGACACCTTCCGGTTCAAATGAAAATCGGTCTCCGGGAATAAATATTGTTATCATTTTGAAAAATGTTTGCAAAAATCCGAAGAACTAATCGGAGCCGTTGTCTATAGTTTTTATGTGGCTTACAATTTGAGTTGCCGACTATTGCCCACGATTTAAAAAAATAATGCGATCCTGTCTTCTTGGTACACAATTCATTAGATTGCAAATATCTTGAAAACTACTCAAAAAAATTGATCTCGGATTCGATTTATTATTTATGGGTACTGGGGGCGTCTGTTGATATCTCTCACGGCAATTTTTGGACGTGTTTCAGCACTCGGTTGCAGCTGTAAACAGATACCACGATTTGTTATTTCTTCAATAAAAATAACAAACTGAGAAAAATTAGAAATTTTAAAATCTCCTCCAGAAAAGAGAGAACTGTAAAGTTCGCTACTACTTTGTTTAATATAGTTTGGGTGTATAGATACATATATTTCCCACATACTGCATTTATCAATATTGAAACAACAAGGATTGTATGAATATACGAAGAGACAATTTTCCCGCAGGTAATGAACTGTATTTTACTTGGTTTAACTTGCATTAAATTACTTTTTTTCTGTATAATATAGTCACAATAAGTGATAGATAGATATCTAGTAGATATTATCAACTTAGGTTCCTACCCACATTGTTTTGTTTTGGAGTTGGGTCGTTTTTTGGGAACACTGTTGGTCTCGAAAATAACCATTATGTGGTAACAAAGAATTTAAGCTAACGTATTTCAAAAAGCTGCCTACAGGCTGTGCTGCCAGTTTGAGAGATTTATCCCTGTTTTCGGGATTTTCAAAAATTTGATTATTTACCAGTTGATTTGGTCAAACCTTGTACTAAATTATTTTTTATATAGATATTATAACATTTATTAAATATGTTCTCAAAGCTTTAACTTGGAGAATATACACAAATATCCAACGACCTCTCAAAAATTATCCACGCCATTTAAGAAATTGCAGTTTTTTCGGTCTAAAACCGGTTAAAATTTCCAAATCTGTTGATAATTACAAAAGTTATAGGCATTTAGGGCCTCATCATGTATGGCGAACGATAGCTCAGACGAACGATTCGTCTGCCCACAATATCGCCTAGCCATCGCTTTATATGTCCTTTTCGTTCGCTCCATAGATTTTCTGTTGGATAACATCTAAGGTTCGTATAGGCTTGTTATAACATAGTGTATAGGGATAGCGCCAAAATTGACCAACCTCGAAAAAATGCATTTGTCCACTAATTTAAATGACAAAATAAAAATTAATTTGAAGAATTAAATCAGACATATACCGGATTTTTGCTTAACCACCACCCTCTTGTACCCTGTACCCGTTCGACAAACTTAATATCATTTCATGAGCTGAAAACTACTTTACTTACTGCCCATCGTCTGGGAAAATTTCCCCAGATATTTAGAATTGGCCTGATTATTTCGTGATCATGAAGGAATTCTTTCAATTATCTCTCGAACTCCGATTATATCGACAGATATTCCATATCGTTTTAGCATCAGCTAGCCGGCGTCAAATTAAATAGAATCGCTGATAGACCCAATAAATATAAAATAGCTCTCCTTTTTTATTTTTTTAATCTGACACTTGGTCTGCTCATTTACAAAAAACTTATTAATGGAAGTGGCTAATCGCTGTCATTTATTAAATAAAAAGCAAAAATTCGTCAATTCCATTAATTTTTTTGTTGTAAATGAACAGGCGTACTATGCTGTGATTGAGTTATTAGCGTTTTTCTGGTGGATAGTTCGAATTCTAAAATAGGGCTCGTCTACTGTTAATGCACGGAACATAAGCAAACTTTCATAACAAGGTTAAAAAAAGAAAAAATGTTGATGGTATTGGTTTTAACGCTAAGCTGCTGAAGTAAGTAAGCAGAGCAAAATATTAACATTCAGCATTTAACATGCTGTTACGGTTTACATACAGCAGGGTTGACTGCTGCTTATGTTAAGGTATATTCAGAATGTTCACATCTCCCCGTTCGTTGTTGTTGTTGTTGTTGTTAGCAGTGCTTCGCCCTGTCCAAAGGGCCAGGTCACTCCTAATTGTCATCGGGCTCTTCTACCGGAAGTCCAAGGAAACGCGCTGTTTCAACAGGGTTGGACCAAAGTGATAGGGGAGTTAGAAGAGTATGTTCCGAAGAACACGAAAAGAGATGTTGCGTGTCATGGGGGACCATACCGCATGCAGGGCATGTGTTCGGTATGGTGGGGTTCAGTCTGGACAGATAGGAGTTCAGCCTATTGCAATATCCTCCCTCGGAAGGACACGTTCTTCCTCAGCAAGAACGGGTGCGTGGGCACCAATAACGGGGTTCACAGGCCGGCATCTGAGGGAACTGTCCACCGACTCAGTGTGGAAGTCTTTTAGGGCCCGCCTATGGTCCCGCAGATCAAACGGCAACGAGATGTGATGCCGGATCTCATCATAATGCTTTCGGAGATGTTTCCTTATGTCTCTGGGGGGCGGAGTTTCATCCAATAGCTGTCTATTTGGATGAGTGGGTCTGTGACAGTTCAGAATGAACTGCCTACTTAAAAGTTCCGCATGCTCGCGAACGTTGAGCATTTGAGCCTCCTGGTGAAGATGAGACTCAGGAGACATAAGCAAACAGCCCGTCGCAATTTCCTCCAGTTGGTGTCGTGAAGGTTAGGCGACCATATGGGCGCAGCATAATCAATAACCGGTCGGCCAATAGCCTTATAGGGGACCAGAAACGTTTCTTTGTCTTTGCCTCAAGTACTGCCGGCCAGTGACTTGAGGATCTTGTTGCGGCTTTGTACCATTGAAGCTATTGCGGTGGCATGATTAGCGAAGGTGAGGCTATTGTCGAATGTTACCCCTAGAATTTTGGGGTGGTTGACTGTAGGTAGTGGAACACCATCTACGTGGACATTCAACTCCTGCCCCATCTGCGCATTCCACGTGTCGGAGACAGTGTCAGGTTCCGCTCTGAGAAGAAGCGTACCGGAATGACCCGGGTTTTACCCGGCCAAGGGCTTTTATTTCAGTGTAACCCTGTCCAATTTGTCTCCCCGTTCGTCGCTCGTATCACCCAAGTTTTCGGGAAAGAAATCGAGATGGGAATACAGAAAATGCATCTTTAGAGACATCCGAGCTCCAATCTTTCGATCATTTTCCAACATATCGCCAATAATTTCCTCAAAATTAGGGGATTTGTGATTACCAAGAAAGCTGTGAGCGATATTTTGAAAAGATGCCCACGCGGCTGCTTAATCGGGCGTTAAACATTTTGTAAATTCTTTATCAGCCATTAGTTTTCTAATATCAGGTCCAAAAAATATTCCTTCTTTGATTTTTGCATATGACAATTTAGGAAACAACTTGACTAAGTACTGAAAAGCCGGTCCTTCACGATTTAATGCTTTGACGAAGTTCTTTATAAGGCCAAGTTTAATGTGAAGAGGTGGCAGGAAAATGTCTTGTGGATTTACAAGTGGTTCAGCGGAGACGTTTTGCTGTCCGGGCTCATATTGAGTACGACTTTGCCATTCGTTCCTCACATAATGATGTTCAGTTGCGCGGCTATCCCATAAGCATAAGAAATAACAAAATTTGGTGAATCCAGATTGCATCCCAGTTAAGATGCCAATAACCTTTTGAAATAATATAAATAATGAGTGTTTTCGATTTAATTGGAACTAATGTTTGTACCTTTAGATCACCACATATTTTCCATTTATGATCATTGTATTTGATGAAGCACAGGATCTTCCGCATTTTTTCGTACCATTCCTTCGTTTGTACTGCATGAGCAATCGGAATAGATGGTTTTCTGTTTCTGTATACAGTAACTTGTGTTCGAGAGTCTAGATTTTTCCATTGCTGCAGCCGTGATGCTAGCAACTCTGCTTTTTGTTTGGACAAACTCAAGTCTCGAATCAAATCGCTTAGTCCATCTTGCGAAATTAAATGTGGCCCTTCCATGACAAAGTCGCTTTCACTGCTCGGGGGTGATGGAGTTAAAGTTTCCAGGACGTTTGCACTTATACTTCGATAAACTGGCAATGGATCATTAGCAGTACGTGGAACTGGCTTGGATACTGATGATACATCAGGATAATTATATTTTGCTAATTTTTTTGCATTTATACCCGTAACTTTCATCAGACAAAAGTAGCAATCATCTTCATGGTTTTTAGGTTCTGAGTATGTATGTATGACAATATTATCTTAAATTCTAGTGGACTGTATAGTGGACTCTATTTACTTATTTTAGAGCGGCGGAGTTATATGTTCATACTTTTATGAATACTAGTATATCCCGTGGTCGAAATTCGACCACCTTAAATTAGTTTAACTTATTAAATCCTCTGTTCGGATTTTTCTCCAGTACCTAATGCCTAGAGGCATAAATATTGGAGACATTTTTATTGCTGAAAATAATTATTTATAGTTGAGTTATTGAGAGTCGCTTTCATAAAAGCTGGTTTACTCTAAAGACGGGTAATTTGACAACTAACCAAAAAAAAATCCGTCCATTAAAGACCAGTAATCATTAATAGGGGATGGCAAAAACAGTACTTAGTAATGTTTGAAAGTCCACCATCAGACCCACCACTCCTTTCATATTCCGTCAATATTTCAATAAACAAAATTAGATTTCATGGACATACACCAAAAACGTAGTTAGACTTGTAATATATATAATGGTCACATAGAATGATGCCATATCGAACAAAATTGGCCATATGGATTGAAACGAATGAAAGTTCATTTTGAGATTCCGTTAACTTCTTAATATTAGCCGGTTTCCAAATTGTGTTTTTTTTTTTTGGTATACAGACAGTTTTCTCAATTTTTCTTTTAGTTGTAGATTTTTTGAAGTCCGTATAGCGGGAGAATATTACAACTTACACATATGATGGTTTTCTGGTTTCTTTCGTCAAATTCAACTCGAAAAATTGAAAACACATATCTTAACTGGCCCAATTAGGCTAAATATGTCAGGATTCCGGTTATATGTCGACTCTTTTACAAATTAAAATTTTTAGGAAGAAAATAGTTGATGTCTTTAGGAAAATTAACGCGATTTCAAACTATTTCATGAATATAAAATTGAAGAAGCTACAAACTGTGTTTTTACTTTTTTTATATTAAATATGATATATTTCTTAAAAAATATATATTGATAAATTGAAATAATTTTTTTGCTTTTTTTCAAAAAATTTGGTTTTTTCACTCGAAAATAGATGTCATAAACAGAAAAATATTGAAATATTGGGTTATATGTCGACTCTTTTCCAAATAAAAATTTTTAGGAAGAAAGTAGTTGATGTCTTTAGGAAAATTAACGCAATTTCAAACTATTTCGTGAATATAAAATTGAAGAAGCTACAAACAGTGTTTTTTACTTTTTCCATATTAAATATGATATATTTCTTAAAAAATATAAATTGATAAATATTGATAAATTGGAATAATTTTTTATATTTTTTCAAAAAAGTTGGGTTTTTCACTCCAAGATAGATGTCATAAACATAATAACCAGAAAAATATTGGATTACAAATATAATAAATTAAAAAAAAAATATAATAAAAAGTTTTCGCATATTTTAAGGCAAAATCAATTTAGTAAAAAAAAAAAAAACTTAACCTGCCCTGAACACGTCCTTGAACCTACGAACGCAAGCATCATAGCCGGCACGCTCACCACCTGCGCCACTGCTGTATGTACAACAAAACAGTCAGATACTGTACTTAACAGCTTTGGGTTTTGGTGAAAACTTTGTTGAATTATTACAAATTAATGAAGCATTTTTTGTTAAATATAATATGCCTATGCAAAGCTCCTGGCCCATGAAAACATATCAAAATATATAATAATTGGAGTTATGCATTTTTTTATGAGATACACTCTGGCAATTGATTGTATGGAAAAAATGTTAGCCTATTAATATATAGATTCTGCCATTTTTACTTACTTATCAAGCAGTGCCACGATTTAACCTTCAAGCGGGCGCGCCATCTTTTGTAACAAAAGCGGTCGCGCGTAGTCTTTTCGACGCCTTAATTAAAATGCGAGATTTGAAGTGGTTTGAGTTGTGGAATTCATTTGTTTTATTAGTTTTAGTTATTATGTAATCATAAAATAATATTTTACAGGAAAATTATTTTTTTTTTGTCGTTTTAAATGAGGCAAAAACATAAAAAGTAATATAATACATTGAATGCAAAGTAAATTCATTAATCTTAACAAAAAACTAAACACATTTTTTCAAAATGTGGGGAAAACATAAAAATTCATATAATACATTGAATAGAATGTAAATTCATTAATATCTTATAGAAAGTTAAAAAATTCAATAGTCAGGTTCATCGGATTCATCGGTCACAAAACACTCCTTGCAAATAAATACCGTATGGTCTCGACAAATATTTCTTTCGCAGATTTTGCATTGGGTTTTTGACTGCCTTCTTTTTTTTGCTGGACATATTTTGCAGCTTCCTCTACTGGCTTCGGATGTACTTGCCTCACTATTGGGCTCATCATCTAATTTCAACAAACCTCTTATATTTCTTTTCAAATACCTTGGTAAGTTTTTATCAGCTCTTTTTTTCATATGTTCTTTCGTCTTTTCTATTCCCAATTCTCGTAGAAATTTACGTCTTTTTTCGACAATTACACCATTTTCTCTCAATATTACCATTGCGTTTACTCCAGCAATATCTAGGAAGCGAAAAAAGAGTGTCAATGGCCATCTGTTGCACTTCCTTGACACGGAATACAATTTTACCTTTTTGTCCACTTCATCAACTCCACCTTTTGTTTTGTTGTAAAAAGTTATAATAGCTGGTTTTTGCTTCTCGTTAGAGCTGGTGTCAATTTCAGCTGTACGATGAAGTGATGAAATCAGAACAACAGATCGGTTCTTTTTAGGTACATACGATACCAGGGTAGAAATATTTGAAAACCCGAATTGACTAGAATACTCTGGCTTTCCCTTCGCAATGAAGCACGGGGGAATTTCTTTTTTATTTTTACGCAAAGTGCCAACCACAGACATTTTATCATTTGTGGCTAAATCTTTTACCAAAGGAATACTGGTGAACCAGTTATCAATGGTCAAATTTCGTCCGGTTCCAGAAATTGGTGAAATTAACCTTTTTACAACATCACTTCCTGAATTACTGATTTGAAACGGTCCTTCTGGTTGTCTCCCAGCATAAAGCTCAATATTCAACGTGTAAAAGTTTGTTGAATCCACTAGTGCACACATTTTTAGCCCATATTTGTCAAGTTTTGATTTGTTGTATTGTCTTAAAGGACATTTTCCGCGGAATCCACACATCATTTCATCTATTACAACATTCTCACTAACAGAATAAGTAGAAAGACAGTTTTCTGTGAACATATTGAGCACTTCTCGTATGGGCGCAGCTTTGTCTTGGGCTCGGCGAAAACTTATTGTGGATGCATCATCAAACCGGAGAGAGTTTAGAAGAAATTTCATCCTTTTCAGAGGCATAGTATTTCGAAATATGGCAATACCAGTAGCATCAGCATACACATCCTCTAAGTTTCCATGAGACATTCGTAAGGTTCCAGCAATATATAATAATCCGAACAGTGCCCGAATCTCAACAGAATCGGTAGTTTTACAATCTCGAGCTCTGGAGTATGCGCTTTCTTTTTTGTGTATAAATTCGTTAGTATATTTTACTACTGTCGATATAATTTTATCGCATATGAACAAATCCCATGCTTTTGTAGATGTTGTTACGCCAATGCCTTTTCCAAGAACACCAGCCTCTTGAGTCAGAATATTATGGGGTGGATACCTCATTCTATCACTATTTGATTTTTTCCATTTTGTAACATTATCACGTGCCATGCTCTATCAGCCAAAGGAATGTTTTCCTCTTCCGAGTTACTTTCTTCGTTTAAATGTTCCATTTCATCATCAGATGCCACATCTGGACTGCATTCAGATATTTCGGAGTCCTCATAACATTCCACATCAGATAAGTGGTCAGAGACTTCTGATCCTTCATCACTTAAGGTTTCATCACTTTCATCATCTTCCTCTAGCAGAATTTTCATTATTTCACTTTCACTTATTCTTGTTTTAGCCATTTTTACCAATAATTTCAACACTTTATTTTATCAGGAAATGTGCACAGAAAGTCGCGCGTAAACTAAAAGACGTCAGGCGCGCGTAGTCTTTTCGACGACGAGAGGCAACTGAAGTAAATGCTTGCTATAAACAGTCGACAAGCGTTAAAAAGAGACGGAAATAGTGCATTCGATTGGAAATGAACTAACCTCAAGCTACTAGAGCTGCCAAATATCTGGGATTATATATAACAAAATTATAATACTTTATTCACCATGGGCGGTCGAAAAGACTACGCGCGACTTCTTGAAGGTTAAAAGCTGCTATAACAGCACAATGGTGCTATCATGCGAGATTTTGGAAACTAGAACAAATCGAATTGAGCATATCAAATATAGTTAAGAATCGCTCTTATCTGCTCAGATCCAAAAGTTGACCTGAATTTGTAAACTTGTGTAATTCTATCGTATGTGAGGGGGGATTGGAGACTCGGCCTCTCCAACCACCCGGTAAGGAGTGTATAGTCAAGATTTTCAAGACCATCCTTAATGGAACAACCGATCGTTTTAATAATAACCAACTAGCTCTGATGACAACACTGCAAGAATAATCGAACGTATGTGAGGGTGGATTGGAGACACGGCCTCCCCAACCATCTCATCTAATATTTTAATTCATATTGTCTAGTTTTTAAGTTTTAAGTTGTGTGCAATCCTATAGACACTAAGTTTATCTTGCCTTGTTAACTTTAATAGTATCTGTCCTTAGTCGACCTCTTTGTTTGTGTGGACTTAAAACAAACTAATAAATAAATAAATAAATAAAATCAATACTTCACTTTTTAGGGGGTAAGATGAAGGCGACATCTTTTATACATACATAAAATTAAAGTTTGAATATATGTACATATGCACCTAAGGATGGACTGAATTTTCACGGCAACGCTGCCAACAAGTCTGAAAAGGGTTTCGTCTTCCTACGATTGTAGGAGAAATGTGCATTAGCACGTTTTTCTACTACTACTTCCTCTAATGTTACTACTTTAAAAATACTTTTTTAAATATCTGTAGGCGTATATTGCAAAATGAATCGGCTTGCACATAATTAAATGTATGTGAAGGCCAAATGGAGTCAGTAATGCGCTGCTTAACGTAAAGTCGACTTCAGCCTATGGTTATTCCACTTTTCGTATTTCTGGCCAAAAAATGTAAGTTTTTGTTTTCGTACCAATGCAACACCGTTTGAGAATTGGTTGTCGAAGTTAAGAGAGAATTTTTTTGTTCAGTTGTTTATTGTTTCCGCAACCTTCTTGCGATGAATATCATTTGAGGCGGAGCGTATGATTTTTGCAATGCATTTTTTTACTTCCCCAACACCGCAAAAAAAAAAACAAACGTCTCACCTAACACTCGCAGCACTCAAACTGATTTAGGAGCCGAAAATATGCCCGTCCCATTTAGTCACTAAATCATCCTTATCCAATAAGGAATTTGCTATACATTCATTACTGTATATTTGCTTATCACACTTTTTTATGAGATCATTTGGAATTTCGAAATCTTTACAACACTTGTTAAGTCTCTTAAGGCCACATCGAATTTATAAAACTGAGTTAACTGTATTTGTTTGCATTCTATTTGTTCTGGTTCAGTTATGCTTGCATAGCAGGGCATAGCATACCAATACACAGCACATAAAAGAAAATTGTAATTATACTTCGCACAACGCACAGCCCTTCAAAATCAGATGTTCGCGAAACATACAGAATTTCATGGGCTCGCACACATTCTATCAGCTTTTCTTCTTCCATTAGAACGCTTTATTTGTTTTTTACTTAAATTTATAATAATGATAATTAATTTTCTCGGCCATTTTATCGCCTTGTGTCAAAACTGAAACTTCAAAAACAAAAGTTTTGACAGTAGGTATGTTAAGTTACATAGAGATCAAACTTCAGCAGACTTCTATGCCATGCTCTGGGTTGCCATGCGTTGTATAATCGAATATATGTAAAACCAATTCAACAGATATCGAAAATGACAGAACCCATGCAATGTATTGCTATGCTATGCAAGCATAATTGAACCATTAGCTTAGATTTTAACAAATTTATGGCACTAAATACTCGTTCCACTTCTGCATTACTAAAATACAATATTAAAAAATTCATAACAAAAGTACCAACCCCCTGAAAAGTTTTTTTCATTTAGTGCATTTTTATATTCGTAAACATTTATCCAAAATCAATAGTAGAATTTTGCTGATCGCATTTGTATAAAGATAATAAAGCTCTGTAATCTGGTCAATCGTAAATGTTTGCCTTTCCTCTATAAAGCAATCAAATAAGTTAGATTTGTTTTTCTTCAAGCTGCTTCCAACTGAGAAGAAATTTTTTTTTTTAAGTTGTAACATTTTTTTGCAAGCGCTGCTTTAACTGATATACAAGATCAGTAATAAAATTTCTTCAAGTAAGTCTGATATTTTCTTCGGAATTTGCATCTATTATATTTTTTTTTAATTTTTAAAAATTCTTCGAAACTAATTAAAATACGGAATGGGTGCAAAGAAATGTTCTAAGCGCAAAGTTAATGAATGGAAAGTATCAGAACTAAAAACTATTTGTTTAGAAAGATAACTCAACAATAAATAAAGCTCATTAAAAAGCTTAGTCGGGTCAGCATCATTGCTCTAAAACATTTTATTAACCTTTCGGACATCGGATAGTACTGGTTTTAAAAACTGAAAAAATGCCAAATTCCTGTCGTTGCATAAACTGTTTAAAATACATGCCTGGTGGCAAGATTCTGTCGATGCATCAATTCCAAAGTGTGTTTTAAGTTCTAGCCTAAACACTTATTTATGGTGGTATCCGTCGACTCCTCTATAATGAGACTATATTTACTTTTTCCAATGTCTTTTAGGAACATCTGGCTTTTTGTACGGGCCAGGCTCCACGGCAACCCAGCTAACCAAAAGTGCAAAAAAAGACTCCTTTCGGAGCCATAAAACGCACCTTTCTCAGAGCTTTACCCTCCGGAGCGTAAAATCGTTCTACGCGGGCACTCCAAACGCAGTCATTTAAAATAGTCCGAAAGTCTGATTCCGATGAGTTTGGAGCATTTTATGACTCTTTTTAAATGAACTTCATTTGGCGCCATTTTTTACTCCTTTTGGATCATTTTGGAGGTTCCTATCGGCATTTTTATGAAGCTTTATAAATAATGAAAAGGAAAGACACCTTTTAAAGTTTTATGCAGATTTGTTGACACAATTCTGAAAATATAAAAAATGCTTTGTTAAAACTTTTGTTCAGTCGCCTACTGATAAGCGTCATGAAATATGTGATCTTTACCTTCTGTTGGGTAAAACAAAAAAAACCTCAGAAAATGGTCGCAAACATTCACATATTTGACGTAGCCGCTCATCTGCTCTCCAAAGTTTATTTTCTCACAATTCTCTGTACGCCTACAACAAAAAGGGTCAGAAAATGCTCAAAATTGCTCATATAATTGCGCCTTGCAGTTCATTCGCTCTACAACATTCATTTCTTCTCTCAACGCTCCGTAAATCTTCCTAAAAAAGTGGTTCTTCGGTGTTTACTCCGAAAAGGCTCCAATTAAGGACTCTTTTTGAATGCTTTTTTCGGAGCGCTCCGACTTTTGTAAGCTGGGAATTTTACTTTCATTGAAAACATTTTTCTGCATGCATACTAAATGGCGGCCACCGTGGTGTGGAGGTAGTGTTGTCGGCCTACCACACCGAAGGTCCGGTTTCGAGCCCTGGTACAGGTTACATCAAAAAGTGGTTTGAAAAAGTTTTTTCAAAACGGCGTCGCCCCTCGGCAGTGGTTTGGCAAACTTTCCGAGTATATTTCTGCCATGAAAGGCTTCTCAGCAAAAATTCATCTGCTTTGTAGATGCCGTTCGGAGTCGGCGAAAAACCGCAGGTCCCGCCAATTTGTAAGAAAAATTTCAAAGCGGCGCACCACAAATTGGAAGAGAAGCTCGGCTCAAAAATCTCCTAGGAGGTTGGTGATATAACTGTTGTATATCGCGCCATATATATATATACATATATATATACTAAAGGGTCCATCGATCGAAAAGAAGTATGCACTGCTACATACATCGCTTCAAATAACTCCGCTGCTTTTGCTTTGTAGTTGATGGAAACAGGTTTAAATGGAATAGTTTTTTGTTTATTTGCGAAAAATGGAGATGCTACTGTTAGATGTTTCGATGATTTTCCATGCGCTATAAGTGTGCTTAGTTTCGGTTTTAAATGACAATGACAATATTTCCATTTTATATGTTGCTCATGAAATGCTACAATCCATTTTGATATTCGTGGATCAGGTAATCACTCTTTACGTACTTTCTGAGCGAAGATGCTACATGGGTTTAAGTTAAGAATGCAAACCTTGCCGTTAATAATGATTTTACCTTTTGCTTCCACTTGGTAAACTGCTTTCGGAATCGTTGCTGCTGTCCTCACTTTCCACTTGTGATTTTCTTTTTAGAAACCTTTTATCCAAAATTCGTTATTTTGCAATTTGCAAACATTTGTTTTTCATACAAACTTGTCCATTTTATATGCAATTTCCTTCTTTTAAATTATTTCATTAATAGCTTTTTTGAAATAGATACTTTGAAAAGAAAGGAAAGATCAGCTGATCAGAGCTTTGCTGTGTATACACATATAAATGTACATTTGTTTATGCATATGCATGAATTAGTGCAGCCTGATTATTTAAATTGTTACGGCGAATAAAAATACTCACACACAGATGTCACAATTGTGTGATTTCATGTAACTGACATTGCAATAAAAAATGCTAGAACATATGCTAAATGCGAGATTTACAGCTTAATTAAAAAGTAAAACTGCCAGATCTACATATCTTCAAAACTGGCAAATTGGTCGCACTGCTTCTTTGCTCTAACAAAGCCTCAAACTATTCGTTCAAATGCTTACAAATTACTTAAAAAAATCACCAAACTGCATAATATTTACATCTTCTCACCTTAGAACTAAAACTCAATGTGCTGATGAATGACCTTACAAACTGTTCATTCCTAATGTTCAAACCCCTAATATTTTCTCTCCAAACTTCTCAAATTATCTCTCCAAAGTACTTCTAAGGAAGAAAAAGATTAAAATTTTAGTTTTTTCATATGACATTTGAAGAAATTTTATTTTGCATTTATGTATACTAGTATATTCCGTGGTCGAATATCGACCACCTTAAATTAGGTTAACTTATTAAATCCTTATTCACCACTACCAACAGCGACATCTACAACCCAGTAGATAAAGTCTCTGATTCACAATGGCGTTGCAGTACAAATAGATCTTTTTGTGCATTCAGAATGGTTTATTTAAAGAAATATGTATATTTTATAAAATATTTGCATACTAAATAACTTTGTAGACACGAATTATTTATCTTATAAATATGTACATTTAAGGTATTTCACAAATTCCCGGCAGCTGAAACTACGGAATGGTGTCCATTGCGGCCGATTCCCTTGAAAAACAAATCCAAACCGTCCACGCAGCTGGAGAGGTTTGTTGGCGTACTATAGTAGGGTACTATTATTTTATTAGGTAATTCGGCCGGTAGCAGCATACAATTCAATTTGTTTTTTTTATTTGTATTTCATTGCTTTTAGTACATCCTAGCACTACAATGAACATCATAATATTTATTGTGCTATTCACATCTAGATAATACATTTTATCGGAATATTTATAAGATATTTGATTACATACAGATTAGTAGGAACGGATAGAAGAGAGAAAAACATGTAGGTTTATTGAGGTTAAAATATGAACAAAAAATATAATAAATAAATTTATAACACATTGCATTAAAAAAAGAAGAAGAAAAAAGAAGAAAAAGTTATCATTTGTAATTAAATAGCGTTATAAAACTGTTAAACTTGTTTCTTGCACTGCTGCTTACCTCCCTGATTAGTATAGGAAGGGAGTTCCAAAGACGTATTGAGTAAACAACACAAGTGCATTATATTTAATATATACAAGGTAGATCGTTGTGATCTGAAGAACTGGAGCCTCTCATACAAATATTTGTGTTCCTTAGTGAAAATAATTTTGTGGATAAGAATCAAAGTTCTGATTTTTTAAAAGATTGTCAAGTGAGGAGATTAGAATTAGTTTGGCGCTATCCGAAACATGGTCTCGTCTGCTTAGGCCGAATACGAACCTTGCAATGCTGTTGTAAGAAACATTTAGTTAGTTTATGACTACACACAGCGTCGTAGTGGCGAACATTTCGCAACCGTATAGCAGTGTTGGTATCAGGTACGCCTTGGCAAGAAGAAGACGAATATTGAGTGGAAGAAAATGTTAGGTTGACCAGAGTACACGCAGAATTAAATATACTTTACCAATCGCGCTAAAAATGTGGTCGTTCCACGTAAGGGTGTTGTTGAAGACTACACCAAGATTTTTCGCTGTGTTCACAAACTCAATTTATGTATTTCCCAGCTGGATTTTACCGACTAAACTAAGGTCAAGAACTCTACTATGTATCGCTAAGAATTTTGACTTACATGGGTTTAGACATAGACCATTCTTAGCTGCCCATTCTGCGACACAAGAAAGGTCAGAGTTTATGTTGGCAACACAATTACTCATGTGGTCAGTAGGACAACCAATATAAAACTGAACGTCATCAGCGTAGATGTGTACGCTACCGAATTGCAAAACGTTTGGTAGATCGTTAATAAACAGTACAAATAGGAGGGGACCGAGTATTGAGCCCTAGGGAACCCCTCAGTTACTGGTAGAGAATCGGATACACAGCTACCTACACTAACAGCTTGAAATCTTTCATTGAGGTAAGACGTAACTAATTTGAGTGCAAGGTTTTAAAATTTAAAAATGGATCTCAGTTTCCGACATAAAATCTCATGGTCCACAGTGTCGAAAGCTTTGGAGTGATCCAGAAGAGTTAAAAACACAATGTTGTTTACATCAATGCCCGATCTGATGCTTTCCGTCACGTCTAAAAGGGCAGTGGTGCAGCTTCTCTTTGGTCTGACCCCTATTGTCGATCCGCTGACAAGTTATTTGCAAAAATGTAGGAACTTATTTGCTTGTGAGCAATCAAAAACTTTGGACAAAAAAAGCAGAATAGCTGGGAAGACGCATGCTGCAAATATAGAATTTATGGAATAGGTCAAGTGTGGGAGTATAATTGGAGTATAATACCAATATTTTTAGGAAAACTGGATGAATTTTAAATTTAAATTTTTTAAACCAACCACATTTGACTTCACTGAAATAACTGCTTCTACCACATCATACTCATCGGCAGGAACAAAACCAAAACGACTTACCTCGTCATCATCAAAACTACTCGTACCGCAAGAGTTATTGCACGCGTTTGCTTTAGGAATGGGCACATTAACGAATTGCTCGTTTAACGCGTTCACATCAATTATAGGGGATGTGGCATCTTTGCACTTTCCCATACCAATCTCTTTGATTTTGTTCCAGGTTTGTTTGGAATCTAATGCAGTGCCGAAGCTATGTTCGTGATATTGTCTTTTGGCTGACCTAAGGGATCTATTTAACGACTTTTGCGCTATTTTAAAAGCAGAATAAGATTCCGGGGTCTTACCTAGAGTACGCCTAATCTCGTAGCTCTCAACAGCACTCCTAAGAGCCGGGTAGTCTATATTTTTAAAGTCGCGATAGGTCAAATAGCAAGGATAATCATAAATTTCGAAGTCAAAGGTAAAAGAATCAGATCAGCAGTATCGATCAACGATTTGCTCAAGTCAACGATATGCTTGAAAAGTTGTCAAAGCATCTGTTAGACACAGGAAAAATGTTGATTGATTTCGTTTATACAAAGCTCGAGGAGAAGTACGAGAGTATCAAACGTGACATTGATGAGTTAAATGGGAGAGTTACTACAAGCTTAGAAAATGTGTTCGATCGCTTTGGCCGCATGGAAAGAGAAAAAGTTGTCCTTAAACTTGGCTTGTCAAAGCAGGATAGCCAAAATGCAGCGTGTGAGGTCAGGGTACACGGCATTCCTTGCGAAAAGGGTGAAAATCTGCAAAAAATCTTTAATCATTTATGCTCACCCTAAACTTGCAGCCGCCCTCAATGAAAGGTATTTTTCGGCTACGAAAATCGAATAGTACCACGATCGATCCTGCAGTATTTATACAATTTTATTCACCAAGAGACCGAAATACGTTGCTGAAAACCATTTTCACCTTCAGGTAACAAAATAATACCAAAGTACTGCGACTGGTTCATGTACACTCAGAGAAAAACACCGTTCTAAAATGCAGCACCATCGGTCTTAATTTCAGATATTGTTGTTCTTGATTTTTTGGTCTTCCTCCTTACTTCTTGAAAATAGACCACCCTGTGTCAAAATAATAACTTTGTTCTTGAAATGAGAACGATGTTATCGGAAAGAGAACGGTCGGTCCTAGTATATGAACATATGTTCTATTAACGAGAACAATGTTCTGAAAGTGAAACCGACGATAAGAATGAAAACGAACGCAACAAACAAATGTACAATCACCCATATATGGGTAATTTCTAATGTGCTCAACTTTTGTATACACTTCTATTACGGTATATATTAAAGAAGATGTGAAAACGACATTGATACCGAGCCATGTATAAGTTAACGTGTCAGCTAAAACCTACCCCTAAGTTACGTATGCTGGGTTGATTAATTTACAGAACACCCACATATTACGCATGCTGGGATAATTTATCTACTGCACTCGCATACGTCATTATTGTCATAATCATCATTAGTAATAATTCATTACTCTCGGTACTTGCATACCTTTTGCTTTACATATTGACAAGAGCGCAACAACGATATAACTTAATTTCTGGCTGCAGTGCCCAAATAGCGGCACCATCGCATAAAAAAATTGAACAAAGGCTGACGGTAGCTATGCCGGCTCTTCATCCACCTTTTTGCTATAGTAACAATTAACATGAACATTTTGCTTTGTCGAGTTAGAAGAATATAAAATTAGTATTAAGCATTCATTGTAAAATTGATGGGCAACAGGCAAGTTACAGTGTCATCACTTAATAAAACCACATCAGAAAAATCAATGATCTTTTATATTTGGCGCTCAACTCGAAGGCAGAAACCATAATACTTATACCCAATACCAAGCATTATTGTGAAGAGCCGCTTACAAAATTTGAGGATCCAGAAGTTATATGAAAAAGTTGCTTACAAAATCAGTGTATCCAGAAGGTACTATCCGAAGAAGCTGCATAAAACATTCAAGGACCTCCAACCAGAAAATTTGTCTATATCAACGCGAAAATATGTAAGTGGTTTTCTAATCATTTTAAAGTGGTTTGGTAAATAAAGTTATTGAGAGTACATACTTCAAAAAAAAAAAAACTTATAATAAGTGTACTAAATTTTGTGCAGACGTAGGTAGTTTCAAACTGTTATAAAAACCGATTAAAAAGCTATTCAATTGCTGCAAATTTTGTGAACGTGCATTTCTACAACTCTACGAAAAGTTAGCGATAGAATCGCGTAAGCACTTAATAACAAGTGTCTAAAATATTTTTTCGATTTTTTACGCAAATGCATTCTGTAATTGTAAATTTAATTTTAAACTGAATTGCTGAAAAATTCCGTGAACGTTCATTAGTACAACTTTATAAAAAGTTAGCGATAGCATCGCGTAAGCACTTAATAAAAAGTGTATAAAATATTTTCTAATGCAAATGCAATTTATAAATCGTAATTTAATACGATGCAAAAACTTTAATATCTATTTTACGACAAACTTTCTTGTCTCAGCATAATAAGATTTACCAAAGTAAAACAAATTTTTCCGATATCTTTGTGTCATTATAAAAATAACATAAGTGTTGTCTGTTAATTAAATGTATTGGCTTATGCGGTTTTTCGTAGCCTATTTTTTTTTAGTGGTAAAAATAAACCAATCACCTTACTTAAAAGTAATTGTTGCCTTACTCTTGTTCTATTCTCTTGTTTTCGAGTACTTAATATAGAACCAGTCCAAAAATAGCGTTACCTTAAACGTGTTCGCAAAATCCAGCGATTTTTGAAGACCATTGCCCATTTTGTTTGAGTCAAGCCTAGTGCAGAAAAATAAACTTTTTCCCGTATCAAAATGAGTCTTAGTATGGAAGACGTAGTACGAGTAGTGAATGAGGCAAATGCGCGTACCAGACAAGAGTTAACCGAACAGATAAATAGATTAACCCTTGCAATAGAAGGCCTTCAGCCGCCCAGCATCACACCCTATGAACCGGTTAAAATAAATCCCTTCGCTACTGGAAACAGTGCTAGTTTGGACCTTATAAAATCCTTACCAGAAATCAAGGGTGATTCCACAACGTACCGAGCTTGGCGCAGTGCAGCTACATTCGCAATGAATTATTATAAGGAGGGGTTCGAAAAATATTATATAGCCATGGGCATATTAAGAAACAGAATCATTGATTCCGCAAACTCTACCCTAGCCTGTTGTTGTTGTTGTTGTTAGCAGTGACAACCCTAGCCTCCTTTAGTACAGTTCTAAATTTTAGAGCTATTATTGACAGATTAGACCACGAATTTGCAGATAAGAGGCCACTGTATGTGCTCGAAAACGAGCTTAGCATTCTCAGACAGGGGAATGCATCTATTGATGACTTTTATGGCCAAGTGGAGAAGCAGCTGTCGCTTATAATAAATAAGCAAATTATGTCGAATAGTGGAAGAAGCGATATTATTGAAGCCTTAAATAAACGCGTTAGGGAAAATGTCTTGCGTGTTTTCATATCAGGACTTCGTCGCCCATTGTGCGACATTCTCTTTTCTGCCAGACCCAAAGATTTACCTTCAGCTCTTGCGGTTGCCCAGGAACTAAAAACTAATAATAGGCGAATAGAGTTTGCAGAGGCATACGCTGTAGGCAATTCCTTTAAGCCAAGCATGCGAACACTATCAATTCCACCACGACAAGGTGTAGCACAAAATAGTCAGCCATTTTCACGATTCAACCGGACTACTACAAATAGACCTACCCCAATGGAAATTGATAATGGATCGAGTTTCTATAGGCAGAATACAAACACTACGAATCTTCCTAAAATACAGGAACAACAAAAAACCTCATATCAGCCTCAAACACCCAACTATAGTGGTAATACGCAAAATTCTACCCCCAATTTTCCAGGGACATTTAAGCGTCCTTACGACCAAATACACTCGGGTCGTTCACCATTTCATAAAATACAAAAGGTAAATTTTATGCCTGAGCAAGTAGGAACTTCTTCGAACATTGACCAACACCAATATAGCACCAATGATCTGCCCCAAGAAATCGATCGTCAACAAGAAAATCTCCACGACTATATTCGTAATTATGATAGTCAAAATTATAATGAGAAGGATATCATTGAAGAGTACAGCGACGAGATAAATTTTTTAGTGTAAAATCACTCCTGCCCTTAATTACAAAGAAAGCCAAAAACGGACAGGAGCTTCGAATTTTAGTGGATACCGGCACCTCAAAGAATTATGTCAAAAACCTTTCTTTTCTTCAAGGAAACAAACCTTTAGAACAACCTTTTAAATTGAAGTCTGTTAATGGCGAAAATTTAATAAATAAAAAATGCCTAATCAATATTTTGAACAATACCTCGACGTTCTTTTTGCTTCCTAGCCTAAGCACGTTCGATGGTATCATAGGCTATGATTTTTTAAAAGAAATCGATGCAAAAATTGACACGGTTAAAGGGTATTTATTTTACCGCAATGGTAATGTAAAGTTACAGTATTTATCGTGTAATCAAGTTAACTCTATTTCAATAGAAAAGGCTGTTCCCTCTCCAATTCAAACTAAGTTTCGTCAAATTATAAATAAAAATATAGGTGCTTTTGCTGATCCAAATAGAGCGTTGCCGTACAATACCACTGTTAAGGCCAGAATTCGCACAAATACAAATGAACCGATCTATAGCAAAAGCTACCCGTACCCTATCTCCGTCGCACCATTCATTAATAATGAAATAAAATCCATGCTTAGAGATGGTATCATTAGGGAATCGTGTTCCCCTTACAATTCTCCGGTGCACGTCGTAAACAAGAAAGGCTTCGATGAGCAAGGTAACCAAAAATTAAGGCTAGTTATCGACTTCAGAAAATTAAATGAGGTAACAATCCCAGATAGATACCCTATACCGGATACATCGATTATCTTGGCAAATTTGGGTAGTTCAAAGTTCTTCACGACGTTAGACCTCAAATCCGGGTTCCATCAAATTGTTTTAAGTGAGGAAGATAGGCAAAAATCTGCTTTTAATATAAATAATGGAAAATATGAATTTTGTCGGCTTCCTTTTGGTCTAAGGAATGCACCTAGTATCTTTCAAAGAACCATTGACGACATCCTACGAGATGTGATAGGAAAATTTTGCCATGTGTATGTCGACGATATAATTATATATTCTAATGATGAATATTCACATCTTAATCATATCGACTATATCCTTAACAAACTGGAGAAGTCTGGAATGAGAGTATCCGTGGAAAAATCCAAGTTTTATAGGACCGAAGTGGAGTTTTTAGGTTTTGTCGTATCAGAAAATGGTATTAAAACATGTCCGGATAAGATTCACGACATAATAAATTATGAACTCCCAACAAATCTTCGAGCTTTACGCTCATTTCTAGGCTTATCTGGGTACTACCGCAGTTTCGTGAAAGACTACGCTGCCATAGTAAAACCGTTAACTGTTTATCTTCGAGGTGAAAATGGACAAGTGGGTGCAAGAAGTTCAAAAAACGTGAGAATTGATCTCGATGCAGCGGCACTTTGCGCATTTGAAAAAATAAAAAATATTTTAGCTTCTGAGGATGTACTCCTCCAATATCCCGACTATAATAAGCCCTTCGAACTTACCACTGATGCCTCTTCTACTGCCTTAGGCGCAGTTTTGTCCCAAAAAGGAAGACCCATTACAATGATATCGCGAACACTCTCTACTAGTGAACAAAACTACGCCACTAATGAGCGTGAGCTTTTAGCGATTGTGTGGGCACTTAAAAAATTGCGACACTACCTGTACGGAATTAAAGATATCCATATTTTCACCGACCACCAACCACTGATATTTGCAATGTCGGATAAGAACCCCAATACCAAAATGAAAAGATGGAGATCATTCATTGAGGAATTTTCCCCCGTTTTCCATTACAAGCCCGGAAAGGACAATACGGTAGCTGACGCACTTTCGAGGCAGTTTGTCCACAATTTAGACGATGCCGCGTCTATCGAAACTATTCATAGCGAAGTCTCTTCAACAAATACAATAAAAACAGTCCACTGTCCAATCAACCAATTTAAGAATCAGATAATCATAACAAGGTCTTCTTCCTTTAGTAAAAACACTAAAATTTTATTTCAAAAACATATTCGCCACACAATCGCATACGATAATGTCGAAAATCTTGTGCAGTGCTTAAAAGGTGTAATAAATGCCGATGTTACTAATGCAATTCACTGCGATCTCCCAATCCTAGCTGAAATTCAAAACACATTGGTATTGTCATTTCCCGGTGTTAAATTTCTCCATACCGAGCTTTTGGTAATAGACTTAACTAATAAAGATGATCAGCTGGAAACGATAGCAACAGAGCACAATCGAGCTCATCGCGGCTTACAGGAAAATATTCGCCAAATCTCCCGTGAGTACTTTTTTCCAAACATTAAAAAAATGTTGAAAACAATGATTGCTAACTGCAAGATATGCTTGGAAAATAAGTACCAACGCAAACCACCTGATCCGGGGATTGGTAAAACTCCCATTCCAAGTCTTCCGGGAGAAATCCTTCACTTAGACATTTTTATAATAGGCAACCAACTTTTTTTAACATGTTTAGACAAATTTTCTAAGTTTGCCATCGTTAAGCCGATTATCTCAGGAGCAACAGTTGATATAAAAAACGCATTATTAGAACTTCTTTTAGTATTCAGTAATACTAAAACTATCGTTTCGGATAACGAGAGATCCTTCCAATCCAATACTATAAAGTCTTTGCTGAGAGATAATTACGGAATAGAGCAATTTTTCATACCAACCCTTCACAGCGAAAGCAATGGGCAAGTGGAAAGATTCCACTCTACCCTACTATAGATTTCGCGCTATATTAAAGAGCAACAGAAAGTAGAAGAAATAATTGATTTAGTCTTATTAGCAACTTATAAATATAATTGTAGCATACACTCGGTAACAGAAGCGAGACCAACGGACGTTTTCCATAATTTCCCGTCAGAAAAGCTTGATAGTATAAAAAAACGTTTGTTTGAAACTCAGGAAAATACCTTGCGTAAAAGAAATGAGGGTAAAAAAGCGAAAATTTATAGTCCCGGAGAAAAGGTTTATTTGAGGAGAAATAAAAGGCTTGGCAATAAACTGGGCAAGGTCTTTGTCGAAAAGTTTATAGAAAGAGATCTTGGCACAACGGTCCTGATCGATGGCAGGAAAATCCACAAAAGCAAACTTCGCTAAAATAATTTCTTTTAAGTTTATTTGTTTGGCAAAAGAAAGGCTGCACCACAAAGTAAACGAAATTTTTTTTGAAATCAACAATATCAAAAAAAAATTTCGTTTCGTTGGCAAACAAAGAAATATTAAGAAATTTCATTTTGTTTTGATATTTCTAAATTTGGGAATTTTTGTGAACACATTTTATATGGAAAAAAATACTCAAAGTCAAAAAATCAAAATAAACAAAATTTTTGAGATTTTGATTTTGATAGCAACGAATTAAAATTTTTTTTTTTTTGGTTCATCAGAAACGTTTAAACATTGGAATAACGAATTCAAATCAAAATATTTTTATTTTGTTTAATGAAAATAACGTTATGATGCAGCCCTGGTCAAAAGCACAAAATGTAGACGTGTCTGTATTTAAAATTGTATCACCACTTTTTAATGATTCGAATCATCACACTCGTTCTTGTTATGTAAATATCAATTTGTCAATGTATAAAAAAAGTTTGTTAATTTCTGTACATTCATGGAAAGCAAGAAATTAGGCTATTACAATATTTTACGCAAAAAGGAAACTGTACCTGGATCGAACCGAGGACGTCTCGTTCTTAAGAAGGGGGATAGTTAACGTGTCAGCTAAAACCTATCCCTAAGTTACGTTAGCTGGGTTGATTAATTTACAGCACACCCACATATTACGCATGCTGGGATAATTTATCTACTGCACTCGCATACGTCATTATTGTCATAATCATCATTAGTAATAATTCATTACTCTCGGTACTTGCATACCTTTTGCTTTACATATTGACAAGAGCGCAACAACGGTATAACTTAATTTCTGGCTGCAGTGCCCAAATAGCGGCACCATCGCATAAAAAAATTGAACAAAGGCTGACGGTAGCTATGCCGGCTCTTCCTCCACCTTTTTGCTATAGTAACAATTAACATGAACATTTTGCTTTGTCGAGTTAGAAGAATATAAAATTAGTATTAAGCATTCATTGTAAAATTGATGGGCAACAGGCGAGTTACATCGTCATCACTTAATAAAACCACATCAGAAAAATCAATCATCTTTTATATTTTATATATAAATATGTATATATTTATAATTTGATGTGGATGCAAAAATATATCTCACTCTTAATTTTTCCGCAGATTGGGCATTAAAATGATTGGGTCATAACCAAAATACGACAACTCTATTGCATTGCTTTCGGCATCCTTCGTGCTCATACATTTATTTTCGTTTTGTCTTTCGCTGCCAAAGATCATCTTTGTTCACAGATTCATAATATTAATAGGACTTGCATTTAACAGGATTTCTATTACATTCCATGTAAAAATAATAACAATGATAGTGGAAAGTTGTTTGTAGAGTACAAAAATATGGCGTGCAAACGACGAAAATTGGATTTATGTTCGCAGGTTGAAGCATCTGTAGGACTACTGATGAACTTATTGAGTATGATAGAACACTCGCTCTCACTCTTAAAACATTAAGTAGAGACAGTGACAATTGGGAGAACGTATGCGACAAGCGAAGTTGTTGAGTACTTTGTTCCATCCAAAAATTGGATTTTTCAATCAAAACGTAGTACCCAACACCTTCCACCATGATCCAACTATAGAAGGCCGCGGCGTGAGACAGCTGATTAAAAAGTTGTTTTCTTTAACTTTGGCATTATGCCCATTTTTCAGTGTAATTTTGACAGTACGCACACAAAGTACAACAACAAAATACATTACACAAATTATGTACGCACGGGTGTAGGTCACCATGCGGTAACCTGTTTATTGTATCATGACCTTCGACAAAAAAAATTCTAAAAATTCAGGGAAACTTCCGAGGTACTTCTAACTTGCACATTGAATAAGCTATCAAACTGCATACATCCAAATCCGGATAAAAAAGTTTAAAATTTAGATGTTATTTTTTCAAAGTTTGATTCATAGTCCCGCGCTCTGTGTAAGTCATACACTGAGCCAAAAAGTGCATTGTAAAAACAAGATCGGGAAATATTAATTCAATAACTTTCAACTTAGGGCAAAAATAATATTGGAATACATTAATTTAACAATTTCCAACATTGATTTGATTGTATTTATTAATTATTTCGAAAATAATATTGAAATAACATTATTTTAATGTTGCACTATATTATTTTAAGAATTTGTTGATATTAGTTCTATAGCTAAGTTGAAACATTTTTAAATCTATATTGCACAACATTAAATCAATATTGCAACAACATTGAGCAATGACGTTAAAATTGCAATGCATTGAATCAATAAGAAACATGTTTAAATCAATATGGCAACATTTTAATTCAATCAGCTGATTAGTTCTTTGCTGCAAATTATCACACGTGCTTGTAAAAAAATGTCGATTAAATTAAACTTAAAAGACGGTGTTTTATCCACCGAAAATGGTGAAATTGTTACAATTATGCAAGAACAAAGCGCAATTGTTGAAGAATTTGCACTCGAAAATGTGGATTTCAGTGAAAGTGACCAAAATAATGTGTCGATCGATGAAGCCAATGACAAAGAAGATAGAAAAAAGCTGGTCGAATGGCTGAACGATCATGGATTATCAAAAGTTTTGGTGTACCTTCAAAGCAAGTTTGTCTATTGTTATTAATATTAACAAATTCTAATTTTAAATATGTATTTATATAAGTGTAGATGCGCAGGTAACTTTTGTATTTGGAGAATGATGACATAAAAGAGGCTATTCCACCGATTGGCCTCCGGGCAAAATTTCGTAGCAAGCTCATTGAATGGAGAAAGAGAGAGGTAAGTAGTGCTTTGCAGCCTATCTCAAGTATTTTGAAATGATTTTTTCTTTCATTATATTTTAGTTTGGTATTGAATTTGAAGAAGATTCCTTAAGGTCGGACATTCGAAAATGGGTGAAACAAAGCAGCCTTAATAGTTCATCTCCCGCGCCATCCCCTCTTCAAGATATACCCTATGTCCATGGCTGTCTCAATAAAGTAATTAAAGCGCGACTTTTTAGTACCTAAACATTTCAATTTTGTGTCTACTATATTTAGGATTTATCAAGTCTTTTGGAGGAAACTGCTAAGGGAAGAGCCCTACTAGAAGTGTACGCCACTAAGCAGTGCTTTAAAAACGCAAACCGTGACGAACTCATCAACATAATTGTTGAGCATATAATTTTTCAGAACGCCCACTTGAGGCCTAACGATTTCGCTGCCGTTGTCTCTGAGATTTGTGCATTATTCCCAAAGGAAAGGCTAGCTCAGGTAAGGAGTTATACAGGGTTGTTCGTACTTTAAGCAGAACTTTTTTGTAAAAAAAAAAACACCTCTCAGGGCTTATAGTTTAGTCAGAGTTTATAGTTATTATCGTTCATATTTTCTGCCAGGAATATTACTTTATACCATGCGATGGAAAGAAGAACCCTTCTAGCAAGCTTTACATAAAATATGTAAACAGCAGGGCAAAGAAGAAAAAAATTGATGCTCACTCTTCAATTCGCTCAGAACCACCTACTACGGAAACTTATATTATCCACAAGCATCTGCTTTGACCTGGAATTTTATCCAACAATATTTCTATAACATCCACACCGCTTTTGATCTTAAATCGCCAAATTTAGTGTCACTTATGAGTTACATGAATAATATATAATTGACCATGTATGAATGTTTTAAATGCCACACCCAATTCCAGGAGCCTACATATTTGATTCGCCATTTGAAGATTGATCGTTTGATGTCTTCAAAACTTATCAAACTCCAATGCAAACAAGGGAATTGCAAACAAATTTTTACCAATTTTACAACTTTTCGAATTCATTTGGAAAAGCAACACACAGAATCAAAGAAAACAAATACATCATTTGTAGCTTCAGATTTCAGTTTGTTAAATTGCACTTCGGCATCGGACCAAACTTACGATTTCAATCTCCCAATTTCAACGACGAATTCGGATCAAAACATATCATTTTCTGCTTCAACCGATTGCAATTCATCTTTAAATCTGGTGGAAACGGTAGTACCTCAATGTTCAAGCGCTAATAACACTACGATTTTAAGAAAGAAGGCACTACATTTGTCTCTTAGTTTGTATAGCAAAAACTGCATGCCAAGAAAATATGTAATTGAAATCCAAAATATGATAGCTTCTCTTCTTCTAGCCGTGTCTCAGTCAATAGAATCTGCCTTAGATAATCATAATTTGATTGAGGCTCGCAATGATATCACTTCTCTATTACAGTTTTGTAAGGATCCCTTCCAAGAAATCAAATCTGAACACAGACTTCTTAAAATACTTAAGGCTCTTAATTTGTACGAGGATCCAAAATCAACAGTTATAAAAACATCAATTCCCCAAACCACTGCTGATGTTACATTGTACTTTCATGAAATCTTTTGAATTAAATTTGTTCTCTTTCGTACATAAATTATATTGTGTTTATATTTTCTTAAAGGGGGTGGTAAAGGAGGGGGAGGGGTCTATTAATTTAATAACGTACGTTTTTAATTTAATAACGTACGTTTTTAATTTAATAACGTACGTTTTTTTATTTAATAACGTACGTTTTTAATTTAATAACGTATGTTTTTAATTTAATAACGTATGTTTTTAATTTAATAACGTTTTTTTTTACATTAATAATTGGCATTCTGAATTTAATATTGCTGCTGTTTTACATCAACAATGCTCACTATTAATTTAATAATTCTTTCATATTGATTCAATAGGACGACAACACAATTCGATAAGAATTAAATATTAAATCAATGCCGAAAAATATTAAATCTGTTGGATATTGCGCAACATTAAAATAAAGTTGTGCTATATTGAAATAAGAATTTTCGCTATTACTAGACTATCGTTAATGTTTCTTATTGAATCAATATCGTTTTTTTTGATTTTATGTTGTTTTTTCTCTGGGTGTAGAGATTTTACTTATTCAGTTTCTGCTAAAGATTACGCTGTATTTCAAATGAAAATTAAAAACAAGAGATAAGTAAATGTACATTAAGGCGGATCGACGAAAAAAGTGTTTCCAGTCCACCCCTAGGATTAAAAATATTTTGAAGGCGATCCCAAATTTTTTTTTTTTTTTTTGCCACGCCCCCCCGATGGGCTATTTACTTTTTTTGACACTAAGTCGCTATTTTATGTCCGATTTTAATGAGCCGTACACCGTTGTTCATGGCTTGGAAGCCGCCACAATTCCTCCCTTAATCATTTTTTATTCTGAGTTCAAATTCTAGTAGTGACTGTCGGTATCTCGTTTCACATCATACCTAAATTCCATTTTTTTAGTCTGTCGAAAAGGCCTTTAAATTCTGTGAAACTTTTCCTTTAAGAGTTACTACTTTTGTTCATAACTAAAAAAGTTATAAAGGTTTCAAAAATCCCAAATATAACCCTGTGTTAAATTTGGCAACTATGCCAATTTTTTTTTCACTAGAATTGGCAATACTGGTTACTATTACTTTTAGTTTAATGTTTTTTGTTTATGATTACTCACTACTACTTCCGCTTCTATCACATTATTTCGAAGCGATTTAACTTTAAGTCGGGTTCCATTACATAACTTTGGCGGGATTAGGTTTCGAAGCAACATAATCGGAATACCAACTTTTAAAACGATGTTACGCGCTGGTAGTCCGGGTGATGAAAGAGTTAAGAAATTCTACTCGGTAACTGGTAGTATCGGTTCTGTCTAAAACAATGTTGATTGACGTGTATGAGAATTCTTCTCCATCAATTTTTTGTAAGACACTTTGATTTATGGGCGCTGCTTGATAATTTTTTGGTGTAAGTATTGCTCGCCCACAAAGCCAAGTATTGTTCTGACGCGTTATCGGAGATACTTCTCCATAAACTGAAGTAAAAAGCTTCTCCATTGATGGAACAATAGTAGAGAGATTTTCTGGCAATGTTACTAATCCATTTGATTCGGGAATGGAACCCTGCCCGATTTTATGTCAAACGTCCGAAAACTCAGTTTCTGTACCCGTGGCCAGAGAACAGACCGTTTCAGACTTGCCGCCACCTCATCAGCTCTAGTTCCGCGAGCTACGACGGGAAGAGTTTGACAGTAGGTAGGTAGGTAAAATTGCTGCGATCTGGAAAAGTTCGCCCAAGTAGCTTTCTTAGAAGCCGTTTTGATGCCATAAGGACTCGTCGAACCTACTAACAGAAATGCGGATGTTTCTTTACAACCAACCAGAGTTGTTTATACATTCTAGAATGCTAGGAACCCCTATTTCAGATACCCTCCCTAGGTTTTCCAAAAAAGGGGTCCCGAAAGATTTTAATCGTGTTATAGCTAGAGCCGGAAATTTACACAGGAAGTGCTCAACGGTGTATTTGGTAGTGGTGTCATTACAGCTTCTGCAGTGGTCGTTATGCGGAATAGCCATTTTTTCCGCATGTGTGCCAATAGGCCAGTGACCTGTGCAGACCGCTATAAGTTTGTAAGTATCCGCCCTGGACCTGCCTAGGAGACTCCTTGTTCTCCTCTGGTTATACTCCGGCCAGGTGGCTCTTGATATTGCACACGTAGCGATGCCCCTCCACCTCGGCTGTGCCTCACTTTTTAATACTTATGGATGTCTCCCTCTGCTACCGCTAGGGGTACCCCCGTCTCAAGTTTGCTAACTTCTTCGTGCCAGTTCATCAGCCTTCTCATTAGCCTCGATTCCCCTATGACCCGGGACCCAGATAATGGATATTTCCAGATTATCGGCTAGCGCTGCCAAGGTTTGCTTACATGCATGCACTGCGCTTGAAGTAGTATGCGGCGATGCGATTGCCTTTATCGCCGCCTGGCTATCAGAAAAGATAGTAGGCTTACCAATTATGTTTCTTTGCTCGAGCGCTTTGCATGCCTGGCAAATCGCAAGAAAACTCTGCAATACGAAGGGAGCCTGAATGCAGCAGAAATATCCAGGCTTCCCGAGAATATACCAGCCCCCACACCCGAGTCCATCTTGGAGCCGTGTGTGAAGATTTGTATACCCCTATCACTTATTATCTCGCCCCTCCTCCATTCATTCCTACTTGGAAATGCTGTGATGGCATTGCTCTCAAACTTCAGTTTGTGAGGATAATAATCTGTTGAGTTGCTAACTACTCCCGCTGGGAGATCGCTAAGGATACTGCTGTGCCCTTGCTGAGTATCCTTCCAGCACCCAGACTCCCGGAGCCTCAGTGCGGATTGTGCCGATATGCACAATATGTGCAAGTCAATTAGGAGCAGGTTCAAAATAGGATCCAATGCCGCAGTGGGGCAGGTGCGTAAAGCCCCGGTGGTGCCAACACACGCTTTGCGCTGAACCTTTTGCAAGCTAGTGAGATTATAGTTCTTCGTGCATCCACAGCACCATCTTCGGCCTTAGACCCCACTTCTTGCCAAACATTGATTTGCAGGCGTAGAAAGCGATACAGGCCTTCCTCATCCGCTCCTCGATGCACGCTTTCCAATTCAACTTACAATCAATTATTAGTCCCAAATACTTAGTGCTGGGAGACAGGGTTAGCTGTTGGCCATTTAGCCTAGGGAATTCGAAGGTAGGTGGCTTGTACTTCCTCGTGAAGAGAAAAAGTTCCGTTTTATCCGGATTCAGCTTAAGGCCACTTTCCTGTGCCCACCTACTGAGTTTTGTCAACGTTATTTCCACTCTGTAGATCTGCCCCTTATGTACGCATGCTGCGCCACTTATAGGACAGGCATCTCCAGGAGTTCCCGTATGTGTAAGTCCAATAGCCTCTCAAATGTTTTCAGCACGAAGGATGTGAGACTTATTGGCCGGAAATCTTTGGCCAGCTCGTGCCCCCTTCTTCCAGACTTCGGAATGAAAACCACCCTTGTTTTCCTCCATGTGTCCGGAATGTGGTTATGGATGATGCACGCAGCGATGATCTCCTTCAATTTCTTAACCAAAGATGTCTGAGTCTTCTGCACCATAATCGGGAGTATACCGTCTACTCTTGGTGACTTATACGGTGAGAAGCTGCTTATCGCCCAGGCAATTTTGTCTTCTGCTAGAAGTTTGTCTATAAATATACCAGGTGCCTCCTGTTGCGCCCTTTCCCTATTCTGCTCCGCATCTCCGTCACCGTCCGGAATGTGAGCTTCTATCAGAATGTCAAGGGTTTCCGCCGCTGATCCGGCCTACGTGCCATCTGCGCGTTTCACGAAGGTTTTGTTTGAGTGCTCCCTGGCAAGGATTTTCCCGAGTCTTGCTGAGTCCTTCGTGGACTCAATAGACTCGCAGTGCTCCTGCCCGGATTTTTCCCTTGCAATCCGCACTGCTTTCCTATATTCCCTTTGGGAGATCCTAAACTGCTGAAAATCTCCCCTAGTGTGACAATCGGTGAAAACTTTCCTCATTTTTGATCTTAGTTCGCTAAGGTTTTTGTCCCACCATGGGGGGAAAGTCTTCTTACTCCTTGATTGTGTACAGGAAGCCTTGTAGGCAACCCGAAAACTACTTTCTAGAGACCTAATTCGGTAGTCCAGAGAATCTGGCGATTGAATGGGTATGTTGTTTCTACTGAGCCTATCACTGACTATCTTTTCGAATAGACCCCAAGACGTCCGTCTAGGATTTCTATAAGGTTTCTTTATCACTCTCTCCCAATCTATTTCAAGGAGGATCATGCGATGATCCGACAGGGAGATCTTCCCACCCTGCGAAGTTCTCCGAACCAGGAAACACAAAGGTGCCCTTGTTACATAAATGTATATAATTAGATAATAAGAATTCAAAAAGAGACTCACCCCGCTCGTTTATCTCGGTGCTGCCCCACAGCGAATGCCTTGAGTTAGCGTCACAGCCGATGACGATCTCTTCTTTGTCTGTTAGTTCCTCCCCTTTTTGTTTCACCTCCTCGGGAGGTGCGGGCCGCTCGTGAGCCATGTATGCGGAGGCGAACGTTAAGCTTCGTCCGCCTTTTGATTCTATCCTGACCACTGCAGTGTCGTATGTGCTGAAAATAGGTAAGAAGAAAGCATTAATGGTATCCCTAACGAGGATGCACGCTCTCGGTTTACTTTCTCCATGTGTGTAAAACAGGTTGTAATTTCTGGTATGGAGGCCCTTGACTTTTGACCGCCGTACCAAAGGCTCCTGCACCAGGCACATATCTATGTCCTCCTCCCTCAGGAGGACCAGAAGGTTATCCGAGGCAATTTTGGCGTGCTGCAGGTTTATATGCGCCACCCTAATCATCGGACCGGGTGGACGCACTTGCGTCGGAGACCGACTTGGAACCAGCATCAGCTGGCACCACCAGGCTAAGCTCCCCAAGGAGCTTATCGGCGTCGTCTATCTCCTCCAAGTTGTTGTCCGGTGCTACTGCCGCTGGGAAAATTTTTGGTTTGGCGGCCCTGACCCTAAACGTTGACTTATTTCCCCGTTTTTCGAGTTCCCCCAGGGACTCGTTATATATCAGCACAAGCACCGGGTGACTGTTCTTCTGCTGATCCTCTATGTACTTTCAAAATTTCCCAGTCGTCCATCGGGACGCCCACGTTCTGCAGCTTAAGGCAGTGGATGATGCTCCCTCATCCAACTTCATTTTGGGTAACCAAATGCGCGTTCGGGGCCTTCTGGGAATTTCCGAAGCGTTGATGATCTTAAGCATAAGGCCATCATATGCGCCGATGATCTTAACAACGCATCGCTCTAGAAACCTCCGGGAGAACCCGTCCGCGCACTTGACTACCCTGCAGCCTCGGTAGATCTCCTCGCAGTTGTATATCGGCACTGGGGTTCGATTCTCCATGAGGTGTTCGACGACCATCTCAGATAGCCGTCCCTCAATGGAGGTCCAGACCGCCAACACCCGCCTCCCATTATTACTTACAGCATCTACCAGCGCTACCTGGAGGTGGTCTCTGACCACCTCACTGTAGGTGTGCCTCGGTGCAGCACTAGTGGAGGGGCCCTCATTTTGTTGGCCGTATCTGCCCCTTTTGCCATCACGCTCGTTCACTTCATGTGACCGGTTTCGCTTGGCCGACTGTCGTAATTTAGGTTGTTGCTGTTGTGGTTGAGCAGCGGGTTTGGCTGCGAGGGCGGCCTCGTAGTCCTTGACCACAGCCTCATACCTCACCCTGTCCTCGGCATCTCGCGCATTGACCTCACCGCTTTCCTTATTTCTGCGGATCTTGCTGAGGATATAGAGGGCCCTCTGGTACCTAGCTTTCTCGATGGTACCAGAGGACTTTCTCGACCTCTTCTTTTTGGGAGCCACTGTGGCTGGTGCGCTTCCCTCTTTTTTGGTTATTATTTGGCTTGGAGGAACAGGGGTACTGTGGCTGGTACCCTTGTCCTCCTTGGTTTTGACGCTCCCCTGGCTACTTGCCAGGAGATCATCCTCCGAAAGCGTTTCCAGAATGCTCTCCTAATCATCCTCTCTGTTTTTGTTTATGTTCGAGTTTAAATTATCCATGTAAGTCCCACGAGTAGTATGGAAGGGGTTCGTCCGCCCCGGCAGAGCCAATGTACCGGGGTAAGGCACTTATACAACCGACCTTGCCCGGGCATCGGAGGGACCGTACGCGGTCAGCTATTCAATAAACACCCGCTGACCATTCAGCCCGTCGGAACGGTGCCTTCACACCTTGGGCTTAGGGTGGCGTTGGCGCGGATATCCTAGCATTCCCTGCATCAACCTTTGCTGCTTACACGTACACGCCGGCTGCGATCTACTGCCTCCACTCAGTTTCTGTGCCCGTGGCCAGAGAACAGACTGTTTCAGACAAGCCGCCACCTCATCAGCTCTAGTTTTGCGAGTTACGACGGGAAGAGTTTGACGGAAGTCACCACTTTTCCTATGATGCGATCATTACGTCGAATGTCTTGAAGAATGCGATCTACTGCTTCCACGGCCTTCTTATGTGCCTTCGTGCACTCATCCCAAACTATTAGGCTGCACTCTGCTAGAATCTTTGCCTTTTCACTGTCTCGCGATATGGCACAAACTGGGGTCTCATTTGTTTCGAGGTTTAATGGTATTTTAAACATAGTATGAGCGGTTTTTCCTCCAGGAAGAAGAGTCGCAGCAATACCCGAAGATGCGACTGCTATTGCTATTTTACTTAACCTTCTTACTTCAGCCAGTAGGAGGCGAGTCAAAAAGGTTTTGCCTGTTCCACCAGGTGCGTCCAAAAAAACGTTTCTCCATCCTGTTGACTAACACTTCCTAGTACCTTGTATACTGACTTTTGCTCATCTGTAAGCTTTCCAATGTTATTGTTTACAATTTCGGCCATATCAGAGGAACTATAATTTGTTTCTGTCAAAGCGGACATGATTCACGGCCCATGTGGATCATTCAATGCCAGCTCCCCCTGCATTAAAGAAGGCAACTGCACAAAGAGATTTCCGAAAAGGTTCGTTAACGAAACTTCACCTCCTGAAAATGGATATCCATCGTACGCTATCGATCGCCTGAAAATGGTGGATTCACTGCTGATGTTAACCTGTGCGGACAACGTATTACCAGTACTTTCAGTATTCACCAGTACTTTCACGTGCATTTGAAACCCATTTGAATGTATGGTATTGTGCTAGCGTGGAGTCCATAAAGTATATCTGCAAGTATGTGAATAAGGGGAGCGATCAGGGGACATTTGGTTTGCGGAGTGGCGATCGTGACGAGGTAACCATTTTATTTTTTGTCCGTATTTAAATGCATCTACCCACCCTTCTCTTTTTCCGTCCTTAATTTTTGAAGATATGTAATTGAAAAAATTTGGGATATTTAAATTAAACGCATCGCATGTAACAGAACCCATTGGCACCATTCGTTTGATACCCATATTGTACTAACACATTTTTTTGAAAATATTTGTCGATAACTTCAAGATATCTCCGAAACCATTTGGGATATTTCAATTGATCACATCGCATATTACAGCACTCATTGACACCTTTCGTTTGACATCCATATTGTACTAAGACATTTTTGGTCACCCCTGGTCCACATATTGGGCGATAACTCCAAAACCGGTTGAGATATCTCAAAAAATAATATCTTAAACCTTAGGTTGAGCGTCTAACAGTCCAACGAAGTAGTTTCATTCAATTCCATTCAGTACTTTTAGTGATACGACCACAAACATACAGACAGACATGGGCCACATATTGGGCGATAACTTTAAAACCAATCCAACGAAAAAAGTTTCACTCATTTCCATTCAGTACTTTCAGAGTGATACGGCCACAAACATACAGACAAACAGACACACAAAAATTAAAAAAATGGTTGATTTACAATCGGGCTGAATAGTTATAAAATTTTCAAACTTTTTTATGCTTACCTTTTGCACTCCATCATCTCAGATGCTTTTTATTAAGAAATATTTTTTCATATTCCTTTTGTACTTAAAAATATTTTAGGGGAGTCCTTAGAAAAGAGTGAATTTTGAAATTCCGGTGGAAACAGTGCAACTTTTTTTTGGCGAGGCACCTTAAAGTATATAAGTCAATATCTATCTCGATTCCTTTGTGCCGTTACATGCTACCGTTAGGCGAATGAAGTTAATATACCTTGTGTGTAGGTATAATAATTTTGGCAAAAACTATGTACTATGATTCAATGCAAATTCAAAAGCGTAAGCACTTTTGTCCATATAAAAAAATACATTTAAAAATTTGTATGGGAGAGTATTCAAGAAAAAAGATTGCCAAAAATCAGTAAAAAAAATTGTACGGGCTTGAGACTAGCACTTTATTTAATGGGCTATAAAACTGCATACTCGAAAAAATTCTGAGAATGTTGTTGAAAATTTGTCGAATTTTCCTGAACTTTCCAAACATGTTTCAAACAAAATTTATAGTTTTTGCATTAAATGTTAGTACACAGTTTTGGACACAATTATTTAAAATAGTCTTAAGAAAGAAGAAATTAGTGAAAATTGCAAAAATAAGGTGTGCCAATATTTTAGTTCCGCACTGTATACAGTTTCAATATATTCTGGCTTTATTAAAATTTACTGTTTTAAATAAATGTTAAAAATGAGGAAAATATGCTGAATTAAGTAAAAAATGTTTTTGATTAATAATTTTTGAAAACAGACACATTTGGTTCTTAGGATATGCCGAAACCGTTCTCCAATTGAACGGATATTGTTCTAAATATAAGAACAAAATTATCCCAGATTGAAGCAAAAAGGTGGTCAATGCGAGCGCAAGACGTTCTTGAAGTGAACCGTAATGGTTCTCAACTCTAGCACGAAATGTTCTTGAAATTTTTCTCAATCAAGCCCCGAATGTTCTTTAATGTGTTTCAAATATGCGTTCTAAAAACAAGACTATCGTTCACGAGTAAGTCAAAAAGTACTTAACAGACTTCCGTGTCCAAATGTTCTAAATTTTGGACTTGTTTCGTTCGTTTTAGAACGATTTTTTCTCTGAGTGTAGTTATCAAGTTCGTGGTAATGTTAGTGATAGTCCACTTAATTTTGTTCGTGTTGATGAATGTGATGTTGTACAAGCGATACTGTCTGTGAAGTCGAATGCTATGGGGTTTGACGGTAAAACTTATCCTTCCAAAAATTCTTTCCTCATAACCTATTTGATTAACTCAATTTTGACGACCTGTGTGTTCCCAATGATGGAAAGCTGCTAAAGTCATCCCAATCCGAAAGGCTAACAAAGAGTATAGGCCAATAGCCATAATGCCGTACCTATCTAAGGTAGTTGAGCGTATCTTACGAGGGCAGATTTGTAAATATTTGAATGAAAATAAGCTTTTAATTGATCGGCAGTCTGTATCAGTAATAGAAGATATCCGAGAGCGAGTGATGAAAGCTGGACTGCGTTTTTAACCCTTCTTGATCATTCTAAGGCATTTGATTCTGTTGACCATACTCTACTTTGCAAGAAGCTGGAAAGCTTATTCAATTTCTCCAGTCATGCAACTCAGGCAGTAAGTATAAATAGCAGAACGTCAGATTTTTTAAATGTTTCTAGAAGTGTTCCGCAAGGGTAAATTCTTGGCCCTCTGCTATTTGTTTTGTATTTTTAAAGACTTTCTTGGTGTCCTTAAGTACTGTAATGTTCACTTATATGCTGATGACCTGCAATTGTATGCATGTTGTCCTTATGATCGTACTAGTTCGTGTATTAATAATATAAACCTAGATCTAAAACGAATTAGCCTGTGGGCTTTTATGAACGGTTTATGTCTGAACCCTAAAAAGTCTAAATTTATTGTTATCAATAGAAAATCACTCGATACAAATGTTTTAGACCGTATCATGTTTGACAATGCTGTTATTGAATGCGTCGAAACTTCAAAAAACCTAGGTGTAGTTTTTAACAAAACTTTGTCATGGAAAGACCACATTTTTAGCACGGTTGGCAAAGTGTATGGAATGCTCCGTACACTCTGGTTAACTCAGTACCTTACTCCATTGCATATACGACTACTTTTAGCGAAAGCGTATCTCATACCATATATATTTGTGAGATTTATACAAAGTTTGACTACGTAAGTAAGAAAAAGTTAAATGTTGTCAATAACAACATTGCTAGATATGTTTATGGGTTAAAAAAGTCTTGACCACGTCTCATCTTACGCTGAAAGGTTGGTAAACATTCCTTCGAAAATCTCTTGAAAGTGAGAACGCTAACTACCCTACACAAGATAATATCCATGAAAGAACACCATTACCTTTATGAACGGCTTCGTTTTCTTCAGTTGTTGTTGTTGTTGTTGTTTTAACAACAAAATCACTCCCCGCAGGTTTTGGGGAGTGTTGTCGAAATAACAGTCCTTGGCCGGATATGAATCCGGTACGCTCCGGTACTCCCTTGCGGTACTGCCCGACTGTCGTGGGAGCGATTGGGTATGACCAGTGCAACCTTCTAGGTCATGTCATCCCTCCTTCCGAAAGGAAAGAGAAGATGGGTACTGAGAGGTGGGAGGCATCATATCCGTAGATCAACCATCGAGTTGCACATCATTACCTTTGTGCATATTGGTCGCCTCTTACGACCGGTATGCCTACCGCGGGCATATTCTAAGCCCCAACCCGGTCAGTGCCTCTCTCATATATCCGATATCGTATGCTCATGTTTGAGCGACAATTTTTCATTACATCAATCCTTCTTTGGAACTCTTTTGGTTCTACACTTAGACTGATAAGCAATGCACTTTAATCAATTTTTCCAAACAGAAGGTCCGGGTTCGAGCCCTGGTACAGATTACATCAAAAAGTGGTTTGAAAAAGTTTTTATTGTTATTTATGTGCTTAACAGTTCCAAAAACAATTTTGTTGTTGCTCAAGTTTTAAGTGCTTTTTTTAAAACCTCAAAAGTGGGGGACAAATCTCCTACTTTTGAAGATTGAAAAAAAGAACTTAAAATTTTAGCAACAAAAAAATTGTTTTTGGGACTGTTGAGCACATAAATAGCACATAATTATAAGCTAGTCCAATATCAGATCCCCCCATTGGGGATATGACACCCCCCTCGCCCATGGCTCTGTTTTTCCTGGCGGTCAATGGGTTTTCTTGGAGCACATAAATAGCACATAATTCCCAGATACTAATTTAATTTAAAAACCCAACGTTTCTATGGAGGGGGGGGGGGGGTCTAGCTGGACGTCCAGCTGGACCCCCCACTTTTGAGGTTTTAAAAAAAGTACTTAAAATTTGAGCACAAAATTTTTAAGTTTGGAAACAAATTAGCACATAAATAGCAGATAATTCCTGGCCTGTCAAATTGGAAATCCGTCATGGGGGGTCCAGCATGACGGACCTGTGAAGAACGTGTATTCAGCCTAGCATAACATGATAAACCGGAATAGATCCCATCAGAGGTGAAAGAGCTTGCAGATGCTACATCTGAAATGTTAGTGAAAGCGAATATTTCAGTCCTCAGTCAAATACTGACCAAGATGTCCTTATTCCCCAGAAGCAATCCGCGGTCGAGGGAATAAGGAAATAAAATGTAGTATGTGATCCGATAAATAATACGCGTTTGCTTCCAGCATGCAACATCTTTTAATATGGAAGTCGAATTTTTAAATAGTGGCATTACCTAATCTATATGATATCGATGTATTTCCGCCTTTCGACTTTCGCGAGACTTATGCTGAACCTCGACGACCTCATGAAATAATTCTTCATTGAACATGATCAAACATCGAACAAATATTAAATTTGTAATAGTATTCTCATTTTTTACCAAAAATCTTGAAATAGGGATAATTTCGTTTTTACATGAAAGTGCACGAAAAAGCCCAGTAATTTCAAGTTGCTTGGTTCTGTTGAAACTGGTTGAAACACAAAATTTTAATTTAAATGAAATAAAAGTGTCACATTAAAATCAAAGTTCCTTGGAAGTTGCTTGGTTTTGTTGTCACAAAAATTTAATTTTTTTGCGAGGCGAAAATCTTGTTTTTTACATGCTCTGTAACTTTAAGTCATGATTAACAAATCAAATAAATACATTCGTACACACGTGTATACAACATATGTATTTAGAATCTTTCGATATTTAAGAAAGTTGTATACAAAAGTTGATATCTCATGGAGATATGGACTGCTATGCAAACCCTTAATTTCCGAGCATTTTAAGAAATATAGTTACTTGGTTTTGTTGTTCCACGGGAGAGCAGGTCCACTGCGTTGGGCCGAGTAGGATTTCACCCCCGTTTCTATACAAATATGCATAATAAATAAAAAAAAAAAACCATTAGACTTGGTCGTATAGTTGTGTATTAATAAGCGTGTTAGAGATATTGTTGTTGTTAGCAGTGCTTCGCCCTGCCCAAAGGGCCAGAACACTCCTAGTTGTCTAACGGAAGTCCAACGAAACGCGCTGTTTCAACAGGGTTGGACCAAAGTGATAAGGGAGTTAGAAGAGTGTGTTCCGAAGAACACGAAAAGAGATGTTGCGTGTCGTGGGGGGCCATACCGCATGCAGGGCATGTGTTTGGTATGGTAGGTTTCAGTCTGGACAAATAGGAGCTCAGCCTATTGCAATATCCAGACCGAAGTTGAGCCAGCATGACTCTAGTCTCCCTCGGAAGGACACGTTCTTCCTCGGCAAGAACGGGTGGTTGGGCACCAATAACGGGGTTCACAGGCCGGGATCTGAGGGATCTGTCCACCGACTCAGTGTGGAGGTCCTTTAGGGCCCGCCTATGGTCCCGCAGATCAAACGGCAACGAGATGTGATGCCGGATCTCATCATAATGCTTCCGGAGATGCTTCCTTATGTCTCTAGGGGGCGGAGTTTCATCCAATAGCTGTCGAGACTCAGGAGACATAAGCAAACAACCCGTCGCAGTTCTGATGGCGGTGTTTTGGCAGACCTGCAATTTCCTCCAGTTGGTGTCGTGAAGGTTAGGCGACCATATGGGTGCAGCATAATCAATAACCGGTCGGCCAATAGCCTTATAGGTGACCAGCAACGTTTCCTTGTCCTTGCCCCAAGTACTGCCGGCCAGTGACTTGAGGATCTTGTTGCGGCTTTGTACCTTTGAAGCTATTGCGGTGGCATGATTAGCGAAGGTGAGGCTATTGTCGAATGTAACCCCTAGAATTTTGGGGTGGTTGACAGTAGGTAGTGGAACACCATCTACGTGGACATTCAACTCCTGCCCCATCTGCGCATTCCACGTGGTGAACAGCGTCGCCGTAGATTTAGTCGGGGAAAGAGTCAGGTTCCGCTCTGTGAAGAAGCAGGAAATGTCGCGCAGGTAGTCGTGGCCATCACAGTGCAGTCGTCAGCGTACGAAACGATGGAGACCCCCTCTGGTGGGGGAGGGAGGCTCGAGATGTAGAAGTTAAACAGAAGGGGTGAAAGGACACCACCCTGCGGAACCCCTTGTCTAATTCTTCTAGGTCTACATCTCTCGTTTCGAAACTGCACTGACGCCAGCCGACCGTTCAAATAGTTGGGGGTCCTTCGTTTTAGGCCGGCAGGAAGCGGTGTCTCCTCCAGGTCTTCAAGGAGTGTGGCGTGGTTGACTGGGTCGAAGGCTTTCGACAGGTCAAGTGCCACGAGAACCGTCCTGTGGTTTGGTTGGTGTTGGTTCAAACCGAAGTTAATCTGCGTCGTGATGGCGTTCAAAGCTGATGTTGTGCTATTGTTTTTACGGAAGCCATGTTGATGATTGGCCAGCTGCAGGTTTGCAGTATAATATGGGAGCAGAATAGCCTCTAACAACTTCACTACCGGCGAAAGGAGAGATATCGGACGATAAGAGTCTCCTTGATTTGCCGGCTTCCCAGGTTTTAGGAGGGGGACCACAGTCGCATGTTTCCAGATGTCTGGTATAACAAAGGTGGACAGTGAGAGGTTGAATAGAGCCGCCAAGTACTTGTGCCCCTCGTGGCCTAGGTGTTTCAGCATCTTCATGGCAATTCCGTCGGGTCCGAGTGATCTTGAAGGTTTAGCCTTCCTTATAGCTTCCTTGGCCTCTGCAGCGGAGACGACAATGGGCGCGGCTGTGTGTTTGTGTTAGTGCGCGCGTCGGATGGCTTTTCTCTTAGCCCTATCCGCAGGAGATTGCAGTATAATTTGTCGGCAGAAAGCGCTCGCGCACTTCCTGGGGTCCGACTTGACGTTATCGCCGAAAGCAATGGCGACCTTGTCATTGTATTTGGTCGGGTTGGATAGGGCCTTGACTGTCGACCATAATTTGCCGACCCCTCCGGAGAGGTTGCATGACTCTAGATGTTCTTTCCACTTCTTCAATTTATGATCATTGACAGTCCGACGGATTTCTGCGTTGAGATCCTTTATTCTTGGAAATGCGGGGTTCAAGAGTCTCACTTGGTCACGTTCTCTTGCCATTGCCGCTGCTTCCGCAGGGAAATTCGGCCGAATTTCCGGGATTCTGCCAGCAGGGATGAAGCGGCCAGAGGCTGAATCGATGACTTTGCGAAACTCTTTCTCACCTTTGCATACGTCCGTCGGTGTGGGTAGGTCAGCGAAGGAGTGCTCTGTAAAGTCCGTGAAGCGGTCCCAGTCCGCTTTACTAAAGTTAATGTACGTTCGTTTTTCTGTCCGGCTGTCCGGACTGCTATGCCCTGGCATTCAAGGGTAGAGTCCCTCGGGTCAACGTCAGGGGCAAACAGATTATATTGTACAGTATGGTGTGTAATGAATGCGAGGCCGCCCCCATGACCGCTGGGACGGTCTTTCCTATGTACGTTGTACCCATCACGAGTGCGTAAGTCCGAGTTAGCATTCAGTTTGGTCTCCTGAATGGCGGCCAGTTTAATGTTGTTCGACTTCATAAAGTCTGTTATCTCCGCGATCTTACCAGCTAACCCGTTGCAGTTCAGCTGTAGGATTTTGAAGTGTGTCGGGAGGGAGGGTGGAGGCATGCTGGGGGTAAGGGACGGATGCGGTTGCCTAGGTGGAGGTGGGCATAGTCCCAAGCTGTGACGCAGTCTATGGTTCAGCGCGTCTTGGCCGATGTTGTGTGGCGTGGAGGGCGGCTGAGTACTGCAGCAAGGGGCAATAAATGCATCCGTCCAAAGGTTCCTGTTTGCGAGCCCAGAGCACGTATGGATGTGGCACAGGCCAAGGCAGTTATTGCACTTAACCGATGCCGCAGGCGTATATAGTCTTTGCCGACAAACAGTGCACGTGGTGAAAGGTACGAGGAGGTTATGTTCCTGACCCACGTGCATGCTGGAAGTAGGGGGGGACGAGAGTGGGGACTGAGGTGAGGCGGGAGCAGCAAGGCTGCAGGTCGTGAAGACCGGGCCACTGTCGTGGCCATTTGATGATGGTAGGTGCGGTGTGTGTGCGCCGGAGCGACGAGAACCGCGGGACGCGCGTGTGCGCGAACAACATGGTGCCTCAAAAGTACTGAAAAAAGTACGGGTTCTGGGGATGGCAGGGTTAAGCCCTGAGCATCCAGATCTATGCAACCATCTCTTGCATTTACTGCATTGAACGGAATGTGAACGTTTAACATATATTTTCTTCCAGCAGACGCAGCAGATCCAGTCTCTTGGTCCGGGGTTGGATTCGATACCAGCCCGTAGCAAGAGACATTGGAGCAACCCTGCTGCAAGGGATTGCTCCGAGGATGACAATTTAGGAGTGGGATGGGACAAATTGGACAGGGTTACACTGAAATAACAGCCCTTGGCCGGGTAAAACCCGGGTCATTCCGGTACGTAGAACCGGCTGTTGTGGGAAAGAGATATTCTCATATACCAAATTCCTTTAGAATTCCAGCTGTATACTGTGGATACTTATCACTCTTACCTATAACTTTTCCAGAGCCGTTGAAGACTGATTACATTTATTTTTTGAATACTTCCACAGATAAGTGTGTATATGAAGCGCCACACCCCTTCCCTACTTCCCCATTTATATGGAAGGTGTCAAGGGCTAATGCCTGAATTAGCGTAGACTTAAAATAACTTAATATTATGCAGATAGATACAAAATTTTAATTTTATTCATACTTAGATGTTATGTTTTAATTATTTTAATGAGTCGACAACAAGTTTTTCTACTCAAGTAATTGTTTTTTAAATTATATTTTTCCATTGAATAGTGCAAATATTGTAATTTGCCCCTGTATTACCGCCACGAGCCTTCATCAAATGTCACATTCATCATTCGAGGTTCCTTAGTACGTAAAAAAACGGATAACGCGCTAGACTCAGAAGAAGTTACGACTGCAGATTCATGTATTGCGGGTGTTGGTTTTGGAGCTAGCGAAAAGATCATGGTAACACGACACACAAAACATATGGGAAAGTTTAGTTCCGTAACTGTTTCAACCATAGATGAGGAGGAAGACGAAATCGAAGCTGTAAGTGTTTCAATTTTAGATATTCACACATATGTACACTAAGCTGTTCGTTATTTTAATTTTTTTGCAAATTGTAAGTTCGCCGGGCGAAATATGATGCGTTATGCTGTAAAAATAAACTGTGCAAAATTTCACTCGAAGTGGATAACTCTTAGAACTGGCGGTTTGCATTTGAAATTTTTAAAAACCATATGCACTCAGGTTTCAGCAGATCATATAAAAAACTTGAAAGCCGTAAACTTGGTTCACATTTATCACGTGAAAAAACTTGCAGATTACGATTCTAAAGACAAAACTTAAAAAAAAGCCATAGGTTTTGAGATTTCGCGAAGTTATCGTTTATTACAAAGTGAGAAAACGCCATTTTCGTATTGTTCAAAAAATCCTCAGTTCTACATATCCGATGAAAAAACTTTTTTTATCTTATTAAAGATCTTTCATTGCCCTAACAACCTACCATATAAATATTTCCAATTAGATTATGAGTTTAAGAGTTATTTGCAAATGCATTTCAGAAATCAGACACATTTCCCATCAGCTTCGTCATAAACATTAAATAACACTTAGAAGCACTAACCTTTTTGCATTTATTTTGATGTAGTATTGGAGATGGATCTATTGCAAATAATATATGTTCAAACCATTTCCAAATCGGTTAACAAATATAAAAGTTATAGCAAGTTTATCAAGTGTTATTTTTTCATTCGGTATATCGACACTGTATTTTCAGATCCAATCGAAACATTTATTTGAAAGTTTAGTTAAAATTCAGTTGAAGAATTCAAACAAGTTTATCGATTATTTATAGAACCCACCTCTAATTCTGCTTTTGTTTTGACTCCTCTAGACTCTAAATTCAATATGGAAAGTTTTATTAGGCTGGCTGATTCAATAGGTGAATTCAAATCAGACTGCAATGAAACAGAGGATTCGGCCAACAACAAGTATACTCTTGCTCTTCAACAAGAGGACTTGAAGTTGTTTTCCTATTACCGGAAACACAAAATACTATAACACTCAAAAACCATTTTTAATGTACGTATATTGTCAATCACACAAAAAAAAAAGTTTTTCAAATTTTCATTTCATTAAAATAAATCCCTCAAAGCAAATACAACTATTTTCAATGCTATATTTTGTTACAAACAAGTAAGTTAGCAAAGTAGCTTTTCTAACACTCCTTCTCAACATGTACATTAGGGTGGTCCTTATAATCGAATGTAGCATTTTTTCAGTCTCACCCCCTAGATAGGTTACACCACGGTCAACTATGTATATCGCACACAAATTTTTATTCCGATTGAAGTTCAGACTACCCTATAGAGACACGAAAAATAAAATTGATTTGTTTTTTTATCTCATACTCGAAATAGGTAGCACCAGGGTTTGAATTGCGGCCGAAAAATAGCAAAAGTTTCAAATTTTTAGCTTAACTAGAAATCAGTTTTTTGTCAGATTCGAAAATTTGCTTGTAGCCTATATTTATAGTTCAAAAATATTTCAGCAACTAAAAATAGGCAGTTAAAAAATGTTTTTTTTCATATTTTTCAGTTTTTTCACAGCCGAATTTATGTTTCTAATTGCTGACTGAAAAATAGTAAAACAAAATTTTTTTTGCTTTTTTTCAGCAGCTATTTCGAAATTTCATAGGGAAATACAAATAATATACAATGTTCTGGTCGATAACTCGGAAACCGGTAGAGTTATTGAAATAAGGGATACCTTAAATTTTAAGTTGAACGTCTACTAATAAATGACTAAAGATTCATTTAATTACATTCAGCAGTGTTTGAGTGATGCCACCACAAACATTTAGACAGACAGACGAAAATTCTAAAAACGGTTGATTTGGATTCTATTGGCTTAATAATGATTGACCGTATCATTTTTTTTGGAATATCTGCAATGTACGGACATCGACCTGTTAAAGTTTCAGATATACCCTCGAAACAATTAAAAAGGGGTTTTTGCCGCCTATATACAGATGTTGACCATGTATTTGAAATTCTCGCTGTGTAGTTTTTGTGTGCTTGACTAGAACTACAACTTAAGGTATGTCCAGTAAAAAGTTAATGCTCGCTGTCACACAGTGTGATACGTCGCATACACAAATTTTTATTACCCTAACTATGAAACTTCAACGCGATTTCCGGGCGTTTCAAGCCAACTTTAGACCCAAAGTTTCTTTAGCAAAGTTGCATAAAATGACCCCTACAATAGTTTCCGCTATGGCGATTTTTCACTTTTTTCCCTCCCCTACAAATCAACCCACTCTAACATGCATATCTATATATGGAACGGGCAGGCGAGAGCGTACCAACCAAGACATGGCCGGCGGTCCTAAAGAGTATTGAGCGCGCGATCAGGCAACCAATTTATCATTTTATGCCTTTCATGAATATGAAATATCAACCGAACCTTGATCCGATGTTTCAGAAATACCCATATCCTTTTTTTATATGAACAATGCGTCGAAACCTAACTAACAAGCTTTAATGTGTATTGGCACGCCCGCTAGTTTTAGTGTTGTGAAAAATTTGGCTTGAAACCTGAAAAAAAAAAAAAATTTTCCAGCCAGTTTTAAAGGCCTGTTTCTTTTAAATTTTTTCACATGTACGACTTATACTAGCGATAATTTTTTGCAACAAACTTCCGCCATGAATATCAATTAAGACTATAAAAATGGAAGAAGAGTGCACGACGATGTATTCATACATTTTACAACCATACTTTATAGTGAGTATACTCTATGTTATGCAAGCCACTTTCTAGCCTTTCGGTGTGAGCAGCGGGATTTTAGTAGAGTCTAATAATTTATGCTATCTTCTTTCTATGTAAATACAACATATAAGATTTAAACTTGTGAATTAAGTGTTCATTCATATAATTTGTAAAACATTATGCCGAAAATAGGAAAAAAAAAGTGTATGGAAAAATCGTACGTTCGCGACCGGTATTTAAGCGTATATATAAAAATGTACTGAAGATATTTTAACGTGAAATAAACGTAAAGAAAGTCACTTTATGCCACTTCAATATGTTATCAACCGTTTTGAAAAAATCCATTCCATTTCGCTGAATTTTGTATTTTTCCAGTTGCACAAAAAAGTCACTTCCATTTTGCGTACGTTCGCGGCCACATGTTTATTGCCCCCACAGTCTCCACTAAAAATCGAACAAACCTGCCTCTTGCACATAAAATTGACCTTCCAAAATATTTTCGAAGTAGCAAACAAACAAAAAAACAAAAACCTATGTTTACTTTGTTTTTCGTGCCATAAAAGCGTACGAACGTATCTACTGTTCGCGACCGTGCAATGATTAGACTTAATTAATGATGTAAATAAAAAATTTAATAATTAAATTTGTAATTCATGTTTAGAGAAGGCGACTTGTTTTTTAAGTTATTATTATTTTTTAATTTTATTTTATTATTTGGCTCAGGTGCTATGTGACCGTTTTGCTCAAATTGTATTTATTCATTTGGCTCAGGTCTGACGACCATGTTTGCCTAAATGTTCAAAAGTGTTCTTAGGAGAACGAGAGGGTATGTATGTATTATTGGTGGCGAGCACTGTTGGCTCTGAGCCATGGCGCGATTGGCTTTCTCATTTTCGCTTGGAAAAACCACCTTTTGGCTCAGGTGCTATGTGACCGTCTTGCTCAAAAGGTATTTATGCATTTGGCTCAGGTTCTGACGACCGTGTTGCTCAAATGTTAAAAACATTTTGTTCTTTAGAGAACGGGAGGTGCGGGACACCTGTGACACCCTATATGTATTTGTTGGTGGCGAGCACTGTTGGCTCTGAGGCATGGCGCGATTGGCTTCCTCATTTTCGCTTGGAAAACCCATCTTTTGGCTCAGGCCTAGACGACTGTCTTGCTCAAAAGGTATTTATAAAATCATTTGGCTCAGGTTCTGATGACCGTGTTGCGCAAATGTTAAAAACATTTTGATCTTTAGAGAACGGGAGGTGCCTGACACCTTTGACACCCTATATGTATTTGTTGGTGGTGAGCACTGTTGGCTCTGAGGCATGGCGCGATTGGCTTCCTCATTTTCGCTGTGAAAAACCACCCTTTGGCTTTCGAAAACATAAACTATATCTTCGAAATGTTTCATAAGCTGATTGAGAATTACAACAGCTTGCATTGCTAATGAAATAAACGAACGAAATAACCGTAGCTTATGTCCAGCGGTGGGCACCACTACAAACAAATGTACAGCACCTCTTGTGCTTGTATGAGTTTGCTTTTGAGAGGACAGTGGGGCCAACCGCGATTTTCACGAGTAACTATTTTGTTTTAGTTTCCATTTTGGGTTGGTTTTAGATTATATTTTGCTTTTTTTTATTAGGTTTTCAAAATAAAGCATATATTTTTTTTATTTAAAAATATTAGTTCAGATTTATATTTTTTTCATATTGTTTTGATTTGTTTTTTGTATCAAGAAAATACCATTTTTTATTCCAAAGCAATAGTTAGCTTTTTTTTTAAAATATACTCTTTTTTATTTGCAATTAAGTAAGTTTGCTTTCGAAAGAACATATTTTTCGGTAATTTTTGCTGAAATCTTTAATAGCCCTGTGGAACGCCAAAAAATGTCGCTTTAAATTGAACTCTGTAATAAGATTTAACGACCTGGAGAAATTATGCATTGTAGCTTTTAGAACTACCTATATAAAAGAAAAATAACTTCAATTTCCCACCCAATTTCAAACATCATACAACTTTCATCAATATAAAACAAAGTTGCCCACTGTGTAACGTATAGGCAGAAACCTGTTTCTTGTACTCTTGAAATTGAATTGAGCGCATTTCATTCTCACCGCTTTTGTATACGTACACACGATTTTACTCTCGCAGCTCTATAGAGCTGCTCTGCCCACCATTGCTTATGTCGCTTAAACATCATGCATTTATCAAATAACAACGTAAACGCTAGACTTTCTTAAGAATGTAAATGTAAGACTTGAGTTTTTGAAGAATTAAATTTATCATACACGCGTTCGTCAATTAATAACTTGAAGATTAGTCTTTAGACTTAAAGAATATTGAAATTGAAGAATAAATAAATTTAAGAATATTGTTATTTAGAATATTGTAATATGATGTGGTAGAAGTTATTTCTCTTGATGGTGAAATGTAGAATTATGCGATGGTAAGTATGTAAAAGATTAAAAATTGGGTTAATGGAAAACAAATGCGAACCATTAACAGGTAGGGTGGGTGAAGAGCGAGGGAGAATTAATATCTTCTAACTCCCTCAACACAAAACGTTGTTGGCTTCGAGGTTCGAAACTTCGCTTTTCGGTCACTAATGTAGATGACCCTATAATATCTCTAGCTCCATTTCTGAGCTTCCCTTTTTGCTGCCTTTTGTCTTGTCGCTGGATAATTTCTCACGAACATTCTGCATACTTTTTTATTTTTTTTGTATAACTCTCGCCACGTGCATCGAGGCAAGCCCACTCCCGTTTTCCCTGAGCCACGCTGAAGCAGAGCTAGGTATGCAGACCCGCTTTGATTGCATGCACCTACATTTCCTTTCCTTTACTTGATTTAGCAGCCATTTAGGAGAGAGTCGTTACATAAAAATATTGGCGCCCAAAGTGGGACCGCATAAGCAGTAGGTCTTCCAAAAGCAAAGTTGTTTTTTTGTTTAAAGAGCGGTTAACCAATTACAGCTAAAATATGCTTAAGCTCCACCTATTATTTTTCTAATATACAGAGAGGCACGGAGCATATGTATGTATGTTTTTGCTTTACCGAGTATATATGTATATTTTTTTCGATCTTTGTGAAAGAAGCTAGGATCTGAAGAATTTGGAAAGTTTCAATTACATCCCGCGGATTTTGCTAATACTATTTTTTTTAAGATTTTTTTTTTCGGTTGATTTGCAACAGGCTGGATTTTATTACGATGAGAGTTCTTGACTAATTACCGCTTGTTAACTTTTCAAAACAAATATGTACCTTGCTAAGATTGGTATACTTTTTCAGTTAAGCTTAGAGGAAGCTTATGATTCGATTCGTTTGCTTATGATTCGATTCCTTTGCCTTGCTGAAAATACTTTTTAATTTTCGTAAAACTGCCTTTACCTTATAGCGAAATCTTTAGTTATATGCCTACTAAGTAGCGATAAAGCAGTTCATCTTTGAATTATTTTTTTTTGCCAGCACTTATTTTTTTTCTCGAAACAACAACAACGACGTTTTGTTTTTTTTCTTCATCAGGTCATCCGCCATAACATGTTCTACAGAGTAGCCATCAACATTTTTTTACATACCTTTATAGAATTTGTTTTTATTTATTTATTTATTTTACGTCTATGGTTACAAAAACCTTACAGACTAGATTACAAACATTATCTTAATACTAACGCTAAGTATCTAAAACAGAGTACACTAAGGATAGGAAGATATAATCTTAGACATAAATAGGGATATAGGCAACGCAAAATCGAGATCAAGATTTTTACAGATTTTATTAAATTCATTTAAAGCCCTATTTAAGGGTGCAAAATTATAATAGTTGCATCTGATAACACTAATATTAAATGGTAGGAAAAATCTTAAAGTTCTACTAGGGATATTGAAATTTATAAGCCCAAGAAGATCTGGAGAATCGATGGAACCGCTAATTATACCATATATAAACAAGATAGAGTGTGTAATCCTCCTACTAGCAAGTGACTTTAAATCAATTAGCATACACCGATCCGGGTAAGACGGGGCAGGGTCACTTAAAAGCAAACCGAATAAAGCATCTATGTACTCTTTCCACTCTTAAAGAATGTGAAACATATATTGGATTCCAGATTATGGAGGCATACTCCAACTTAGACCGCACAAAGGCACTATAGAGCAATTTCCGCGTGTAGGGATCTTTAAAATCTCTATGCCAATTATATTATCCCTAAGGCTTATTCTAATTTAGCGTTTGTGAAGCGTTATACAAACGCTAAATTAGAATAAGCCTTAGGGATAATATAATTGGCATGGTTACCAAAGGTAAAACTAGTATCAAAAAGCACACCCAAGTCCAAGAATTTAGAAACAGTATTAAGTTCAGTATTCAAGATTGAATATTTAGAAGGAAATCGAATTAGTTTTTGTAGTGTTTTGTTTGAGTCTAGGTTATCGACTTAGAGAACTCAGGAAAAAATGATTTTTTTTGTTTCTTTTTTTTTTTATATACCGGAAAGAGATTTGAATCAACTATAAATAGTCAAAATTTTTTTTATCAAAATGCCACTTACGCATAGTCGAGATAATGCTACTGATGGCATACTACAGTACTATCTGCACAATCTTTTCACGGAAACACGGATAAGGTAGAAACGACGTGCAAGCACCTGTTTCACTTGGCCTGTATCCGCACTTGGCTAGAAGATAACCAGACATGTCCCATTTGTCGTCAAGCTTGCACTCAGGCTGATTTGAAACCCATTACCGATACTGATTGGTAGGAGTACTGGCGCAGTACCTAGAGAACGTATTAACACGCGAAGACATGCTCAAGGAAACCAACAGCTTGGTAGAGTAACTGCCACGAATGCACGTTCTTCTGGGCAAAGTCCTAGAAACCAAAATCGGACCGCGCAGAGAGTTCAAAGAGTAATTGTCCGCGGTCAGAAACTGGCAAATTCGCTTTGATGGTTCTACTGATAGTATGTCTGTAGATCAATTTATATACCGGGTAAATACCTTAACGTCCTTACACCTAAACGGAAATTTTGATGTGTTATGCAAACACGCTCACTCGATTTTTTAAGGCAAAGCTCTTCAGTGGTTTTGGAGATATCGCCAACATATAGATTCTCTCGAGTGGTTCGAAATAAAAGATGATATTAGGCGACGTAAGCAAAAACCAACGGAATTATTTGATGAATATGTCGATGCGGTAATGTTGATTTGCGACAGACTACGATTTCCATTGGGTTGGCATTAACTAGTCGAAATTCTGTGGCGAAACTGTTACGTAACTGCCTGGTGCGGGAGAGGAGGAGTGGCGGGGTGGCATGGTAGTAGCCCGGCTGAGGCTCGTCGGCTTTGAGGCGCGGTTCTTGCCACTTCTCCTTTCCCAACAGTTGCATAAGCAAAATAGGGGTTCATGCCTGTGTGCGAGAATAAACTAATGGAGTGAAAGAAATATACAGTAAAGCGGGAGAAACCTGTCCGAGTCAGGTGGAGCCGTCCCACCCCTCCTGTTCACAAGATGTGAACAGCCTTCGAACTGTACTATGACTCCGGCTACCGAGTAGAGTTCCCTTAAACCTGACTTAAGTCCGTCTCAACTATCCCAACTTACCATCAGTTGCCACAACGGCAACACCTGCACCAACCTATAGAGAGGAGATGCGTGTCTCTATTACTTTCTTTTAGGGTATTTTCGACAAGCCTGTTGTCTCAGTATTGACTTTATAAAGTTTTACTTTTGTACAATTCGCAAGTAACGTGAGTTACGAAATGCCTGTAACGTGAGTTACGGAGGTTTTTTTTAAATATCTTTGAAACAAATTAAAGTAGGTTTGCGAAATTTTCATATATCGTACTTCAATCAATTCTAATCAAAGTCCCATTATTAAAAACAAGTCTATAATATTCACTTCAGAGAATTTTGCATAATACAAAACCCTTTAAAACTCTTTGTCCAAAATTGTAACGTGAGTTACGAACAAGTTTTTTTTATTTAATTAAATTAATTTAATTTAAAAAAAATTGGCATATCCAACAGAGCTCCACATGAAGGATATAACGATGTTACAATATTATTAAAAAATGTGCAATATAGGAAAATATATAGTTTTAACTTGTGAAATTTTGTCTCTGATGTACCGTGAGTTACGATGGAAATGCCCAGATATGGAACGGGCAGGCGAGAGCGTACCAAAAAAGACATGACCGGCGTTCCTAAAGAGTATTGAGCGCGCGATCAGGCAACCAATTTATTATTTTATGCCTTTCATTAATATAAAATATCAACCGAACCTTGATCCGATGTTTCAGAAATACCCATATCCTTTTTTGATATGAACAATGCGTCGAAACCTAACTAACAAGCTTTAATGTGTATTGGCACGCCCGCTAGTTTTAGTGTTCTGAGATATATTAGTTAGCCGCAACACAAGGGTTAGCTAAACTAACTGGGTTGAGGAAGGAACATCAGACGAAGTCTACTATATAGCATATATGGTTGGTACACCGATATAATCCGAGGAAGATAGTCTAGGCTGGGCAACATGATAAGAACAAATGGCATCAAGGGTATATCTCCACCTTTAAAAATCAAATGAATATAAAAGTGTTCATATGTATATGCTGAGTTGAGCGACAGATCCGTTTAGATTTTTTTGTCTGAAGATCGCTAAATCGGATGATAATACCGTTTGCCGCTAAAGTTGTCAACTAGTTCAAGAGGACATAAAGGGACAACGCTGGAAGATGGGATTTTTAGTTGATAGAATGGAGCTGACCGGTGTGCATCGAAATAAAAATTTATTAAACATCTAAAAACATTAAAAATAAAGTACAGTCAGCGGACTTGAAAAAAATAAAATTAAAACCGCGTGCACTCGGTTCCGGAAAAAGTGGAAGTGTGGCGGCAGATATTTCGATGCCGAAATTTTAAGCCAGCTAGAAAGAAGTGTTGGTTAATAACTTATTTGAAGTTAAATCGTTATAAGACAAGAAAAAAAAAGAATCATCAGAACTAGTATGAAGCTAGTAAAAATTTAAATTGTTATAAAAAAAAAAAATAAGCACCTGAAGTAGTGCTCGCCTCAATACACTAGTGCGAGAAAAAAAATTTAAAGAACAAACAAAATAAAATTGGGAAAGCGTGGTTTTCGCAGCCACACCCACTATGTGCCTACAAAAACAAAGGCAATATTAACTACTGGCCACCCTGGATAATGCGACCATAACCATCATGTACATCATCAAAGACGGAACGCGCACCTCGACAGAAGCAGCATCCTCTTAATTATAATTAAGCTTTTTCAAAGTTAATAGCGTTAATTTAAATTTAATTTCAAGATAATCTAATAGTTTTACGAATTTTGATTACCTAAGATTTTCCGAGGTTTCTTCCTTCTAGTTACTTGAAAATCAATTTATTCTAGATTTACCTGAGTAAATGATTTTTTTTGTAATGCATATATCATCACTGTAGAATTAATATTTTTCGCCTACTCAAATTTTTTTTTTAGTAACTGAAAATTTTTTTGTGTGAAAACACATAGTGATTACACTGGACCACGAATTTCGACTTTTTCTCTTTATCAGAAATGCCGTTATGAAATTCGTGTGTAAAACCACCTGATTTCGAAAATCGAGTTCATTTTTGATTCTATTGTACCGTTTTCGAGATATTTTCAATTTACCATTATTCGAAAAAACCAAAAAGACGGCTCCCTTTAATTAAAATCAAAATCACAATAAAATTTGGTGTAAATGCATCAAACATTGTTTTTTTGTTCAACCAGATAGTTTTCGAGATATTAGCTTATCATTTCAGATTTTTGTTTTTTTTTATGAAAAAATATGATAAAAATTACTCTTTGCGAGAGCAGCATTCCAAAACCACAATTTTTTTTCCAGATATTTTTACTTTACGTAGAGCTCTGTTTGATTAGAAAACAGATAAGCTATGATCGAAGAAAATCGATGCAAAACTACGTATGTAAGTTATAAACGATCAAATAAAAATACCCAGGTTGCGCAATTTCAATGTATGTATGTATGTGTACATATGGCTGATTCCTTGGAAACTGATATATTTGTGTTCACCGACTTTAATGTCAAAAATTTATAACAAACCGAAATTTTTTTAAATAAAGTGATATGCAGTCTTATGAATCTCATCGAGTAATATAAATCAAGTGCAAAATTTAATCATTTAATACCATGGACTGCTTTAAAACACACAAAAAAGAAAAAAAAAGTCACAATTTATAGTGTCCCTTTGCTGAGGTCATGTACTTTTATTAGCATTATATGCTATATATTGTGATCAGAACAAAATTTGCATGAAGAAGCTTTAAAAGAGGATAAAGAGCGTAACAATATGCCACAATTGTTTTAAAAATAATGTGCTTGACTAGGGCCCTATAGAGGACTAAACTTTGTTCTCCAGTTTTGTAAAAAATCAAAAAATGGTGGTCACAGTCGGTGTGTGCGAATATTAATTAACATATAATATTAATTTTTTTTAACACATGTTCAGTCTAATGTCAACATTTACCTGTGCTAGAGCAGCTCCCATTTTGAAGACGGGTTGGGAAGATTTTTTTCCTTGAAAATTAGAACACATATAGACCTTGGTGGCATACATCTGAGAATAGATTAAACATGAAATGTCACAACTTTTTTTTCTACTGGTTTTGATACAGGAATAACTGTTATTTAGTGTTAATGCATGAATAAACTGATTTTGGAGCATATTGTTCACATATATACATATATAGCCCACCGTTAAAAAAAGACAAAAAAGTTAAGTTAAGTTATATGTATTTCAAAACCGTGATTTATTAAAAAAAAAATTAGTAAAAGGCCGCAAGAATTTGAGTGTAATAACGATCCAGATATGTTCTGTTTCATGTGTGGCCAATATACTATCATAAGGCGACGACGAGTGTTCTCAGATCATTTCAAAACTTTAAACTCCAAGTAAAAATGCTGAAAAACCATGGACACCGAACACTTTGTGTATATCGTGTCGAGTAGAATTCATTCAGTCGGAATCAGGACAACAAATAAAATTTGATACACCAATGATATGGAGAGAACCTACTTGCCACTCAATAGAGTGTTATATTTGTCAAACAAAAGTACTTGGCATTGGAAGATCAAGAAGAGTAACCTATGCCAGCGTACTTACAGTGACATTACCAGTACTACATTCAACGGCAGTTGCGGATCCAGTTCCATTGTCAACAGTAATATCTGAGTGCGGGGAATCAAGTTGTACTAAATTCCGCATGGGAAACGAGAGAAACGTTCTGTCACAAGCACAACTTAATGATTGGATAAGAGATTTGGAACTATCCAAGGAAAAGGCCGAGATCCACACTTCTCGTATGCAACAATTTAAATTTGTGTCATCCGATGTTAAGGTGATATCGTCGCTCGCTTGCCAGATGCATGAATGTGCGAATTTTCAAGTTTTGAGTTAACATGTTCTCGTGATTAACCTTTGAATTCTCTAGGATCCACGAAAATCCTGGGTTTCCTACATTAAAGGAAACCCCGGTAATTTGCAATGCCATCTTGATGAATGTATGTTTCAATCTTAAAAAGTTGTGCCAGAAAATCGAATGTGGCACATTTATTTTTCTGGCTGGTAGCTTTGCATAAAAAAGTTGAGAACAACTTCCATTTGTACTCATTCTTAGTAATAATTTGTATTATTTAACATATTTCATTATGTGTTAAGTAAATAACTAATAAATCGAGTACTCAGCACTACTTTGCTGATAATTACTGTCTAATCTAGTCATGCTATCGATGGATATGCTCAAGTAGGCCATGAATTGTAAGTCTGTTGTTCTTATAACATATTAAATTAAAATAATTATTAATTCGGGTGTAGTTCGTGAATAAAGGTAGCAAGATGAATGATGGAAAGAAAAGCTGCGACGAGGAGCCACAGGGAATTGCAGGTATTCCTCTTATTTATAACGATTTTTTTGACGAAGATATTTTAATTAGACGAAAGCATTTTAATACTTAACTTTTTTATGATTCTTTTATTGTAAAGCCATTCACTATGAGGATGAAGATGTAACCTCTATTGATTCAAGCAACTACCATGCTGAATTCAAAAGTGAACCAGTAGAGGGTGAAAAAAGTGACGAAAGTTTTGCTGACCCATTTAGCGACGTTGAAACATACTCGGATGATTACATTCCTTCGAAAAATGAGGAAACATCCAGTGGCGATGAAGAATGGTTTGATGCTCCAGCAATATCAATTGAAAGTACTGCAACTGAGACACCACAACTAAGTCCAACAATTGACGAGCCAAGTGTGCAAAGAAAAAGAAAAGGAGACCCGCGCTTTTGGAAAAAAAATGTACGGAAACTCAAGAAATTAAGAGGGGAGGAATATATTGGAGATGATGGTAAGTTGCGTGCCAGTCGACCATTTTTGCCAGCTCCGTGTAAAGGGAAGCCAAAACACAATTGTTGCAAAGCCATCAATGAGTACAATCGTATGTTGATTTACAAATCGTTTAGAAAAATGATTTCTTATGAACAGCAGAAACAGTACATTGTTCACCACGTAAAAAAACTAAATAAAAAGACAACTACGAGGAACTTGGAAGATAGCAGAAGAAGCTTCACTTACAGGTACTCTTTTACTATATTTTGCAGCGACCGTGATTTTAAAGTAACAGCATGTCGTGAATTTTTCCTTGAAACGCTAAATGTATCTGATTCCATGGTAAGAAATTGTGTAACGAAAACCCAACTTGGCGTCGTTCAGCGGGACAACCGTGGCCGTCATGCTCCACATAATAAATTTTCTGCCAAGACCATACAATACATATGTACGTAACCACATTTTCAGTTTTCCCATTGTCGAGTCACATTACTGCCGATCAACGTCACAAAAAAAATATCTGGATGCCCAACTTAGCATTTCATTTCTGTATCGCGATTATAAAATAAAATGTGCCGCGGAAGGGTATACCCCAGCTTCTCTCACACGATACAGAGCAGCTTTTGGTGAATATAATTTAGGCTTTTTCAAACCAAAGAAAGATCAGTGCAGGAAATGTCTGATTTTTAATGCACTGTCTGATGATGAAAAAGTTCCTCAAAATGACAATCATGCAAAACCCCTTGAGAGAAGAAGTTTAGCACGTCAATCACGCGATGAAGACAAAGCTATTGCAAAAACTGATCCATCAGTTTTGGCTTTCAATTTTGATTTGCAAGCCGTATTAAATACTCCAAAAGGCCCTTGTGGACAAATATTTTATTTGCGAAAATTGGCGGTATATAATTTAACAGTATACAACACAGGCAACGCTGAAGGACTCTGCTATTTATGGGATGAAACACAAGGAAAAAGAGGTAGTGTTGAGATATCGTCTTGTATTTACAAATATGTTATGTCTCAAAACAACGTATCAGTTGTCAAGATGATGTCAGATGGATGTGGAGGGCAACAAAAAAATAAAACATTTGTTGCAATGTGCATGACTTTGTGTCAAAATCACCCCACGATCAAAACCATTGACCACAAATTTTTTGAAACCGGTCACACAGAAAATTGAGAAAAAATCAAAAAATGTTCCGGTATACGTTCCTGAAGGATGGGCCCAAATTATTAGAGGAGCACGTAATTCCCCTAAACCATTCGAAGTTCACACACAACTGTACGACGATTTTTTTAATTACAACTATTTTGCACAAGGAACTATAAAACTGCCCTTACGAAACATTTGCTGGTTGAGGTACATAAAAGATGGACCTTATAAGATTTTTTTCAAAAACAACTATTCCGATGAACAATTTTTTGTTGCTGATGTTCCGAAAAAAAAAGGTCGCCGCTCCCTAATTGTACCAAAACCTGTTTATTCGGAGCCACTGCCTATCGCGGAGGCAAAACTCAAAGATTTAAGAAAAATGTGTGAAACTCTGGTTATTCCAAAGGAATATCATACTTTTTATAAGAATCTAAAGAGTAGCAATGAAGTTCGCGATGCTTTACCAGAACCAAACTTTTCTGAAGAATCTGATTGTGAAAATGACAACTAGTACTAGTTTGCTATAATTTATTGAGCAAAGGACACATTGGTAAAATGAAATTGAATGTGCAACTTTTTTAATTTACACACATTCGGTAGGGATACATTTTTTTAATTTTTTTGATTTTTTTGTTGTGCCAGAAAGATGAATGTGCCAAATCTCGGATAATTGCAGGACTAGGAACGTAAGAAGTATGTCAATAGAAAGAGTAGGATTATAATATAATTGGCGAACACATTCTTATATTAGAAACTAAAATTTCTAATTTTGGGAGCGAAATAAAGTTTTAAACACGATTTCTCAAAATTTTCATTTTAGCACATTCATGTATCTGGCAAGCGAGCGACGATATATTGTAGAACTCGTCACGAACCATTTTCCAAACACTATACCAAGAAAGACAGTATATGCTACTGCAACGACATTCCTGGTTTATTCAAAGAGTTTGGTCAAACATATGATTCAAAAGAGTGGCGATTGTTCATAGACTGCAATAAACCGAGTTTAAAGGCTGTATTATTGCATATTGGTAACAAAAAGCATTCTATCCCGATCGCGCATGCAGTAAATACAAAGGAAACCTACGAGGAAATACAAAAACTACTCAAATTTATCAAATATGAAGAGCATGATTGGAGAATATGTTCTGATCTCAAAGTCGTTGCAATGCTATTCGGTCTCCAAAGTGGCTACACCAAGCACTGCTGCTTCCTCTGCAAGTGGGATAGCCGAGCTCGTAAGGACCACTACGTCAGAAAGGATTGGCCGGAAAGAGTCGAGTTTAACGTTGGTGTGGATAACATCAAATACACCCCTCTTGTCAAGAAAGAGAAAATCATTCTCCACCCTTACACATCAAGCTCGGTCTCATTAAAAACTTTGTCAAGGCTTTGGACAAAGAAGGCGAAGCATTCGATTATTTGAAAACAATTTTTCCGATATTTCTCCAGCCAAGATAAAGAAAGGTATTTTTGTTGAACCACAAATAAAAAAGTTGATCAACAATAACACTGTGCAACAAGATTCTACGTAATTGATGAAACCAATTGGAAATGAAACTTTATCACTCCCATATCAAAACCTCATACTGGGTTTTTGGCCTATAGGTCTGGTTTTTTTTTTATTCGTATTTGAAGTTGGCAACCCTGTGTATGGGAAAAATTTACTAAAAATAAAGCAATTTTAGGTGGGTTTTTTTGTATTAAACTATTTTTGGGTCGAGGAACTCATTTTTAAAATTAGTTTTTACCTAAATCGCACGGTAGGGGGCGCTGTCATAAAATTTTTCAAATTCTTGATAGTTTTCCATCCAAAAATAGTATTAATATAGTTTTTAAAAAGGAAAGAAGTTTTTAAAAAAGGAAAGGAGGACATAGGGGTTTGGCTCGGGGAACTTCCCCTCCCCCTCCCTCTCCCAGTCCCCCTCCCAGCACGCGGTATTTGAATGTACTGTGGATATTATTTTATTTCTATCCGTTGTTGATATTTTTGCCTGTTCGATCTTTGCGCCCCCTCCCCATCCCCAGGAAAAAAAAAATTCGAAGTAGGTTAGTTTTTCACGCAAAGAATGAACCATGTAGTCTTCCAAAAAATATCTGGAAGAAAACTGTTATATTTGTGAAAAAAAAATTTTTTTAACTATTTCTGTGATTTTTGTGTCAGCTCTCTTGCAATACGACAGCAAAATAAATTCTAAAGATTTTGGTAGCGTAAAGCGTGTTATAAAATAAATTTAAAAAAATGAATAAATGTTTGCGAAAGTTAGCGCTTTACTGCTATGTTTGCGGTAAATTTAGCATAGCAACGAATCTGATTGGTATAAGTGTCAGTGCGAAAGAGTGGTATGAACATTATTTTGGGATGCCACTTATTCAAGACGTAAATTGGGCTCCCAAAGATATATGTAGAACCTGCTACGATGACTTGCGTCTCTGGGCTAAAGGAATAAAAAAATCGCTGAAGTTTGGTGTTCCGATGATTTGGACTGATCCAGGTAAGTTTATTTTATTTAATGCGTTAAATGTATGTACTCTTTCTGAATGGGTGTACATGCAGGTGAGCATAGTGAAACGAGTTGTTATGCGTGTTTGAATGATATAAATGGAAAAACTAAAAGATCGCGAAGATCAATGAAATATATTGGAACAGACTATGTAAGCCTGCCATTGTCGCATTCAGATGCTATTCCTGTACCGCCGCCACCAAGCCCTATGACGATTTCTATATGGACTGCGAACTTGGAAAACCAGTTGCTGGATCCTGATTATGAAATATCTGAAGCTTCCAAAAATATGATACCAGTATCACAAAATTGGATGGATGACGTAGTAAAACATATGAATTTATCAAAATGTGATGCAGAATATTTAGCACACAAGTTAAAACAAAACAATTTACTGACACCTGATGTTAAAGTTACTGGTTACCGTCATCGCCAAGCAAAATTTCAGCCATTTTTCTCGACCAATGAAGAGAATACATTCGTTTACTGTAACGATATTGAAAAACTGGTTGCAGAAATGGGTATGACTTATATTCCCCACGAATGGAGGTTATTTATTGATTCATCCAAAACTAGTATGAAAGCAGTTTTGCTGTACTACAATAATAAAAACCCTAGCGTTCCGATAGCATACAATTTGAACACTAAGGAAACGTACGAATCTGTGAAGTATCTACTAGAAGCAGTAAACTATGAAAGCCATAAATGGCGTATATGTTGCGATTTGAAAATGGTGGCTCTTCTTTGCGGACTACAAGGTGGATATACCAAGAATATGTGTTTTATATGTTTGTGGAATACACGTTATAAAGGAAACCAATACCAAAAACATGATTGGGAGATCAGAGAAGATTTAGTTGTTGGATCAGATAATATAATACACACGCCCCTTGTTCCAATTGAAAAAGTATTGCTACCTCCACTACACATCAAATTAGGTATTTTTAAAAATTTTGTTAAAGCACTTCCTGCAGATGGACCAGCTTTTATTACATTAAGGTCAATATTTCCACGACTTAGTGCAAGCAAAGTAAAAGAAGGTATTACATATTTACATATAAAAAATATTTTTTAAGATTTATGTAATTACTATATCATTTTGCAGGTATGTTTAATGGTCCAGACATTAGAAAATTAATAAAAAGTAATGAGTTTGATAACTCTTTAAATTAAAATGAGCTAAATGCCTGGAATGCTATAAAAGACGTAATAGCTAATGTTCTCGGTAAACATCGTGACAAGAATATCAGAGAAAAAGTATATCATCTCATGAATATGTTTGATAAGCTCGGTGTACATATGAGTTTAAAGGTGCATTTTCTCCATCATCATATGGATTGGTCTGAACATCAACTCTCAACGGAATCGGATGACCAAGGCGAACGTTTTCAGCAAGTTGCATTAACAATGGAGACACGGTATAGGGGGAAGAAACTGCAACCAATGTTAGCAGATCTGTGCTGGTGGCTATCGAGAAATGAAGAAGACAATGCCGATGAGGAAGAGGAGGAAGTAAACTTACCGCCTTCAAAAATATTCAAGTTTTAGTTTTTTATTACGTTTTTGAAATTGTCAGAAAATAATTCAAATTTTAACAGAAAGATTACTTTGCTTTTTTTCCTATAAAAATACGTTTTACTTAATTTTTTATTACAACACTTTTCACACCTGTAAATATATATGTATGAATACAGGGAAATGTTGCTTTCTATATGTATCATAAATGATCATTTCTACAACAAAACTGATGAAATGCAAGTATTTTTACTTAAAAAAAAAAACCAAAAAACCTTATTTTTCCATGAGAAATTTGAAATATTGTATGACAGCGCCACCTACCGTGCGATTTAGGTAAAAACTAATTTTAAAAATGAGTTCCTCGACCCAAAAATAGTTAAATACAAAAAAACCCACCTAAAATTGCTTTATTTGATCAAGTTTTAGTAAATTTTTCCCATACACAGGGTTACCAACTTCAAATACGAATAAAAAAAAAACCAGACCTATAGGCCAAAAACCCAGTATGAGGTTTTGATATGGGAGTGATCAAGTTTCACTTTCAATTGGTTTCATCAATTACGGAGAGATGAACCATCATTTTGTGTCACAGTGTAATCAATTCAAAGGACTACTCTCATCAGTTGAGGCAGTAGCGTGGGAATCCTTTGAAAAGGTCGTTGCTTCTTTTCTCGGTAGACACAAAATCCCTAACTACGAGCAGTTAGTGAACGACTTAATCAATAATAATTATGCGAAAATGGGTAAATATTAAAGGCTTATTAAAATTAATAACTTGTTTACATAACTAATATTTTCTTTCCAGGCGTAAATATGTCTTTAAAAGTTCACTTTCTGCACTCACATTTGAGCTTTTTTTCGGCAAATCTTGGCGACGAAAGTGACGAGCATGGCGAAAGGTTTTACCAGCAAATACAATTAATTAAGAATCGATATCAAGGGTTCTGGGACGTCGCAATGATGGGCGATTACTGCTGGTTTCTCATAAGAGAAACCGACCCTTAAAAGAACAAGCTTCAAAGTAGAACACATAATTATTTCACATAGTAAAATCAAATTAAGATAAAGATTGTTAGATTATAGTATAAACATAAATAAATTTAAAAAAAAAGTTCAAAATATGGGTAATTTCATTCATAAATTAAACTTTTAACTCAATAGAAACAGAGCATAGCTAGATATTCCACTATCCTTTATACCATACATACGTTTTGAGGTATACGTTGAAATTGCGCAACCTGGGTATTTTTATTTGATCGTTTATAACTTACGTAGTTTTGGATCGATTTTCTTCGATGATAGCTTATCTGTTTTCTAATTAAACAAAGCTTTACGTAAAGAAAAAATATCTGGGAAAAAGTTGCGGTTTTGGAATGCTGCAAAGAGTAATTTTTTTATATTTTTTCATAAAAAAAAAAAACAAAAATCTGAAATGATAAGCTAATATCTCGAAAACTATCTGGTTGAGCAAAAAAACAATGTATGATGCATTTACAAAAAATTGTATTGTGATTTTGATTCTGTATACCTTTTTGCAATTGCTTGACCCGTTCGTGAGATATACGTAATTAAAGGGAGCAGTCTTTTTGGTTTTTTCGAATAACGGTTATTTGAAAAAATCTCGAAAACGGTACCATAGAATCAAAAATGAATTCGATTTTCGAAATCAGGAGGTGGTTTTACATACGAATTTCATAACGGGCGTCTTTGGTAAATTTTGGCCGTCGACCAGTGTTATTTGCTAGTGTTGTGTATTGCATATATCGTCGGCTTAGGTCGCAACGGTGCTAAGTACCATTTTTCAAATTTTACAGGAGAGACAAAAAACAATATAAAAACATAAATTTAAATTAGGGATTTCGGTTTTTTACGTCATGTTACTCAATTTTAGAGTACAATAAGTGGACGCTCATAAAAAAACAAAAACTTTTAATTTTCGCCGAGTTATATGCATTTTTGGGACTTAGCACCTTTTTGCCAGCTACTTTTAATTTTTTTCACTGGACTTAGCACCTTTTCCCAAATCAAAACACCTGCGAGTGAACCAAAGCAATTTTCTGAGTATGAGGGTTCTTAGAGGTTCTTCCGTAGAATTTTTACCTGGTCTTAGATTTCTTATATTAAGCCTAGTTCTACCACAATCCACGCTTAAAGTTCAAATGACCTAATTTGAAGCTCTGTTACTCTGCAATTAGTAGCAATATTTGGATCAAAATACATTATTCTAAAAGCCTAGACATTTCTTTTGATCACACAACAGCGTTTTACTATCGCCGATTCATAGCAGAAAAGCAGGAGTAGATTTTATTGCACAACTTTTGACGAAAATGGACTTTTGTGAAAGTCGACAAGTAAATGTGATTTAGGTTCTTGGAAGTCTGAATATGATAGCCCAAACATTTGTCTTTACTAATCAAGGTCAAAAAGTTATGTGTCAGTTAAAAAGGAGAGGTGAGGTCAGCTGAGGTAGATGATCCCATTTAATATATGCATTCATAATCGAAATAAAGTAGGTACTTAAGTTTATGTCGGTTTTTATGACATATAGGGCGTTGGAAATTGTGTCAAAAAACCCACGCTAACTTTATTAGCTACTATTTTTCGAATATGAATATGCCACATATACTTTAACTTTAAATTTTCAAATTCGCTTGGACTTAGCACCTTTTCCTTTCATTGGTGGACTTAGCACCTTTTCTAATCAATACAAAAAACGCATTTAAAAACAGAATTGTTATGCAATTCATGATGTAAGTAGTGTATATTAACTGTTTCTAGCATTCTGCATCAAAACCTGAAAAAACCCAAAAGGTGGACTTAGCACCTTTGCGACCTAAGCCGACGATATGTATTAATGTATTTTTAATTTAATATTCAATATACATCGCAAAAGCTAATAACTGATATATGAGTCGTGCACTACAACAACGGACTAGCCCATAAACCTAACAATTCTCAACTAATTACATTAACAGCAAGTGTAAACCATAAGCTTTTATGCAAAAATTGTCTAAGCCAACTTTACCTCATATTCAATAGATAGCGGCACTTAAACCGTGATTGATCTACAACAAATCTACAGCAATTATTACATTTAGATATTTAAATATGTTAAAAGTATGACATTTTATCACCAACCTGTCCATTTTTTCTTATTGTTGACAACTATTTATTACACCTCGGATGAAACTTGACAACATTCGTTAAAGAAAATTTTGAGTTGAGTTAGAGATGTTCGCTCGCTATCGATATGCATACTCATACAGTGTGCTTATTTGTGTTCGAAAAAATATGTAATATAATAATGGGTCTGTTCGTGATGCGCAAGCTTATTTACGAACAAGCCCAATGTAATAAAGCATTCGAAAAGGACTGTGTATTAAGCATATTCCTAAGTATTTCGAAAAATTGTAAAAATCTACCAAAATGGAAAAAAATCGACCATTCTACCAAAACGGGTTTTTTGAAATTTTTTCTACCAAAAATGGTAGAATTCTACCAAAACGGCAACCCTGGTTGTAAATCTAGGCACTATGATATTGTGGGTCCGGGACGATTGAACAAACTTTAACTTTTCGTAGAGGTACCTAGGTTGGTGACTATTAATAACTTTAAAGAGGAAAATTAAATTTCGGGCTTTTATATAGTTGACAAGGCTGACGTTTAAAATATTTATTGTAAACGAGGAAATATGGTCAAATTTTCTTCTACGATAGATAAATCTAGCTGCATTGTTTAACGCCAAGTTCAACTTATTTCTCGAAATTACATCAAGATCACAGTACACAAGTTCAAAATAGGTTATATGAGGAATAATGAGTGCCCTAACTAATTTAAGTTTAGTATGTACCGGTAGATCAAAGCATACATGCCACAGACTCCTTAAAATATAATATATTTTAGATATACTGTGGTTGACGTGATCTGAGCATGTTAGTTTCGAGTTCATCTTGAATCCCAGGTTAGTCACAGACAGTTTTGGCTTTACTACAATATCTTGCAGGATAACCGGAGGTAAGTCATTAATGTCAAACGATGGGAGAGATATAGGCAGGAGTTGAGTCTTTGCCGCATTTAAGGAAAGTCCATTTAAACTGGCCCACAACGCTATTCTTTCTAGGTCCGCATTTAGCCTGAAAACCAAGTCCTCCCTAAGACCGATAGGGCGTGAAAAGTAAATTTGGGTATCATCGGCGTAGAGATGTACGGAGACATCTTGACAGCAGTGAACAATATCATTGATAAACGCACTGAAAAGAATTGGGCCTAAGATCGATCCTTGTGGCACACCCGAGATGATTTCTTCGCGAGAAGAAAAACTATCGCCGCACTGTACTTGCTGGTACCTGGACGAGAGATAGCTCTTCATAAATTTAACTGCGGCTAAGGTGAAACCAAAATAGTGCCTCAATTTCAACAAGAGTATTTCATGGTCCACAGTGTCAAAAGCTTTTGAAAAGTCGAGTAACACAAGGAGGGTAAGATAATGATTATCAAAGGCAGGTCTAATGTCTTCAATAACTTTAAGAATAGCTGTAGAACAACTGTGGGCTTGCCTGAAGCCCGACTGATATACACTAAGAAGACTATATCTATTAAAATGAGACACGATTTGAGTAGCAAGTAATTTTTCGAAAACTTTAGCAAGTGCAGGCAAAACACTAATAGGTCGATAATCTTTAGGGGAATCAGATTGATTGCTTTTAGGAATAGGAATGACATTTGCAATTATCCATTCGCTTGGAAAATTGGAAGACATTATAGCAAAGTTGAAAATGTGTGTGAGTGATGGAAGCACACAAGGGACAATAAGCTTTAAAAATCGTAAGCTTAAGTCATCCACACCAATAGCATTGGATTTTATTGCAAATATGCATTTAAAAACTTCCATTTCAGTGGCCACCTCGAAGCTAAAAGAATCAGGAAAGTTGCAGACTGAGTTTTCGTCTATTTCAAAAAAGGGCCCATCAGATTGAGAGCTTCCTCTAATAAAATAGCAGTTCATCTCATTGGCATCAATTTCGCAAACCTTGGCAGTCTTGGAACCAACACCTAGAGTTTTTAAATTCTTCCATATAACATAAGGAGGGGTATCCTTACTAAATTTAGCATCAAGATATGCTTTTTTGGAGCGCCGTAGTTCAGCTGTAACCTTATTCCTAGACCTTTTAAATGTATTCCAGTTTTCAGGGGTGGGATACATTTTCCATGTTTTGTATGCTTTACTTCGAGCTATAATAAACTTAAGAACTTCTTTAGTAAACCAAGGCTTTTTACTAGATGCCGCTTTTGCACTACGCAGAGGGACATACCTGTTAAACAAGTATTTTAACAACATAGCTACGTACTCAAGCTTAAGATCTACAGATGAACGAAACCAACACGCATTCCAATCTAAAGAAGAACCCTCATTTAATAGAGCAGGTAGATCTATGTTTTTAAAATCCCGGTATGTACAGGTAGGTGAAATGTGCCTGCCAAGATCTATACCATAAGAGATAAATAGCATCTCGTGATCCGAAACACCATCCAGGTCAAATTGATCAAAGTGTTCAATCTGGGATATGCCATCTCACCAATTCTCTATCAAATACAGAAAAATGTGTACAACCAAAAAAATTTTATGGGGTATAGTTTTAGGCATGTTGTTGTTGTTGTAGCGCTACTTAGCCCTACCTGGGTAGTCAGTATCATACCCAGTATTGTCATCAAACTCTTCTAACGGAAGTCCTAGAAACCTAGCGCCTTCGACAGGGGTGGACCAGAGGGATATGGGTGTTAGAAGAGAAGGCTCGGTTGAGCAGACATTTCAGTTTTAGGCATCAGAGTATGCAGTTTAAGAAATATGGATCTAGGTATCTGTTTCAGCAAATTTGTTTATCTTACTGAAAAAGGTATGCGAATGCAAATCTAAATTAAACCCCCCCAAGGCTAATTCCTGCGCACGGCCCTGCGGACAAGTAACAATTCTTACTTGTGTTGCCTGGGTATATTGCAAAACCGAATAATGTGCAACAATCAGTAACAAACTTACCCACAAGAAAGAAGATGTTTACTTTTTCATTACCGCAATTGTACAATTGGTTAAAAATCAACTACTTTTAACAAGCTGTACATATTTTCTGATGGATGCTCAAGTCAGTTTAAAAACCTAAGTATGGGAAGTAGCCCGAACACAAAACTTAATTCTTCCGATTTTTATACGTGCGCAAAAAAGCATAATATTATAAGTGGAATCAATATCCTCCATATGGACTCTTAAGAAATTGACGAGCTCGCAAGCTCATTATCCGAACGTTTCCTTCACTTATTAGAATAAATGGACTTCAAGGGCTTCACAGTTTTTCTTGTGAAGACGGAAGAAACCTACTTGCCCGACGTATCAATTAAATATACTGTTTGAATTTTGTTAGTTATCTCATTGTATTGAACATTAATTTAAACATCTATCTTTAACTGAAATATAAACTTTAAAAATATCAGATGCATTTTATTTTTCAAAAATTTAAAACAAAAAAACGTATGAAAAAATTTGGAACGTTAAAGGAACGCCCGAACAACTTAGAACAAATTTTTTTCATTGACGAAGCAAAGCAGCAAAATTTTAATTTGTTCATTAGCACATTAGTTCGTAGAAGTTACCACTGGTAACAAATATACATAACTTCCATTTAGAGAACGTCCGAACAGCAACTTCAAATCTCTTTTGAACAGTATTTTAAAACTAAGGGCGTTACTTTACTTTGGTATCGGATAGGAAGCGCTAAATCACATACTTTCCAAAAAAAAATGACATTTAACGAAAAGCAATTGTGTTAATTACTTTAACAAATGTGTTTGCAAAAGGGACGTCCGTCACGTAGGAAATGCCCATATGTGTCGTCCATTGTATCGCCGCAGCCATTTTTCAGAAAATCGTTAATAACCCTTTTTTTAAGTTTTAGAAAACATTAAACTATGTTGAAATTGTACTGTTTTATGTTTAATCACATATATTTTGTGTTCTTAGTGAGAGTAAATACAATGTAAGAAAAAAAGATAAATAAAACAAGTAAAGAAAGGGCTGTCTTCCGAAGGCTTTACACCTTTCATGAATACGCATATCTTTTTTAAGTGTCCGATTCTTTGTTACAATTTGTCCAAACTCTTCAGAACTGTTAATTTAAATATACATAGGCCAAACCACATTTATCGGAGCAATCGATTATATGGAAGCTATATGTTATGTTACTCCGATCTGTATGATTTTCATTACACACATCACATTTATAATAAGTACCAACCTTGCAAAACTTTACATTCCTAGTTTCTTAACTGCAAAATTTATAGCCCAAACCCCATTTATCGAAACTATCGATTATATGGGAGCTATATGTTTTGTTGGTCCGATCTAGGTGATTTTCACTACATACCCAGCCAGCAAAAAATCCATAAATGTATCCGAAAATGGAAGGAATTGCTGATAAAAAACTTATTTTACATCCGTTTTCATATTGCGTTTACAGTACTTTTCTGGATCCGCTTTTCCACTAAAGTGTGCGAACCAAACGTATGTGTGTAAAAGTAGAAAAAACTTAAAACAAACTGACACATTTTCCCATGCGTTTTATGGGTATTTTTCTTACATTTTAGCATGCGCTTTTGAGACATTTTTTCGATCGGTTGTCGGATGTACATATACTAGCACATACTTTTGGATCCGTTTTGGGGGGTTAATCAATTCTACCAAGTAGAGAAACTCCTTAGATTTTTCATAAAGAAACTGATCTATCTTCCCTCTAATACGCCAAACTACATGGTGCATCTGGAAACAGGCTTGCAGCCTCTGCATTTACATACGCTTCGTTTACACATGCTCTACATCGCTCGTTGCTTTAGTTTATCACATGACAGACTCAAAAAACAAAACGTCCCAATATAAACACTATACATAATGAATTTCGGCCCTGGCATCTTTTTCTTAAAGCCCTAGCACAAAACCTACCAAGCAAATGTAACTGCAATAAAAATATAAATGTACCTACAAATAGATATTTATTTATAGTTACTTTTTAGAAAATGTAACCGATTTCTGGCTAAATATGTTGTCTGTATGATTACACGCTATTTTATCTGCACAAAAATGCTTTTTTCTAAATTTTTGCAGGCATAATTAAAACCAAAGAACAAAATTAGTTTAATCAGGTACATTTGTACTTATTTTTATTCCTTATAATGTAAGTACATATGAAGATAAACATATCAGGTAATAGAGCATTGATAATGCTTATAAAATACACAATAATAAAATTTACTTACACCTCCTTCCATCTTAGCGTCCTCTTCTATTATAACTTGTTATGCTTAAAAAAGACTGACCGATAGCTACGATTTAATTGCATGCACCGAATGACGCGAGTTATTTGCAGCATTAAATGGTGTTGTTACTGTTATATCGCTCGTCACTCGAAAGACAATAATAACCGAAATAGATCAAACGACTCAACACGAGACCTGCTTCATTGCCGCTCAACTCTTGTTCTCGTTTGCTGTCGTGTGAGTGCTGATCGTTTGCCCAAACGAATCAAAACAAACATAAGCAATAACACCGAATCACAGTATGTGCATAGAAAAGCGAATCAGCTTGTGCAGTACTTTAGTATCTACAGATTTAGTACGTTTTTAATAAAACAAATTTTTGTTGTTTGTGAGCTTTCGCTTCCAGCATTACATTTATTTAGTACAATGCTCGAAATATACCACTGCATTGCCAAAGGAAAGCCAATATTTCCTTCGCGTTTCTGGCATGAACGGCACCAACTTTTTTATAATATCCTTATTTTTGTCTTTTTGAACTCCTCTGTTACATTCTTTTTTTACAGGCGCTGGAATCCCTGATTTCATAATTTTGACTTGTAGAAAATCAAGTACCTTAAAATGTTCTGCAAATTTATAAGCTGTCGGTGGCCATGAATCTACACATGTCCTGGTTCAAAGTAATATATATCAATTGCAATAATAGCAGGGATCGAGGTATCGCCTTTGAGTAGGAAACCGGCTTTTATTTCCATCTGTTTCCTACTAAAAGTGTAGATACGGCAGAAGTTTTGTAGATACCCACATTTTTTATTAGGATTTCTGAAAAATGTATGTATGTAGATACTGCAAAAGAAGGAACTTAAATTAGCAATAACTTCATATTCCCTTGCAACTTGCAAATTTTTTTTAGAAAAAATATGTAGATACCCACATTCTTGGTTTTAACCCCCAAACCCCCTTAATACCCGCCTGGCTTTCTCATATTATGGAAGGCTCATTTTAAATCCGACCATCTCACATTTCGATGAAAATTTGCATAAGGGTTTTCTAAAGGTTTATGAAATATACATTAAGCTGTTCGTTATTTCAATTTCTTCTGCAAATTCAAAGTTCGCCGGGCGGAATATGATGACTGTAAAAATAAGCTGTGCAAAATTTTACTCGAATTGGATAACTTTTAGAAATAGCGCATTCCATTTGAAAATTTAAAAACTACCTGCACTGGGTGCAGCAGATCATATAAAAAAATTAATGACCGTAAACTTGGTTCACATTTATGAGGTAAAAAACATGCAGATTTCGGTTCTGCAGACAAAAACTGAGATTTCGCGATGTTATCGTTTCTTACAAAGTGAAAAACGCCATTCTCGTATTATTCAAAAAATTTCCAGTTCTACATATCCGATCAAAAAAGCCTTTTCACCCTGTTAAATATCTTTCATTAGCCTAACAACCTACGATATAAATCGTTCCAATAATATTATAAGTTTGAGAGTTATTTGCATATGCATTTCAGAAATCGGGCACATTTTCCATAAGGATCGTCATTAACATTAAACAACACTTATGTAGAAGCAGTAATCTTTCTGCATTTTCAAACCACTTGCAAATCGATTAATAAATATGAAAGTTATAGGAACTTTATCAAGTGTAGTTTTTGCATGGGGTGTATCGATACCGAATTTTCAGATCCAATCCAAAAGCTTGTTTGAATTTTTCAACTGAATTTTTAACTAAACTTTCAATTATCAAAAAAAGATTTAAATAACGAAAAGCTTAATATACATACATACATATATACATTTGCTTCCAACGACCACTTTAGTAAATTTTTTTTCTTAAATATTTTGAATGTTGTTTCGTGTATTATTCGACCAGGTGAACAATCTCTTCTAGGTCGCTTTAGAAGTAAAAAATGGCGGTAGCACTGTGATATCTATCTATCTAATTACACTGGTTTACAGCCAAAATGCACCAGAGACGCCATAGTGAAATTCCTATGTAAAAAATGGAAAAACGGTTTTTTAACAATAAAAAAAATTTTAGGGTATATCGGATTTTTCAAATACCGTTTCGTGTTACACTTGACTAGATAAACAATCTTAGCTAGGTCGCTTGATGAGTGTATTTTCACAGTAGCACAGTGTAATTGGTTTAATTATTATATCCGATTTTGTGGAAAAATTGATATTTGGAGAAAAATTACAAAGCTAATCACAGCGATGGATAGGAGTACAAGTTTCAAAGTGTCCCCACTTATCATCAGATCTCTTACAAACAAACAAGCCCAACACACGCATTGATATATATAGACTGGTAGTCTAAGCAATGTGTGTATACTGTTGGCAAGACTAAAGCAACAAAACCAAAGGAAACATTGAAGTGGAGGTGAATGCATCGTGACGTCGCAGGCGGGGACGGGGACTTTTATTCCTTTTAAAATAAAATTCCGAAGAAAGAAGTTATTTCTGGACTTTTATTCTTATCCGGACAAAAATAATCCGACAGATCGGATTTTTATATTTTCTTGCCAAGAATACAAGTTATCTTTGTCCTTTTATTTTTTAAGGACAGAATAAAAGTCCGAGCTAACTAACCCGCCAATCTAAATACAAAAGTTATAAAGCATTCAAGTAAATATATCCATTTAATGCTTAAGTACCCTACTGGTACATATGTGTTAGTATTCGTATATCAGTTAGTTAGCAGGTAGATTTTCGAAAATTTATTAGATGCAAAAAGCTGTTAGTGTCGTTTTCTCAAACCTAGGTACATTTGAAATAAGAGCATATTTTTGAGGCAGGTAGTGTTTTCTCTGTAGAACAAAAAGCTGTTAGTGTCGTTTTCTCAAACCTAGGTACATTTTAAACAAGAGCATATTTTTGAGGCAGGTAGTGTTTTCTTTGTAGAACTAGGGAACCTTTTTGTTTAGGTAGGCTTGCATTTTTACTGGATCTAAGTATAAATAATAGTACATGCGCCTTGTTCCTTCATAATATCTGCAAGGCTCGCCGGATACTGTTCAGTTTATAATTGCAGTTTATAACCCGTCATTTACTTAAAAATAAAAAATGAATAAAAGGGCGCGAGAGTTTGAGTGTACAAATGATCCAGATATGTTCTGTTTCATCTGCGGTCAATTTATTGTTAAAAGTATGAGACGTGTGTTTTCAAATCCTTTGAAAGTTACATACTATAAGTGTTTTGGAATTGAGCCTAAAAACAATGAAAAACCATGGACACCGAACACTGTGTGCACCACATGCCGAGTCGAATTGATTTCTTCGGAAACCGGAACAAAAAGGTACGTTGTAAAAATTAGGAATTTGTTCCCTTTTAATGCATAGCTGACTAATTTCTGAAACTATCTATTTACTTGTCAACAGTAGTATCTGATTACGCGGCATCATGTTGTACTGAATTTCAAACGGAAAACGAAAGAAATTCTTTGTCACAAGCACAACTCAATGATTGGATAAGGGATTTGGAATTGTCAAAGGAAAAGGCCGAACTACACGCCTCTCGAATGCAACAATTTAAATTTGTTTCATCCGATGTTAAGGTAACATATTATAGAACTCGTCACGAAGAATTTTCCAAGTACTATACGAAGGAGGGCAGTGTTTGTTACTGCGAAGACATTGCTGGTCTATTCAAACAATTTGGTGAACCATATGATTCAAAAGAGTGGCGATTGTTCATAGACGGCAATAAATTAAGTTTAAAGGCCGTATTATTGCATATTGGCAACCAAAAGCCATCTATCCCGATCGCGCATGCAGTAAATACGAAGGAAACATATGAGATAATGCAAAAATTGCTCAAGTTAATCAAATACGAAGAACATGATTGGAAAATATGTGACGATCTTAAAGTCGTTGGAATGCTATGTGGTCTACAAAGTGGATACACAAAATACTGTTGCTTTCTATGCAAATGGGATAGCCGAGCTCGTCAAGACCACTACATCATAAAGGATTGGCCAGAACGAATCGAGTTTCAAGTTGGGGTAGATAACATAAAATACTCTCCACTTATAAAGAAGGAAAAAATAATTCTACCTCCGCTCCACATCAAGCTCGGCTTTATCAAAAACTTTGTGAAGGCTTTGGACAAAGAAGGCGAAGCTTTTCATCATTTGAAGACAATCTTCCCAGAGATTTCAGAAGCAAAAATAAAGGAAGGGATTTTTGTGGGACCGCAAATAAGGAAAATGATGACCAATAACCATTTCAAAGAACTATTGTCACCAGTGGAGGCAGCAGCGTGGGATTCTTTTGAAAAGGTCGTTACTTCTTTTTTAGGCAAACACAAAAGTCCTAACTACGAGATGATAGTGAACGACTTAATCAAAAACTATGCGGAAATGGGTAAATAAAAACACATATTATAATAAATTATATATTACATAAATTTACATGAGAATATATAGCCATAAATCTGAATTCATCGTCCAGTTCCGAACAAACAAGAACGGGAAAAATATAAACAAAAAATTTGTTCTGAATTGAAAGATAAATCCAGCCTAAGAAAATTATATACTAATGTGTCACTTATGTATTTATCTAATTTACTTTTTTATTTTCTTTCAGGAGTAAATATGTCTTTAAAAATTCATTTCTTACACTCCCACTTAAATTTTTGAAGTTAACTTCTTAGGCGGCGATATGAAGTTTTTATTGAGAGTAAAATTGAGAAAATTGTATTGTAATAGATGATATAACGGGAACTATGCAACGGAAATAGAATATTGGTTGTTGTCTTTGAAATCCTCACTACTGCTGCGTAGATGGCACTGAAAACGCCAGACGACGCTAGATGGTGCACACCAACACACACACACGCTGTACATAATTGCCTTTGGTGCTGGTTAGATTAGTACAGTAATTAAGTACATAGTTGATTTTTGTTGCTGCAATTGTCAACTCATTTGTTATTGTCATGCTTGTTGAGTATAATCCCTGCAAAAAACCGAAATACTCCGTTCCATACTCCATAGAGTACTCCTTAAGGAGTATCGGAGTACTCCAACACTTATCCTCGCTCATATAAAAGAGGTGGTCCAATTTACATGGCGATGGCCGGTAATTGGATCACCTAATCCGACTCGGAGTACTCCATTTCTTTGCTTTTGAATACTCTATAGACCACCTACATGAGAGTACTCCCAAAATCCTCCTATTGGATTACTCTATGGACTATACAACAGCAAAGCGAGAGAGGGAGTAGGTGGTCCTCAAAAAGAACACATACTCCCTCTCTCGCTTTACTGCAAAGTACTCTATAGAGTAATATTTTGCCAGCATTTTCAAAGTACTCTCACGTAGGTGCTCCATAGACTATTCAGCAGGGTGCTCCGATATGGATTAGGTGATCCAATCACCGGACATGGGCTTATAAATTGGACCACCTTTTTGTATGAATGAGGATAAATGTTGGAGTACTCCCATACTCTAACGTTTTTTACAGGGATATGTTGAGTAAATAGCTATATTAAATGGACCTAAGGTGGCTTTATGTATGCGTCCAAACCACAACTGCATATAACATCTAAAAATCAATTAGTTTGGCCTAGGGTGTTCATCACCATCTTTTATAGTTTTAAATAATTCTTCGGATTTTGTAAGAATTTAATTCAAGTACATTGGAACTGGAATCAATAAAATTCAATCCTCAGACTCGGACGGCTTGATTTTATACCGGCGCATAAATTCGTTCTACCAGGCACGCAGAAAAAATGCGTGCGCGGATGCTATTTGACAAAAATTTCTATTTGCTGCAATTGCGCAGAAGTCTCAAATTCGCACGAACTTCTGCCTATATGCACACTAGAGTGGCCTTATTTTTCAATATAGGAATTTTAGGGATGCTCTGACCTGATTTTTCTGTACGTAATAAAAAAATCATTCCAAACAAGTTTTAGCCCAATTCTACCATTGTCGCAAAATTAAATTAAATTGTGAATAGACATTGAAACGATTTTTTAATAAAAGGGACATACATTTTGTTTTATTCCTTTTATAAATGGAAAGGCTTATTAATTTATTTTTGTATGGAAGTAAAGGCACTCTAATGTGCACAAATGGCTGCAAACACAACTATACATACGTTTGCACTTGTTACAACAACAATAAAACACATTTCGGCATTTTCATTGGAAATTTGTCTTTCGTCCGCGAATTCCATGAAATTCAACACAAATTTTGCGGTGAATATTTAAGAAAGACATGTCAAAGCGGAGACGAAACCCTGTTGCGGACCTTTCAGACTTTTGTGTTTCATCGTTCCCATTGAGTGGCAAACTGCTCCCTCTTATTATTCTATGCTCTTTGCCTATATGCACACTAGAGTGGCCTTATTTTTCAATATAGCAAAGAGCATAGGATAATAAGAGGGAGCAGTTTGCCACTCAATTTTTGGCTGGAACGTTTTGGTGTTCCTCTAGAAGATCCACGACAGGCTTCTTACCACACTTTTTGAAGCCTGTCCGTAAATCGAAAACTTTGAATTTTTCTTTTTCTTTCGTCTTTCTATCGCGATGCTGATACCCCTTGCTAATTTTTATGGGGGCCTAGTGCGTGGTAGCAATCAGCAGTTCAAAATGCTAATCTCGAATACACCTTATTCATATTTCGTTATTTCTGAATTTAAGAAGTTAACTTCTTTCACGTGTACTGGGTACACGCGGTTTTTTTTTCCCCCGCAAAATCTTGGCGACGAAAGTGACGAGCATGGCGAAAGGTTTCACCAGCAAATGAAAGTGGTTGAAAGTCGGTATCAAGGATTCTGGGATGTCGCTATGATGGGCGAATACTGTTGGTTTCTCATAAGAGAAACCGATCCTAATCTAAATAAGCGTCAAAACAAGACACATAACTTTTTATACCTAGTAGTTCAATTATAAAATAAGATCATAGAGTTAAGACAGAACCATATGTACATATGCTATTATTTGTAGGGTACTTAAGTATTAAATGGATATATTTACTTGAATGCTTATAACTTTTGTGTTAGTTAATCGATTTTGTTCACTTATAGCTTATTTTTTTTGTAATAAAACAGAGCTTAGAGGGGGAAAAATATATGCAAAAAAACAAAAAGTTTTCCAGATGCTTTTTTGCAAAGTACAAATTTTTTTATATTTTTACAAAAAAAATTTTAAAAATCCGTAATGATTGTTCACTATGTTTGAATCTGCAGGACCTAGCAAAAAGTGTTGTATGTACTGATTATAGTAAATTTTATAAGCTTTAAAATTTTTCAAACCGTTTTCGAATAGCTCAATTTGTTCTTGAGATATACACGATTAAGTGGAGCCATCCTTTTTGTTTTTTGAAATAACGGTAAATCGTAAATATCTCAAAAACGGCACCATTCAAGTAAAAATAACCTTGATTTTCGGAATTAGGAGGTGATTTTACATAGGAATTTCACTATGGCGTCTCTGGTGCAGAAAAAAAGTTGGAATTTGTGATCCAGTGTTATCATTCCAGAACAAGAGGGGTGTTCGGTTAAGTTTATAAAATGAAACTCCCCATAGAGCAAGTTGTATGCCGGCTTGAGTTTGATTCATAATATCTTGTTTCCATGAAATTTTACAATATTTTTTTTGTGACGAGATACATTTTAGGCCATTTTAGAGCCAAAATTTATTGGAATATGCTGCATCATTTGAAAAATTTAAATCCTGTACAAAAAATAAAATTTAGTATTTTTAAGTTATGTAGATGGTATATATCGGAAAAATATCATTCATTCCCAATTAGTGCCAAAAAAATGGCCACAAATTCGAAAAAAACTGGGCTTAATGCAACTCCTCGGTTTAATAAAACGGAATAGCCTTTTCAACTGAATCAACTATTATATATATCTGGAAAGCGTAAACATTCGCTTATCCAAAACCGTTAGAAATTTAGAAATCGATTGGGAATATGATTTTAAATGAATTTCTTAACACGAGAAAATTGAATAAATTGGTTTTCTGACCCTAAAAAAGATTTTGGGGTGTTGGAAATTTGGGTGGCGCGAACTAACGTCAGTGGAATTAACGTCAGTGACGCACCCAAAAAGCGAATTAATGTCAGTGACATTAAGACGCATGACCAAAAACGAATTAAAGTCAGTGCCGTTAATTCGTATAGTATTTTGACTTTAGTTCGCTTTGGACATGCGAATTAATGTCATTGAGGCATTTGGGTTTGAGATTCGACGAAGTAGCGCCGCATGCGAAAATTTGACTTAGGTAAGATCCCCAATTCGGGGCGTGATCCATGGTATTTATGTGCAGAACTCCTTTCCCCATTGGCGGCCTTCGGCCGCGCTTCAAAAAATAACCCTGGGCTACGCCATTCCAACGCCGGGTGTGTGCCATAGCTGATGTCATTCCGCGTGCCACGTTTCCCACTTTTTCACTTTTTTGGCTCTCCCTAATGTGCCATTACAACAACCACATGAAAATGACAGAAAATTTTTAACTTTAACTGCAAATAACTTTTGAACGGTTGAAAGAAATCTCATTTCAGATTCTAAATCTAGACGTGGGTAATCGTTTACGTGGGGTACCGAGCGCTAATACACAACCAAAAATGTTGAGATATGTATCAGGAGACGCGCTTTGGTCCCAGGAGCATGAATATAACTCCGTTGAACCAATATTTTTAGTAGTTTCGGAGATATTTAAGTTTAAGTTCAGAATTTTCTGTCATTTTCATGTGGTTGTTGTAATCACATTACCCTGTGAGAAAAGAGTGGCACGCGGAAGGAGATCACCGTGGCGGTAGTTCGCGCCACCGAAATTTGTTTAAGGTCGCTTTCAAAGTATATTAAATCTTTGTTATTTTGTAGCACTAGGTCCTTAAAAAGGAGCTTAGCAAAATCAACAGATATACATATTACCCATTAATTGTACTTACTACATATTTTTCAGCCAAGATGTATTTAGTTATAAGGTGTTCTCCACGTTTTTAGTTATCATATCTTATTGTCATTCTAATGTATCTGTTTACACTTCCTATATTATATTACCCTTTTTTCATAAATTTTTCCATTCTTGTATCCTATAGCGTGAAATTGCAGACAGTTATGCCAATAACGCAAAAATTATCGAGAAACAACTTCAACGAAAAGGAGGAAAACTAGCAGATTTAGCACAAAATAAGTCAGATAATGTACCACCAACAAAAAAAGCGAGAGGAACCTTACTTGACATAAAAAAAACAACTTAATTTTTTGAAAAAATACTTACTAAGATAAATCTACATGTAACCTACAAAAACAAAATCAGTTGGTATCTTCTCCCAGTCATAAAAGATTATAACAATGATTTCCAAATGCTACTAAATAATGTCTGAGGAAAAAGGAAAACATTTAATAAAAAGCTAATCCACAATAAAAAAATCTATAACAATTTGTGTATAAAAACTTACATTTGAAATCTGTATTAATATTGAGGATTTAAATAGAAGTTTCTTTTAATTTTCCAAAACATAGATATGTATATAAAAAGGGCTTTTCGCCAATACCAAAAATGTTGCCATCTAAATTGATCATAATAGATGCAAAATAAGGATTTTTTTGTAAGTTAAAGAGTCTAATAAACAAAATAAAAATTATTTTCTAAGTGCCAAAATCCAATATAAACTACATGGGCAAATCAACGTTATTTTCAGTAGTAATAGGTCTACATTTAGTTCAAAAGGAAACCATTTGACGATATCCAGATATGAAATAGTTCTATCACCCCTATTCTGCATTACAATTACGTTCCCGCTCTAGGCTCCGCTTGGATAGTAAATATGCATTCTGAGTTACGCTTGGATCGAAAGAAAAAGAGGAAGAGCTATAAGTTTTTCGAAGTCAGCTGTTTGCCTTGGAATGTGTGAAATTGAAACATAACAAAGCAATTTAAATTACACAAATTATTACTTTTGAAATAAAAGTAAATTTTATTATGATTTATAAACTTAATTGTATATGTTTGAGCATTATTGAATAAATTGAGTGAAATTTTATAGATCAATTGACTGATTGTAGCAGACAACGAAGGACCAACAAAAAGCAAGAGGACACTGTTGGTGGATGTTACCACATCGTCAGTAGGTAGCTGGTATTTTCCATAGAGTTAGTGCTAGAAGAGTGCGCTTTGTCGACCAGGTACACAGATGGTTGGCGTTGCATCGTGGGGCCACACCATACGCCGAGCAAACATTAGACATGTCAGGGTTAAGTCTGACCGCAGGTGGCACTTTTCGCTGGAGGAAGACATTGGCCGCCCCGGAACTGACTAAGAAGTTTACCGAGTATGAGTGGGCGCTGTGGAGTGGCCGCCGGTGCACGTTTGGATATATGTAATGGCAAAGTCAAATCCATTACCTTTTATTTAATTTCAGTAGAAATATTGTGAGATTGGTGTTTTGAATGCTAGTCCAATTTGTAATTGCTTACAACCGGTGCCGATGCTAATGCGCGTCCAAAAGTATTAGATCTCCGTAGGCGGATTCACATTCCTGGCATCGGGAACGCGTCTTTTGATACCCCTCCCTACATTTTTGGACAAATATTTGCACTTGGCACTGGTAGAAAACAATTACCCTGCAAACATATCAAAAAACATCATAAGAGACCAAATACAAAATATAGCGAGCGTTTTACAACTTTTACATACGTGTTTTACTTAAATTTTAAGAATTTCAACAAAAAATCGCGGAAATTAATCGTAAATTGTTTGCAAAATAAAAAACAAGCACCTATCCGCCAACAAAATTCCAACGGAGAAAAACGGAGCTACGATCGAAGTGCAGAATTAGCAGAATTGGAAGTTTCGAAGTTGAACGTAGCGGAATTGGAACTCAGAATGCCAAAGTTGCCCAACGGAGAAATTTTCGATCCAAGTCGAAATGCAGAATAGGGGTGTATATCTACTATCCTATCTGTGCAATGTGTTTAAATTCCGTCAAACATTAGCATCTGCGAATGTCCGCTTTTTGTGTCAGTATATGTGCATTAGTACTATTCGAATAAAATAATAAAAATATTCGTTTAATTATTTTTTCGTTTATTCGAATTGTTGTATTCCTAGATTTAGGAAACGAATTTCACATAAAAATTATTCGAATAAATAATATTTTTATTCGACTGGTATAAAAAATTGGAATAATATTTATTAATATTAATAATAGTTATATTGAACTGCAAGAGGCTTAGAAAGCTAAATTTAATATTTTCATCGCTTGTACCTATTCGCATGCACGCTTTCTATGTATGTATGTGTGGTTGCTTGTACAAATATCTGCGTAAGCATTTAGACCAGGGATGGGCATATTTTCGGCTCCTAAATCAGTTTGAGTGCAGCGGGTGTTAGGTGAGACGTTTGTTTCTTTTGCGGTGTTGGGGGAGTAAAAAAATGCATTGCAAAAATCCTACGCTCAAATGATATTCATCGCAAGAAGGTTGCGGAAACACTAAACAACTGAATGTTTCCTTTCTCTCTCAACCTCGACAACCAATTCCTAAACGGTGTTGCATTAGTACGAACCAAAAACATAAATTTTTTGGCAAGAAATACGAAAAGTGGAATAACCATAGACTGAAGTCGACTTTATGTTAAGCGGCGTATTATTGATATCCATTTGGCCTTCACATACATTTAATGAAATGCAAGCCGATTCATTTTGCAATATATGCCTAAAAATATTTAAAAAGGTATTTTTAAAATAGTAGCATTAGAGGAAGTAGTAGTAGAAAGAGGTGCTTATGCACATTTCTCGTACAATCGTAGGAAGACGAAACCCTTCTCAGACCTGTTTGGCAGCGTTGTTGTTGTTGGCCAAATTCTTTCTTTATCAACCGTACGTGTGTTTGTACATATCGACAGCCACACTGCAAAACCCTGTATGTTCAAAACCAAAAAGTTTTCAGGAGAGGCAAATAACTGTAATAATTATAACGTATGTATATGAGCGGCGGTTATTACATTTCACCGCTGGAAAGAAACGGGAAGTTGTAACCCGATTTTGACTGCATTTTAATGCGCGAAATATCAAGATCTATGGGAAAGGCTCAGAACCTTATTTTTGGAAATATAGTGACTTACGGGGTTTTGCAGTGTGGCTGTCGATATATTATTCTCTTCCTGCGTGCTTCGCCTCACATACCTGCACTTGAACGTCCCTCACCCTGCACCTAAATGTGCAAAGCCCGCCCGTAAGTGCAAAATACTCGTACTAAACTCAAGTAGCCACCAGAGCTGCTAAGGAATGCACTCATGTAGCAATTAAATTCATGCTTTACCATCAACTGAATAACAACTTTGGATTGCAGCCTTTTTCTCATTTTTTGGAATAATTACGCAATTATATGCAAATTTGCAGTTCTTATTCATTTTATTATTCCCGAAGAATCATTCCTCTTTTTATTCGCTGTATTTCATGCCTCGGATTGCAAATGTAAAGGAATGCATTCCGCATTTCTTTGTAATTTATGTATTAGCTATGCCTACCCTACTAGACAGCTGCAGGTTATTTGACGAGTCAGATAACCTCTCGGCCTAACTTTCGCTTGCGTTATTTTTACATATATTTCTCAATTAAGTAGTTTCTGCAGAGCAGTGTGCCAAATCTAACCGTGTGTTTGTTGTATTTTTGGCACACGTACGTATACGGCATCTCATTCTAGCGCATGCAAAACCACATAAATCTGCACTCTTCACTAGTAGTAATTTACAATTTTCGCTTGCATGCATTAGTGAGTGTGGTTAGGCCGGTCTAGTAGGGTAGGTTTAATATGTATGATTGTGCTTTTAGCAATCCTGCTATTGTTGCAACGACACAACTCATTCCGTAGTCGAGAATTCCCTTGAGTACTATTCTGCCTATTAGAGGAATTGTACTGGCCCGACTCATACTGAGAGGCACCACTCGCCTGTTGCGAATTATCCTGCACATTTGTGTTGTTATAACTTCGTGTCAAAGTTGTTACCTGCCAGTTGATTATTTTGGCCCGTATTGGCTTGCGATAGATTGCTATATCGACCAGAACCACGATCAGTCCTGTTGCCATACTGGTATCTAGAACTGCCCTGCCTTGGAAATCATTACTTGGCTTACGGCCTACATTTTCTTTGTTAGAGTTACCAATTACTAACTGTCTAGCTGGATTTCTATTTCCAGCCGTAAGCATTGGATTCAGATTTCCTGAATCCTACCCTTAAAAAACCCTATAAAATTATAAATGTATGTGGCCAAGCAACAACTGTTTCACTCTTTGGATTAACATCCCGTCAACATTTCTTTCAATGCGTCACCATTCTCGTTTAGAGTGCTTAATTCGGTAATACTATTAATTATGTCTCTAGTTTTCTTACTATGTTCCAATATACTGGATACTCTTAAATTTGAGATACGGTTCGTTGACGGGGGGTTCAATGAGAGAATCTTTTTTGCCGATCCCGATATTTTAATATTGTAGACCACTTGTATTCCCACAAAATACGATCAACGGTTGCTTTAAATAAAGGCAATTTTATAATGTTGTCAACAAAAGGTTATAAATATTTTAGGTCTTTTTCAAACCGTTGCCTCAGAGTGGCCCTATGCTGAACAGCATTTCTGAATCCAACCCTTAAAAAACACTATAAAATTATTATTTGCTGCAACAGCTGTGTTATTGCCGCTAGCCTCTACTCCCTGGGTCATATCGGCAATTATGCAGACAAAATACAAATGCTGACGTATAAAATAGCACACTTATAAATAAATTTAATGTTATTTTTCGCAATCTCCTTCTTTCTAGTCACTCTAATTTCCTACTTCCGGATTTCTATTTGTATTTGTATTTATTTGAATATTGTTGGAACAACAATTATTTTACAGTACCAGGCATGAATGAAACGAAGTAAATAACAATAGTAAGAAAAACTATTTTAATTATAAAAATAAAGCTTAGTCCAAAAGAGCTTGATCTAGTATCAAAATGGTAGAAGAGTAGTTAAAGAGTTGAGGAGAAGTTGGAGGAGCTGTTATAAAAACATATTAAACTTTTCTTGAAAAGCAGTGCATTGCTTATAATCCTTAATCGGTTTGGTAGAGAGTTCCAATGACTTACCTAGGTAATGAAAAATTGGCGCTCAGACGATATATAACGTGTGTGAGAGCCACAGACCAAGTCGAATGTAGAATGCCAATCCTTTGATATTAGTAAGAGGGTTCCTTCGTTTTAGTTTCTTTTTGCCCACATAGTCACAGCTAGAATAAAACTCACAGCCATAGAGCAGCGTAAGTACTAAGTACGCTTTAGCTAAAAGTAGTATATGTAAGGGAGTAAAATGCTGTGTTAACCATAGTGTACGGAGCATTCCGTACACTTTTCCTACCGTACTAAAAATGTGGTCTTTCCCTGTCAATGTTTTGTTAAAAATTATTTCTAGGTTCTTTGCTGTGTCGACATACTCAAGGACAGAGTTATCAAAAATAATCATGCCTATTACCATATCCGACGGATGCTTTGCGGAGGGAGTGCGAATCGATATAACCTTGAAAACTAAAAAAACGATATTCATGCCTATTATGGTATCCGACGGATGCTTTGCGGAGGGAGTGCGAATCGATTCGCGTGAAAACAATTGCGGATTTAACCTTTAAAATTAAAAAAACGAAATTGTCAAGACATTTTCTTCTATTTCTTGTGTTGAATAGGCTAGTAGATTTAAAGGAAATCGATAAAGTTGAATTTTTAAAATTTTCTAACTCAGATCCGCAACTGAATTTTCGCGAATCGATCCGCACTCCCCGCGAATGGCATCCGTCGGATACGGGAATAGGCATGATTGTCAAGATATTTTCTTCTATTTCTTGTTTTGAATAGGCAAGTAGATTTAAAGAAAATCGATAAAGTTTATTTTTTAAACTTTTGTAACTCAGATTCGCAACTGATTTTTCGCGAATCGATCCGCACTCCCCGCGAATGGCATCCGCCGTATATGGGGTTAGGCATAAATATTGTCTAGGCCATTTGTTTCGAGCGACTTCCTATGAATGTCAATACATTTAGACTTTGTAGGGCTTAGATATAGGCCTTTCATGGAAGCCCATAAGCCAATTTGAATCAAATTTATCTTATTTATACATGAACTAAGGTGATCACAAGGACACCATGCATACAACTGAACATCATCAGCATAATTGCTTTTATTTGATGACTGCTGCTGCCTGCCAGTTACTGGTATTCCCATGTACTATTTTGATTACTCCACCTCTTTATCCTCTTCATGTTGGTCGCCGTGCCGTGGCGAAGGGGCTTAAGTGTCGTATTGGTGTCCCTCTGGTAGGGATTTCAATATGAGACGAACTAAGAGGAAGGCTTCACTCCCCCCACAGCTTCGGGTTTGGTGTTCTCTGAGAGTTCATCGCGCTCGCTGTTGCGGGGGAAGTGCAGATTGCCGTACCAACACCACCCTAAGCCAAGGTGTTGAGGTACCCGTGCCGAGGGCTGGATGATCAGCGGGTGGTTATTGCATAGCTGATCGCTTACGGTCCCCTCCGACGCCCGGGCAAGGTCGGTTGTATAAGTGCCTTACCCCGGTATACTGGCTCTGCCGGGGCGGACGAACCCTTTCCAGCTATACTCGTGGGAACCATATGGAAAATAAAAATTAAAAAAAAAAACCGATGATAAGAGAGGTGGGGAAGAGGAGAGCGTTCTGGGAACGCTCTCGGAGGACGAACTCCTGGCTAGCAGCCAGGGGAGCGTCAGCATAAGGGAGGACAGGGGTACCAGCCATAGTACCCCGGTCATCCCAAGCCAAAAGATAACCGTGGAAGGGGGGGGCAGGGGTACCAGCCATAGTACCCTCCCTCCTTACCCAAATAAGGGGAAAGGAAGCGCACCAGCCACAGTGGCTTCCAAAAGATCAAAAAAATCTTCGGGTACGTTGGAGCGAGCCAAGTACCACAGGGCTGTCTTCATTCTGAAGAAAATCAGACGGAATGAAGAGGCTGGCGAGGTCCACGCGCGAGACGCAGAGGACAGGGTATGGTGCGAGGCAGTGGTCAGGGACTACGAGAGCAGCCATACCAATAAGCCAGCAGCCCAGCCACAGCAACAACCATCCAAACCGAAAGTATCGGCAAAGCGCAATCGATCACACGAGGTGCACGAGCGCGATGTCAAGAAGGGCAAATTCGGCCAACAGCATGAGGGCCCTTCCACTAGTGCTGCAGCAGCGGCCAGGAATACCTACAGCGAGGTGGTCAGAGATCACCTCCAGGTTGCACTGGTCGATGCTGGGGGGCTAGTGGGAGGCAAGTACTGGCGGCTTGGAGCTCCATAGAGGGACGTCTGTCTGAGATGGTCGTCGAGCACCTCATGGAGAACCAAACCCCAGTGCCCGTCTTCAACTGTGAGGAGATTTGCCGAGGCTGTCGGGTGATCAAATGCGCGGACGGCTTCTCAAGGGAATTCTTGGAGAGGTGTGTTGCCAAGATAAGCAACGCATCTGATGGTCTTAAGATTAAGATCATCTTGGCTTCGGAGATTCCCAGGAGACCCCGGGCACGCATCTGGTTGCCCAAGATGAAGCTGGATGAGGGGAGGATAATCCAGTGCCTAAAAATGCAGAACCCAGGTGTCCCGATGGACGACTGGGCTGTTCTTAAGATCGAGGAGCAGCAAAGGAACAGCCAGCCAGCGCTACTGCTGATCTCCAATGAGTCCCTGGGGGCACTCGAGGAGAGGGGGAATAAGCTGAAGTTCGGCGTCAGGAACGCCAAGCTGAAGATTTTCCCGGCAGCGGTAGCGCCTGATAACAACCTGGAGGAGGTTGAAGACGCCAACAAGCTCCTGGAGGGGCTTCGTTTGGCAGGGCCGGCTGGTGATAGCGCTCCGGCAACCTCCGGTAAAACTGCGGGTGTGCCTCCCAAGTCCGATGATTAGGGTGGCACAAATCAACCTGCAACACTCCAAGATCGCCTCGGACAACCTTCAGGTCCTCCTCAGGGAGGAGGACATCGACATCTGCCTGGTGCAGGAACCCTGGGTGTGGCGTTCCAAGGTCAGGGGCCTCAACGCCAGGGGATACAATCTGTTCTACACACTTGGAGAAGGTAAACCGAGGGCTTGCATCCTAGTTAGGGATACTATTGATGCTTTCTTTTTACCTAATTTCAGCACTTTTGATCTAACGGTGGTCAGGATTGAGTCACGAGGCGGTCGTAGCTTAACGATCGCCTCTGCGTATATGGCTCACGATCGACCGGCACCTCCAGCGGAAGTACAACAGTTGGTCGGAAAAAATGATGAGAATAAGGAGGCAACTCTTTTGGGCTGTGACGCCAACGCCAGACACACGATGTGGGGCAGTAGCGAAACGAACGAACGGGGTGAGTGTCTTTTTGATTTCTTACTATCGAATAACCTATATATATGTAACACGGGCATCTCTCCCACCTTTGCTTTTCCAAGTTCAGAGAACTTTGCGGGGTGGGAAGAAGTCCTGGATATTACTATGAAATCTGACTCCCAGGATCTTGCGATAAGGAATTGGGAGGTGTCCAAGCGTCTATTTCTATCTGACCATAAAATAATTCTCTTTGGTGTAGAATGGGAGAGGGAGATAAGAAAACCCTATAGGAACCCGAAGCGAACTTCGTGGGGTCTATTTGACAAGATAGTCAGTAATAGGCTCAGTAGAAATAAAAAATCCATACAATCTAGCAACTGCCTGGACGATCGAGTTAGGTCTGTAGAGAAAAGCTTTCAGGTAGCCTACAAAGCTGCTACTCTAGGAAGGACTTCCAAGAGTATAAGATCTGCTTGAGAGAGTATAAAAAAGCAGTAAGAACAGCGAAAACGAAATCCTGGCAGGACTCAGCAAGGCTCGGAAAGATCTTCGCCAGGAGCCACACAAACAAGACGTTCGTCAAACGCGCTGATGGGACATGGGCAGGGTCATCAGCGGAAACCCTTTACATCCTAGGAGCTCACTTTCCGGATGGTTCTGGAGAGCTGGAGCAGGGAAGAAGGGTGGCGCAACTGGAGGCACCGACCTCTTTGATAGACAAAATTTTAGCAGAAGACAAAATTGCCTGGGCAATTAACAGCTTCTCACCTTATAAATCAGCGGGAGTAGATGGAATACTTCCCATTATGCTGCAGAAGACTCAAGCATCTTTGGTTAAGGAACTGAAGGAGATCTTCGCAGCATGCGTCATTCATAACCACATCCCGTCCACGTGGAAAGAAACGAGGGTGGTTTTCATTCCCAAATCTGGCAGAAGAGGACATGAGGTGGCCAAGGACTTTCGGCCGATAAGCCTCACATCATTTGTGTTAAAAACCTTCGAGAGATTACTAGATATCCATATACGGGGGCTTCTTCAGGATACCACCTGCTCGGAAGCGCAGCACGCGTATCTGAGGGGGAAATCCACAGAGACCGCACTACACGAGGTGGTGCGAACAGTCGAGAAGTCACTATTATACAAAGAATTTACTCTGGCCGCGTTCGTTGATGTGGAGGGCGCCTTTAACAATGTGAGAGCCGATGCGATATCAGCTGCACTCGTAAGGGTAGGGGTGGAGGAGCCAATAAGGAATTGGATCACGACCCTACTCCTTAACCGAGAAATATCCGCCGAGCTAGGAGGGGCAAAAGTTAGGAAGCAGATATGTAGAGGCACACCGCAGGGCGGAGTGCTATCACCTCTGCTATGGCTCCTCACTATGAACGACATACTAATAAAACTCACCACAAGTGGGGCAAAAATCGTGGCGTACGCCGACGACGTGGCGATCCTAGTCTCGGGTCCCTTCCCTTCCGTGATGAGCGAAATCATGGAAAGAACGTTGGCAAGACTAAGTAGGTGGGCACATGATTGTGGCATCAGGCTGAATCCGGAGAAGACAGATCTACTACTCTTCACAAGGAAGTACAAGCCGCCTACTTTCGAACTACCGAAATTAAATGGCCAGCGGCTATCCCTATCTGCTACCACTAAATATCTTGGGCTCATAATTGACTGTAAGTTAAATTGGAAGGCGTGCATTGAAGAGCGGGTGCGGAAGGCCTGCGTCGCTTTCTATGCCTGCAAATCAATGTTTGGTAAAAAATGGGGTCTAAGGCCAAGGATGGTGCTATGGTTGTACGAGGCGGTGGTGCGGCCTGTGCTGACCTGTGGATCTGTAGTATGGTGGGAAGCTCTTCGGAAGAACTATAACCTCATCAGCCTACAGAAGGTTCAGCGGGCGGCATGTGTTGGTGCCACCGGAGCCTTGCGCACCTGTCCCACTGCGGCCTTGGATCCGATTCTGAACCTTCTTCCAATAGACTTACACATACTGAGTACATCGGCTCAAACCGCACTCAGACTCAGGGAGTCCGGGTGTTGGAGGGATGCTCAGCAGGGTCACAGTAGCATTCTCAACCATCTTCCAGCTGGCACTATAAATGCCATAACCGACTTCTATCCTCACAAACTGGCGTTTGAGAGTAGTACTATTACTTCAATTCCGAGTAGGAATGATTGGAAAAGGGGCAGGGTCGAAGATGACAGCGGCATCCAAGTCTACACCGACGGGTCCAAGATGGACTCAGGGGTGGGGGCCGGCGTCTTCTCGGGGTCCCTGGACATTGCCGTATCATTCAGACTCCCATCGCATTGCAGTGTGTTTCAAGCTGAGGTTCTTGCGATCTTGCAGGCCGGCAGATCACTCAAGGACCTGAACACAACTGGTAAAGTCACTATCTTTTCAGACAGCCAAGCAGCAATAAAGGCAATAGCAGCACCACACACTAGTTCGAACGTGGTGCACGCATGTAAGCAGATCTTGGCTGCACTAACTAACATTGAACTATCCATTACCTGGGTTCCGGGCCATAGGGGTATCGAAGGTAATGAGAAAGCCGATGAGCTGGCACGCAGCGGCTCATCGGACGAAAATGAGGAAGTAATCAATGTAGATATAGGGGTACCCTTAGCAGTAGCCAAGGGAAACTTCCATAAATATTACCGGAACAAAGCACAATTGAGATGGAGTAACACCACTAGTTGTGCAATATCAAGATCCACCTGGCCAGACTATAGCGAAAAGAGGACGAGGGGTCTTCTAAGCAGGTCAAGAATTAGCACTCACAAACTCATAGCAGTCTTCACAGGTCACTGGGCGATAGGCACGCATGCGGAAAAAATGGGAATTCCGCACCGGGATCACTGCAGAAGCTGCGACGACAGCGATGCCAAAGAGACCGTTGAGCATTTCCTGTGTGAATGCCCGGCTCTAGCAGGAAGACGAATGAAATCCTTTGGGAGCCCCTTTTTGGGGAGCTTGGATCGTATATCCGAGATAGGGATCCCAAATATCCTCGAGTTTATCAACAACTCTGGTTGGTTGTAACAGATATCCATACTACATAAGTAGGTTTAAACGAGTATTTTATGGCATCAAAACGGCTTCTAAAAGCTACTTGGGCGACCTGGGTCGCAGCCATTCCACCTACCTACCACCTCTTTATATAACTGATTGCCAATGTTACCTTTAATTATTCCACCTCTTTATAGAGCTGATGGCTGATCGAATTGTGCGTTTTTGCGTATTAGACAGATTTTAAACTTATTTCTCTTTTCGCTTCTGCAAAACGAGCTAACGAACGAGCTTTAAGTTATTTATTATTACCAATAATTTATTTATTTGTACCAATAAATTAATAAGTTCTTGCGAGTATCGAATATTTAATTACTTTTTTTTATAATTTCCCTTAGGAATGTAAGTTTTTGTTGCGACTGCATCAGTTATGTTTATCGTTTGACGAACTGGGCGTTAGAAAGCGAACCGACCTTATAGGCTGTTCATGCTCAGCCAGCATTTTGTATTTTAGCCCAAAATGTAGTATTTTTTTCGCATTTTCCATACAAATTTTGACAGCAAAATGCAACTTTATTTTTGCAGAAACCAACCCCGTAACCTTCGAAGAAAATCGCGATTCGAATTCAAAAGAGTGGCAATGTTGGTAGTTTTTACTTGACATTCTCTGCCTTTCGTAAACATTCAGCAAATTTGCTCTGATTTGTGCTAAATGCGCCACCATAAACGCTTTTTCGAAACCAATGTACGGAAATGCAAAATGCTGCATTTTAACTTCACCATGAACATCGTATTAAGGTTACATTGAATTCAAAAATAAAAAGGTTTTGAGTAGCAAAACAAAACGAATTAACTGTATTGAAAACTAACAGTTTTAATCCTAAAAAGCGGCCATGTGTAGGAATGGATCTGCAACGACTGACTTTACCAAATCCATTTCAATAAATAGGAATATACCAGCTACCAGGCGCGTATTCAGGGGGGGTCCGGACCCCCCGAAATGTGCAATTTAATAAAATTTTTTAGGTCTGTCTGCAAATTAAAAAAAGTGGATTTATAGTGGAAAGAATTTCAATTTTGGTTTTGTAGCAAACCCGTTTCGTCGATGCGACATCTTCAATACTTTATTTCGTTCTGATTTTTGTCTATACGTTGTCATGTATTTATAGTCTGGACGCTGTATCAGGTAGTGTTACTCTGAGTGTATATGGGTCGTGTCCCACGACTGTACCCGCACGGGTACCTGCAATGAGGGCTGTTTCTGACGATCATTCTTTAGTTGTACATGTTAGGTCAGGTAATTAGTTTGTGTGTGTTAGGTCAGGTAATGTTAAATATGTGTGTACGGTTGGTTTCGCGTGGTAATGTAGAAGTCGGTTATTTTCGTCTTCTGTTTCGTTTTGTGTGTCTGTTCGTTTATTGTTGGTCGTTTTTTTATAGTACCTGCGGTGTTGTTTGGTCTGCTGTATATTAGTTTCAGGGGTTCAAATATAGCGTCAAGATGGTGTTAGTTTGGTCATTTATTACCCTCCCGTCAAATGTCTTAAGTTTGTATATTTCCATGTTTTCGTGCACATTTAAGCGTTGCCCTTTTCTTTCTACGTGCAGTGTTCTAGCTGTATTTTTGATGTTGGCGGGGGTGCATTTGTTCTCGAACATGTGATTTGCGATGTTCGACTCTGGTGTGATAGTGGGTTTTCGTGTTTTCCTGTTGTAGTCCCTGATGTGCTCTCGGAATCGTGTACTTATTTTTCGTCTTTTTGCCCAATGTAGCTGTGCTGGCATTCGCAAGTAAGCTTGTATATTCCATGTTCGCTGAATGTCTCTTCCGAGTTAGTATTGGTTCTTAGTTTTCGCCCTAAGTGTTCGATGTTCTGAACGCTATGTTCATGTTGTGTTTCTTGAAGAAGTTTGCCAGTTTGTATGTCGTTTTTCCAGATCTTGGATTTTCTCTGCGTTATGCCTTTTCTGGGATCCATGCTTCTTTCGGAGCGTGTCCACTAGGCCTTTTTGTATCCGTTGCTTGTAGCTATGTTGTATATGGTGGTAAGCTCTTTCTTGTACGATTCTTGAGTGAGGGGTGTTCTCTGAAGCCTGTTCACTAGGTGCCTTAATGCAGCATTTTTGTGCTGTTGGGGATGGTTTGATGTGGATTGAATTATGGTGTCCGTTGTTGTTGGGTTCCTGTAGATGTGGTATTTAAACTTGTTTGTGGTTCTGTAAATTTTTATCGTTAGGTTACGTTAGGTTGCAAGGGCTGAGCCGAAACCACAAGGCAACTGCTGAATACTTAGGCCACCAAAGGGCCCATTGTAATACCCCATACGGTCCCGAAGAAAGGACCCCTTCCCTGCCTACAACGGGTCGAACCACTTCGTGGAATCAATGAATTTCACTAGAGCTTTCACTTCGCAGCTAGAGACCTCCGCAAGGTCAAGTAGGAAAGGTTTGCCCAGGATGGCCAACCTACGCCTGCTAAGTGCTGGACACTGGCAGAGGAGGTGCTGGACACTCTCCTCCTCTTCAGCATGTCTACAGCTTCGAAAGTAATCGAATGTCGCTACCCCCATTCTTGCACCGTGCGTGCCTATTAAACAATGCCCTGTCAGGACCCTAACCAGGGATGATAGAGCTGATTTATGTAAAGTCAGAAGCGCCCTTGTGCGCCCCTTGTCATAGGAGGGCCATGTTAGCCTGGACGTCTCACACGATGGGATGACCGACCATAGTTCATTTGCCCTTCTGATAGTGCTCGTGTTCGCACGAAGCTTGAAAGTTGCCATGGGCATGCCTACCGAATCATATCCTGGAAGGATGGGGTCGGTGGTACCTCTTCTGGCCAACTCATCTGCTTTGCAGATGCCTTCAATATCCCTGTGCCCAGGTACCCAAATAAGGCTGATACTGAAGTGCTGAGCCATCTCGTTGAGAGATCTGCGGCATTCAGTGACCGACTTTGTATTGTCGACGAATGAGTCCAGGGCCTTTAAAGCGGCCTGGCTGTCTGAGAAGATGAAAACCCGTTTGCCATCCTTGGACATAGACCCGAGATGATTCACAGCCCTGTGTATAGCCAGCATTTCCGCTTGGTACACACTACAGTGATCGGGAAGACGGAAGGAGACCTCTAGACCCAGATCCGGTGAAAAGAAACCTGCCCCCACCTTCCCGTCAAGCTTAGAACCATCCGTGAATATGTTGATGGCACCCGGAACTGTATGTTGCCTGGTATTCCAGGCTTGCCGTGATGGTATATGCACTACATAGTTTTTGTCGAAAACGTTCATTGGTGTACAGTAGTCAGTGCGTACTGGTATTGGGACAGGGGCGTTTGTGCCCAGGATTGTTGCGTGTCCACTGGCCCTACCTGACCAGAGACCTGTTTCCTTTATACGTAGAGCGGTAATGACCGCAAATTCCTTTGCCACCAGGTCAAGAGGTGGCAAATGCAGCATTGTGTTGAGAGCTTCCGTCGGAGTGGAGCTAAGAGCCCCGGTGATGCAGAGCTCCGAGCTTCGCTGGACCTTTTGAAGCATGCCGAGATATGTGCTTTTTGCTAGTGCAGGCCACCAGACCAATATGCCATAGAGAAGAATCGGGCGCACAATGGCTGTGTATATCCAAAAGACCACCCTAGGTGAGAACCCCCAGGTGGTGCCAATTGCCCTCTTGCAGGTGAAAAGCGCCGCTGAAGCCTTTTTGGCTCGCTCGATTATATTATCAATCCAAAACAGCTTCCTGTCCAGAATAATTCCCAAGTATTTGACTTTATCGCTGAACGCTAAGGAGGTACCCCCAATTCTTGGCGGTGTCAGATCTGGTACTTTGTACCTTCTCGTGAAGAGGACTAACTCGGTTTTATCCGGGTTAACTTCCAAACCTGCGGCCGTGGCCCAGTGAGAGATTTTGCACAGTGCCCCTTCCATTAAGTTACAGAGAGTTTGCGGAAATTTCCCCCTCATAGCGACGCAGATATCATCTGCATACGCGATCACCAGGTGACCTTCGGATTCCATAAGACGTAACAGTTGGTTGACGGTAACCACCCAGAGTAGCGGAGAGAGAACGCCTCCCTGCGGGGTGCCTCTGCTGACTGGTCTGCGAATCACGCTGCCGCCTAGCTCCGTTCTAATCTGCCTACGGGTAAGCAGATTATGAATAAACCCCACCAGCCACGCATCAACCCCCAGACCCGTCAGCGCCGAGACAATGGCCTCCGGGAGTACGTTGTTGAAGGCACCCGCAATGTCAAGAAAAGCTACTAGAGCATACTCCTTGAGGTCAAGTGTCCTTTCAATAACGGATACCAGTGAATGCAGGGCCGTGTCAGTCGACCTGCCCTTAGTATAGGCATGCTGAGCATGCGATAAAGCCGACGGTGCAATCCTCCTCCTGATGTAGTCCTCTAGGAGTCTTTCCAGTGCCTTAAGTAGAAAAGAAGACAAACTTATAGGCCTATAGTCATTCGGTTTTGAGTGTGATGACTTCCCTGCTTTAGGGATAAAAACCACGTTGACCTCCCTACATGATGTTGGTATAAAATTTAGCCTTAGACAGCTTTCGAACATCCCCTTAATCCAGGGCTTAATAAGTTCAGTAGTATGCTGGAGCTGAGCCGGAATGATTCCATCCGGGCCAGGAGACTTATAGGGCTTAAACGTCGAAAGAGCCCAGTCTATCTTATTAACATCTGTGATTTCGCTTATAAGTTGATCGGTAGGTGACCCACTGCTGGTAAAATTAGTAGACACACCCGCGCATGTCGGGAAGTGTGTGTCCATAAGCAAATTTATGGTTTCCGTAGTGGAGTTCGTCCACTGCCCATCGGGCTTTTGAACGTAGCTTAGCTGAGTAGGGGATTTCGATAGAACCTTCCTTAAGCGGGAGGCCGCGGATGTAGATTCGATCTTACCACAGAAATCCACCCAAGAGGATCGCTTTTCCTTACGGAGTGCTTTTTTATAAGAATTTAGATTCGCTTTGTAGGCAGTCCATGCGGACTCATGCCCATCATGTTTGGCTTTGTTGAAGGCCGCCCTGCAAGACTTCCTAAGCTTGTCGAGATCAGACGTCCACCACGGTGGTTTGTGCGTTTCCCTAACTTTCCTAGCCGGACAGGCCCTATTCAGAGCAGTCCTACAAATGTCACTGAAATTATCTACGAGTAATTCCAGCTCCTCTTTGTTTCCTGGCTTCCTCACCTCTTTGGGTAGATTTTTACCTAGGATCTTCTTGTAGTAGCCCCAGTTTGTTCTTCTAAAGTTTTGAATATACTTAGGGCCCGTATGCGCATCTGATATTGAGAAACTAATATACCTATGGTCAGAGAAAGAGTGCTCTTTTAGAACTCTCCAAGAAACTATCTTATCACTGAAAGAGTCGGTAACCAGAGTTAAGTCAAGGACCTCCTCGCGGTTCCTCGTAATGAAAGTGGGGTCATTTCCCCTGTTACATATACTTAGATTAGTACCTAGGAGATAGTTAAATAAGGACTCACCCCGATCATTTGTGTCACTGCTGCCCCACTGAGCATGGTGAGCGTTGGCATCGCCTCCAAGTAATATAGTGTCGTTTTGCGCATTTGCAGTTCTCACGAACTCCTTGAAATTAATAGGTGGCAGAGAGCCCTGGTGATCGTGTGCTAGGTAGAAGGAGGCGAACATGAGTCTCCTTCCCAGCACCTCGACGCTAACTGCTGTCAGATCCCCATCACTAAAATTGGGTAGAAGAAATACATTAAGAGTAGACTTAGCTAGTATACAAGTGCGAGGCTTACCCTTATCTTTAGCGCTGTAGAGCTTGAAAGCAGGCGTCCGCAAACCACAGATCCTATTGCCAGTGATCCATGGCTCCTGGACTAAAACGATGTCTACCGCACCTGAGGACAGGTGCAGTAGAAGTGCAGCTGACGCTGCTTTGCAGTGATGCAGGTTTATTTGGAGGACCCGCATCACAGTTTACTCGCACTCTCCTCCGTGAGCGTCGCGTCGGAATCGCCATCACCCAGAAGCTGACTCTCAGAGTAAAGCCCTCTGAGAGCCAAGCTACCGTCCGAGCCCGATGAAACGTACCCGCTCTGCTCCTCACCCGCGTCCACCTCCATCTCTTCTTCACTGGGGGGCTCGACCACCTCCGTTCGAGATTCGAGGCTGACTAGGGCTTCAACATCGGCCTTGTAGACCTTCAAATTTACATTTTTAAAGCCGTAGCTCACTCTAAAGTCCTGCTTAGCAAGCGCATCGACGCTTGCGCCGTCGAGCAGCAGGACCACTTGCATGGTGGCCCGGTCGGATTTCTCGACATTGACCACCTTCCAATTTGTAGTTGGTAGACCCGGGTTGTATACCTGGAGCAGCTCCAGGATATCAGCTGGGTCCGATGGCGTCACTGGGACCCAGACCCTAGCCCTTGGTCGTGAGGGGATATCACGCGCCTCCACTACCTTAAGGCGCGCCCCCGGGTAAACCTCGCCAAGCCTCATAACGGCGTTCGGGCCGGCTGGGCTGGATTTACCCTCAGCCCTGCCCTGATCTACCTGGTCCTTGGCCCCATAGCTAACCCCCCCCACAACCCTGTGACCCCCAGCAGCCGACCCACCAGACGCTAGTCGCTGGGTGGCAGATCTACTGGTGGAGGTCAAGGGAAGGGCGGCGGTTGCACAGGAGGCCTTCTGGTCAGTACCCCCTCCAAGAGAGGTACCGGCCCCTGGACCACTCGAGCTGGATAGACTCTCAGCCCTTACCTGTCTAGCTGCCGCTGCGGCAGCGAAACGCCGAGGAGTTCTCTCGGCTACTTTGAGACCCGGCTGAGCCGTGGCCTTTGCGGAGCAAGCTCCTGACGGCTTCTTAATCGGAGAGCCGCCCTCCCTGTTTATTTTTGTTTTATTATTAAATTCTTCCATTTTTCAAACCCACGAGTAGCGGAGAAAGGGGAAGGTCCACCCGGGCAGAGATCCGCAATGCCCGGGTAAGGCTGGTTAGCATCGAAGGTCGCCCGGTATTCGATGCACTCCGTTAGCGACTGGGCTATTTAAGGGCCCCCAGCCAGGCTGATCCTCGGCACGGGTCGTATAACACCTTGATCCGGCCCATTTACAGGGAAGAGGGAGTGAAAAAAGGAGGATTGCACTAGAGAAGGGAAAATAGGGTCGGGGAGGGGGAGAAAGGTCGCCGCTCGAATTCGCCGCCGAAGCGTTACCAGGTGCCACCACGAGGAGGCTCCGCCCCTACAAGAGGGAGGGAGGGTGCAAACTACACCTACGAGTCGACGATTTGGGGTGACGCCGGTGAGTGCAAGGCGTGACACCCCCATCAAAGGCACCCAATGCGTTATCGTTAGGTCCAGGTAGTTCAGTTCTCCTTCCCTCTCGGTCTCCATAGTGAATTTTATGTTTTCATGTTGTTTGTTTAAAAACTCTAGTATTCGTTCTTCATTGTTAGTGTTCAAAATGCAGATAATGTCGTCGACGTACCTTGCGTAAAATGTCACTCCTAGCTCGTTTTTTAGTTCTTGCATGTATTTTGTTTGCAAATTCTGCATGAATGCTTCCATGAGAATGGATGATGTTGGGTTCTCCATTCCCAGTCGGTTTGTTTGTCTATATATCTTATTGTTGAACATGAAGTAATTTTGCTGTAAAGTTGTTCTTAGTGTGTTCGTAATCTTTGCTGTTCTGACCGTATCTTTGGTTTTATCACGTAGTGTTTTGTTTATTATGTCCAATGTGCAGAGCGAAATAAAGCATTGAAGATGTCGCATCGACGAAACCGGTTTGCTACAAAACCAAAATTGACAAGGGACGACGGAAATTCGTTCCAATATAAATCCAGTATCCACCCTGTCGGAAAACATAACAACCCAACAAACGTAAAAAAAGTAATTTTCAGCTCATGAAATGATATTAAGTTTTTCGAACGGGTACAGGGTGCAAAAGCACAATCCCGGTATACCTATGTCTGGTTTAATACTTCAAATTAGTTTTTATTTTGTCATTTAAATTAGTAGACAAACGCATTTTTTCGTCTTTTTTCGAGGTTGGTCAAATTTGGCGCTATCCCTATACACTATGTTATAACACGCCTATACGAACCTTAGATGTTATTCAACAGAAAATCTATGGAGAGAACGGAAATGACGGATAAAGCGATGGCTAGGCGATATTCTGAGCAGACGAATCGTTCGTCTGAGCTATCGTTCGCCATACATAATAAGGCCCTAAATGCCTGCAGCTTTTGTAATTATCAACAGATTTGGAAATTTTAACCGGTTTTAGACAGAAATTTCTTAAATTTCGTGGATAATTTTCGAGAGGTCATTGGATATTTGTGTGTACTCTCCAAGTAAACACAATATTTCATGTTTTTTGTATTTATTAACATTGTATTTAACAGCTTTGAGAACATATTTAATAAATGTTATAATATCTATATAAAAAATAATTTAGTACAAGGTTTGGCCAAATCAACTGGTGAATAATCAATCGAATATCCCGAAAAAGGGATAAATCTCTCAAACTGGCAGCACAGCCTGTAGGCAGAATTTTGAAATACGTTAGCTCAAATTAATGGTTACCACATAATGGTTATTTTCAAGATCAACTGAAATGCTTGGAATTGTTTTCATGATTAAATTACTAAATGGTTCAATCACAAGCCCGTTTCTTTTGAGCGAAGTGAACTTCAATGTACCTTCTCGTCCATCAAGACATTTTAAACCCCTTATCTTGAAACAGTGCCGAACTAATTTTGAATTAAATGAGCCTTTTCGTTGTTTGTGTCAAGATTATAACTCTCATTCTGGTACGTTTGATATTTCAGACTCACTATGCAGCATAAAAAAGTCAATTCTTTCTATCCTAAATACATAGCAACATTTTGCTCCTTTGATTCTTATCTCTATTCTTTACAATAACTATTCGCTGTCAACTATTTATTAATTGTGTCATCTATTTTTTATCTACCTTACTTAGCTGATGAGGTTTTCTCTGTAGCTGAGCAGTTTTAGATCTCGACGATTAACAAACCAAAGCCTTTCAAAGACTCGGCACGAAAGAACAATCCGTGCGTCATGCGGATGCGCCCCTCGCGCCGGTCGGGCGGGATATGGTGGGTAATCCGTTGGGCATTATTATTATTATTAACAGTGTGCCCAAAAAAAGAGCAAACTCCAAAACAAAACAATGTGGGTAGGAACTTAAGTTGATAATATCTACTAACTAGATATCTATCTATCACATATTGTGACTATATTATACAGAAAAAATGTAATTTAATGCAAGTTAAACCAAGTAAAATACATTTTATTACATGTGGGAAAATTGTCCCTTCGTATACTCATACAATCCTTGTTGTTGAAAAATTTTCAATATTGATAAATGCACTATGTGGGAAATGTATACTACCTATATTAAACATAGTAGTACCGAACTTGACAGTTCTCTCTTTTCTGTAGGAGTTTTAACGTCAAAAGAAAAAAAATGTCAACCCGTTCGATTTTAAAATTTCTAATTTTTATCAGTTTGTTATCTTTATTGAAGAAATATCTGTTTACGACTGCAACCGAGTGCTGAAACATGACCACAAATTGCCGGGAGAGGTATCAATACACGCGCTCAGTACCCATAAATAATAATCCGATTCCGAGATCAACTTTTTTGAGTAGTTTGCAAGATATTTGCAAACGAATGAAACAATTTGCGTACCAAGAAGACGGGATCGCGTTATTTTTTTAAATCGTGGACAATAGTCTGCAACTCAAGATGTAAGCCACATAAAAACTATAGACAACGGCTCCGATTAGTTCTTCGGATTTTTGCAAATATTTTCAAAATGATAACAATATTTATTCCCAGAGACCGATTTTCATTTGAACCGAAAGGTGTCTTTGGTACTCCTCCCAAAAGTTTTTAGAACTTGATGATAGTCGTAAACAGTGACCCAAATCGTTGCTATATTAATATATGTATATGTACATATGCAAGCTTGTTCTTTGCGGTCAAGGTCCTTAAAGAGGTAGAATCCAAAGTAGCACTTGGTGGCAAAAGTGGGCTTATTAGATCAGGGCCGTGCGCAGGAATTGGCCTTGGGGGGGGTTTTAATTTAGATTTGCATTCACATACATTTTTCACTAAGATAAACATATTTGCTGAAACAGATACCTAGACCCATACATCATAAATTTAAATGTTCTTTAACTTTTCTGAAACTGCATACTCTGATACCTAAAACTATACCCAAGAAAATTTTTTTGGTTGTACACATTTTTCTGTATTTGATAGAGAATTGGTGATGTGATGGCGTATATCAGCTAACTAAAAGTGCAAAAAAAGACTCCTTTCGGACCATAAAACGCCCATTTCTCAGAGCTTTACTCTCCAAAATGAGCTTCTTTCGGAGCACAAATGGAGCGAAAAATCGCTCTACGTGGGAACTCCAACGGAGTCATAAAAAAGAGTCCGAAATGAGTCCGATTTCGATGAATTTGAAGCGTTTTTTGACGATTTTTAAATGAACTGCGGAGCCTTTTATTGGTGCTTTTCTGAACCTTTTTTGGAGCCTTTTATTCCTCCATTCTGAGGGTTTTTGGAGGCTTTTCAGACGCCTTTCGGAGCCCTTTAATTGGTGCTTTTCTTTTATTCATCCATTCAGAGGGTTTTTGGGCTCGGAGCCTTTTATTGGTGTTTTTCTGAAGCTTGATTTCCGACTGCCAACACGGGTCCTGGAAGGAAAAATCCACATTTGCAAACTTACTTGAATTTACTTTGATTTCAGCAAAGCTTTCGATAAAGTGTGTCACTCTTTACTTATTCATAAACTGGATCAGTTGGAATCCAGCCGGGTCTCAATCGCTAGATCTCTTCTTGCCTTAGCGACAGAGCACAAAAAGTAGTGTTTAAAAATTGTGAATCCGATGTTATTTATGTCTCCTCAGGAGTTCCTCAAGGAAGCCATCTTGGCCCGATTCTGTTCTTGTTGTTTAGAAATGATATTTCTACAGTAATATAATTTTCGAAAATTTTAATGTATGCCGACGATGTAAAGCTTTGTCATTCGAAGAAGCTTCAATCAGATCTAAATACACTAGTTACTTGGTGCGATTTAAATTATATGCCGCTTAATCTAAAGAAATGTAAATACCAGAGCCAGCTTCCTATACAATTAACAGTTATAGTCTTGAGCAAATGTATGATTTTGTTGACCTTGGGGTTACTATGGACTACAAAATCAGTTTTAACTGCCACATTAACGTAACAGTCAATAAAGCTAGAGGCGTTCTAGCATTTCTTAAACGATGGTCTAAAGAATTTAGCGACCCTTATGTAAATAAAACTCTACTACATTAGTCAGACCGATACTTGAATACCGTTCTATAATTTGGAACCCACGTTACCAGGTCCTCGTGGATCGCTTAGAATCAGTTCAAAAACAATTTTTAATATTTGCCTTAAGAGATCTTCACTGGGATCCCTTGTATAATTTGCCATCGTATACGAGTCGCTTAAAACTAATTAATCTTCACAGCCTTTCTAGTCGGAGGGAACTGCTTGTAACTGTTTTCATGACTAAATTACTAAATGGTTCAATCGTAAGCCTGTTTCTTTTGAGCGAAGTGAACTTCAATGTACCTTCTCGTCCATCAAGACATTTTAAACCACTTATATTGAAACAGTCTCGAACTAATTTTGAATTAAATGGGCCTTTTCGTTGTTTGTGTCAAGATTATAACTCTCATTCTGGTACGTTTGATATTTCAGACTCACTATGCAGCATAAAAAAGTCAGTTCTTTCTATCCTAAATACATATCAACAATTTGCTTTCATATCCTTTGATTCTTATCTTTATTCTTTACAATAACTATTCGCTGTAAACTAATTATTTATTAATTGTGTCATCTATTTTTTATCTACCTTACTTAGCTGATGAGGTTTTCTCTGTAGCTGAGCAGTTTTAGATCTCGACGATTAACAAACCAAAACCAGACTATTGATAAACGTCCATGAAACATGCGATCTTTACCTTCTGTTAGGTGAAATAAAAAAAAACCTCAGAAAATGTTTGAAAACATTCAAATATTTGAACTGTGTCGCTCATCTGCTCTCCAACGTTCATTTTCTCACAATTCTCTTTACGCCTACAACAAAAAGGGTCAGAAAACACTCGAAATCTTTCATATAATTGAGCCTTGCAGTTCATTCGCTCTGTTAATTGACGCTACACAACTTTGTAATCTCGGAAAGCTCCAAGTGCAATTCAAAGTGCCGGACTTATCGTCGCTACCGACGAAGAAGGCGCATTCAACAAATTGTCAACGAAAAAAGGCGCATTAAAAATATTGCGGGAAATAAGGACGCATTAAAAAATATTTTGACGAAAAAAGGGGCATTAAAAAATATTTTGACGAAGAAAGGCGCATTAAAAAATATTTCGAGGAAGAAAGGCGCAGTGTATACATTTACAGTAAACTTCACAAGGGATTTGGTGCTGGATTGAAAAAAATTGGGCCAGCCCAAGTACCCATTATACGTATGTATTTTTATTTAGTATTACGTTTTTTGAATAACTTATATTGCAGCTAGTTATCGAAGCGCGTCTTTCTTTCCTAAAAAATATTTTAAAGCGCCTTTCTTTCTCAAGATATTTATAATGCGTCTTTCTTCAAACTTCGTCGACAAACAGCTTTGCGCCCTTTTTCGTCGATAGGAACGTTATGTATTGGCCAACCTTATTCTTTGCAACTTTCACCAATTTCTTCTTCCGTAAAATTATTTTAACTAATTTTGTCAAAAATTATTAGTCAAGATTCAATAAAAGTTTTAACCCCCAAAACCCCCCCCCGTGCGCACGGGCCTGTATAAGATAGTTTACAAATAACTATGTATATTAATAACACTGTGCTACAGTGAAAATACACTCATCAAGCGACCGAGCTAATTGTTTATCTAGTCACACGAGTGTAACACGAAACGGTATTTGAAAAATCCGCTATACCCTCAAATTTTTATACCTTTCATGAACATGAAATGGTATTATAACTTTGGTCCGATGTTTGTAAGTATAACAAGAAGAAGAGATAGACCCACCATTAAGTATACCGAAATGACCAGGGCGACGAGCTGAGTTGATTTAGCCATGCCCGTCTGTCCGTCTGTCTGTCTGTTTGAACGGAAACTAGTCCCTCAATTTTAGAGATATCTCGATGACATTTGGTGTGGAGCCGCCATTTTGTATTATATTAATCATTTGTCGGAACCAGAAAGATCGGACCAATACAACGCATAGCTCCCATACAATCGATTGTTCCGATAAACGGGTTTTGGCCTATAACTCTTGCAATTAAAAGGCTTGGAGAGCGAAATTTTGCTGTTTTAGAACATATTATATTTGGAACGTGTGCAGTGAAATCACCCAGATCGGACCAACTAAACATATCTTATAACCTTAAACGACTTATTCTTGTATATTTGTATTTGTATATTTGTATATTTGTATATCCACTACTATCTACTGAACGACCTCACCGATTTTAATGAAATTTGGTACACAGGTACTATGCTTTGTTTTAAGATTTTCTACTTTGGTGTGGTCTCTAGGGTTGCCACCTATATAAATTTTTTTTAATATTAAGCAATATATGGCTATATGGGTATCAAATGGAAGGTATTTTAGGCCGTATACCAACCAAAACATTTTCGAGTAGGATTGCCACCTAGGGTTGCCACCTGAACGCATTTTATTTATTCCTTCAGATATCGACCACTATCTCGCGAACTGCAACACCGATTTCGATGAAATTTGGTAGATGGATAGTATGCTTCCTTCTTTGATTTTCTACTTGGATGTAGCCACTAAAGGAAGCTTACAGGGTTGCCACCTTTCCGATTTTTTTAAAAATATAAAGCAATATATGGCGATATGGGTATCAAATGAAAGGTATTTTAGGCCGTATACCAACCAAAACATTTTCGAGTAGGATTGCCACCTAGGGTTGCCACCTGAACGCATTTTATTTATTCCTTCAGATATCGACCACTATCTCGGGAACTGCTACACCGATTTCGATGAAATTTGGTAGATGGATAGTATGCTTCCTTCTTATATCTTCTACTTGAATGTTGCCACTAATGGAAACTTAGAGGGTTGCCACCTTTCCGATGTTTTTTTAAATATATGGCAATATGGGTATCAAATGAAAGGTATACACAACAGGTGTCGCCAATGTATGTTAAGTGACTTTTTGTGGTTAGTATTCGATATTTTGGAAATCTATTTTGGAAATTTATGCTCTTGGTAAGTAAGATTATGCGGCAAATTCGAAAAATACCGGGCAAGTCTCGGTCACCCAGATACTGTACTTTTAAATTAACAGTTTTGAAGATTTTGGAAGTAAGGATCGGGCACTTAAAAAAGTTATAAGTTGTTTTTTATTGTTAAAAACCCGTTTTTTTAGTTTCTACTTAAAAAACAATTCTCTAGCCAAAACCGTTGAGAATTTTGAAATCGGTTGAAAATTGGTTTTTCAATGAATTTTTTTTGAAGAAAAACTGAAAAAACGATTTTTTAACAATAAAAAACAAGTAAGGAACGGGCGTGTTACACTTGACTAGGTAAACAATCTTAGCTAGGTCGCTTGATGAGTGTATTTACTTTTTATACCTTTCATGAACATGAAATGGTATTATAACTTTGGTCCGATGTTTGTAAGTATGAGAAGGAGAAGAGATAGACCCACTATTAAGTATACCGAAATGATCAGGGCGATAAGGCGAGTTGATTTAGCCATGTCCGTCTGTCCGTCCGTCCGTCTGTTTGAACGCAAACTAGTCCCTCAGTTTTAGAGATATCTCGAAGAAATTTTGCAAGCAGTCGCCATTTTGCTTAGGATTAATCATTTGTCGGAACCAGCAAGATCGGAGCGATACAAGGCATAGCTCCCATACAATCGATTGTTCCGATAAATGGGTTTTGGCCTATAACTCTTGCAACTCAAAAGCTAGGAACGTAAAATTTTGCAAGTTTAGTACATATTGTATTTGTAACGTGTGTAGTGAAAATGACTCAGATCGGACCAACATGACATATAGCTCCCATATAATCGATAGTTTCGATAAATGGGTTTTGGGCTATCAATTTTGCAGCTAAAGAGCTAGGAACGTTAAACTTTGCACGTTTGCTACATATTATATATGTAACATATGTAGCCAAAATCAGCCAGATCGGACCAACATAACGTATAGCTCCCATACAATCGATTGTTCCGATACGTGTGCTTTGGCATTCATGAAAGGTATAAAGCCTTCGGCACAGCCGAAGACAGCCCTTTCCTTACTTGTTTTTTGTGGCACTGTGTAATTTTTTGACTTTTGCAAATGCGATTTAATATTTTAATAAGAAAATTGTATGGGGCCCAAATATTGAACGTGGGCCAGTAAGGGTAAATACGTTGGTATATACTTTTTTGAAGTAAGAATTCCAACAAAAACAAAATATTTCATTTGTCAATTCTACCTTGTTTAATTTGCCTTGTATACACCTAAGCGCTATTTCGGCTATTTCTTTCGGTTTTTTTGAGTTACTCTTCGAAGCTTTATGTACCTACCTATAAAAATTCCCTTAGGCGTAACCATCTCCCTTACAAAATTTTTCAGGCGTTTTCCATAATATTTCGAAGTGCAAAACTTCGGGTCAATCAATAGTTATATGAGGTCAAAGTTTAGGTTTTGATAAATTTGGTTTGAGCTTGCAGTAGTAAGAAAAATAACTTTTATCTAAGTCATTTCCATTTTCAAGTCAAACCGTTTTTTTTTTTTAAAAATTTTGACCCCCCCCGAAAATATTTCCTGGATACGCGCCTGCCAGCTACATATGTACTTGCCTTACTCAGCATTCCCACAACTATTGCATTTCAGTTAGGCATGGGACTATTCGAATAAATAAAGTTATTATTTGAAGGGTACATAAAGGTTGTTTTTGCAATTTCCAGTAAAATTAACTTCTTTAGACTAATTTCATTATTTTTGAATGAAGGTATGTGTAAATACACAATAAAAATACTGCAACTCAAAGTTAGGAACTTTGTTGAAAAATCAAGAAAACTTTTTATTAAAATTTTTTAGATTTTTTGCGAGTATGCAGTTTTATAGCCCGTTCAATTGAAGTGAACAAAGGACAATCTTAAGTCGCTAGAAGAATTACTCGATTTTTGTGAATTTTTTTTCAGCGACCAAGTATCTTTGTTCACTAAAATTTAAGGAGCTACAAAACTGCATACTCGAAAAAAATCTAAAAATTTTTACTAAAAAGTTTCTTGATTTTTCAACAAAGTTCCTAACTTTGAGTTGCAGTATTTTTATTGTGTATTTACACATACTTTCATTCAAAAATAATGAAATTAGTCTAAAGAAGTTAATTTTACTGGAAATTGCAAAAACAACCTTTATGTACCCTTCAAATAATAACTTTATTTATTCGAATAGTCCCATGCCTAACTGAAATGCAATAGTTGTGGGAATGCTGAGTAAGGCAAGTACATATGTAGCTGGCAGGCGCGTATCCAGGAAATATTTTCGGGGGGGGTCAAAATTTTTAAAAAAAAAAACGGTTTGACTTGAAAATGGAAATGACTTAGATAAAAGTTATTTTTCTTACTACTGCAAGCTCAAACCAAATTTATCAAAACCTAAACTTTGACCTCATATAACTATTGATTGACCCGAAGTTTTGCACTTCAAAATATTATGGAAAACGCCTGAAAAAATGTGTATGGGAGATGGTTACGCCTAAGGGAATTTTTATAGGTGGGTACATAAAAACGTGCTACAACTGCAAAAGTTAGAAATTTTGATGAAAATTTTTCGAGTTTTCTTAACTTTGAGCTGCAATATTTTTATTGTATTTTTACACATACTTTCATAAAAAAATAATGAAATTAGTCAAAAGAAGTTAATCTTACTGGAAATTCCAAACAGCACTTTGAACTCAGACATACTGGCCTAGGTGTATATGTAGCCCCAAAAAGGTTTAAATCTAGGCTATAACTTTTAGCCGTGTACAAAACAATATTTATTTTTCTTGTATGTTTTGAAATTTTGTTTAGGATTTCTTCAGGAGTTACTTCAAAAGTAGAGTGGATGTTTTATATATTATTACACAAAAAAGTTGGTGGAATCAGGCCCGTTGAGAGGGGGGGGGGGTCGGTGGTATTTTCCCCCGGGCCCGGAGTTTTCGAAGGGGCCCGTATTTTTCAAGAAATTAAGTAAATAGTTAAATTAGAATTCTTATGAAAGTCGATTAATTTAAACATTTATTTGAAAGTTGTAATAACCGATAAAGCACGTTCATGAGTGCGTGTACAAAAAAAAGTTAGGTACATGTGCAAAAACTGGCAAAGGAATGTAATAAGAGCAAGAAATATCGATAAACAGAATGTTTCTTATAATATTAATGAAGGATAAAATTACCGAGTCGACTGTAGATGCTAAAAGCGGCGACACCTGTTTGTCACATTCAATAACCAGCTACACTTACTTACGTTCTGATTAGTCGATTACGCAACCCTACGAAGGTAACCTGTCAAATTCAAATTGTCATAGTTTCGGTTTGAAAATCGCACCGGCAGTCGCGAATATTAAATGCAAAAAAGTTTTCGGGCACTATAACAACATTTGTTTAGTATTTATTATCAGAAATCGTGGAAAAATATTTTTAAAGTTTAAAAATTGATGCAGTATTCAAAACTTTTATGTAGAATAGGGGCCCCACCCTTTTTCCCTGGGCCCGTATTTCCTCTCGGCGGCCCTGGGTGGAATCAATGCAAAACCGCATGAAAGCTGTAATCGAGCAAAAAGGCTTTTCCACAAAATATTGAAATTTTGTTTTTGTTTACTTTTTATAACTTTTTAGTAAGCATTTTTATACCACACGAAATAAGCTGTGACCCATGAATTAAGAGTGTTTTTGGTTTTTGTTTAATAAAATATTGAATTTGAATACTTTCGTAAATTTGTTTACATGTTTTGTATTTAAAACTAAATTATCAATATAATTGCATCATTCGTTCATTTAGTTCAGAGCAAAAAATATTAATGTCATATCAGTATTATTAAAAGTGTTGCTTACACGAAATAAGCTGTGAGCCATTGTATATACACTAAAAGCAGAGTTCGAGCTGTTGAAGTCGTCGAAGCTTTTCTTTTCTCTTTACAGTCTTTGCTAAAATGTCCTTTGTGGCCGCAGTTATAGCACTTTAGTTTGTGCTTATTTGAATGTTTTCCCGTTTTTTTAACGCATGAAAAGCCACACTATCGCCATTTTTGTAATAATAACCGTCTAACAACTTAATTTTTATGTTATCGCCTGTGATTTGTAGTCCACTACTTTCAATACCCATTATGAGAGGCTTGAATTCCTCGCCTAGATCCGCTAGCACAATTGCGACTAGCCATTCGATGCTAATATCGAATCCGATTCCACTTAACCTATTAGACGCGTTTATTAACTGATTAACATAGTCAGTCATAGAATCGCACGTTTCAAGGCGCACAGTAATGAGTTTTCGCAAAAGTCCGATTTTACGGGTTAAACCAGTGTCCCAAACAGGTTCTTCAAAGTATTCCATATGCTCGATGCAGTCGTCTCATTTTGTATGTGCACAAATATAGACTCATCTATACACAATACTATTCGGGCTTTCGCCTTCCTTAATTTATTTTAATCTTTTACAACCTTGCAAGTTATACAACTCGAGCAAACTTTCCATGGCGAATTTCCAAGTATGGAAATTTTCACTGCCACGTAGTTTTTCAATGCACGTAGCAACTTTTGCAGACATCTTTTACGCTCTTGTCGATTGCTGGGCAGACAAAACGGTTACAACGAATGTATTGACACGACCACGTTTTTATTATGTCTCGCCCGTTTCAGGAAATTGTTTTAATAATTACGGATACTTATTCGCATGTTAAGCCCGGCTAGAATACTTCTTATCTGGGCCCATAACCTGTTGAAAATTAGAAAATCTATATACATATATAAAATAGGATGTATGTACGTTTGTATGTATGTAAGTTAACGCCACCACTTACACATAGCACTTACCCATAATGTAAACATATATACTTCTACGCATTGGCCCATGCCACTTACCTATAATGTAAACAATTACACTTCTAAGCTAATGTGTCAAATATGTCGCTTGACACATATGGTCCGCTTTCTTTGGAAATAGGAATTTAAGTAACATATTATTTATCGCATTTCCGTTCCTAGAAGTTGGGCTTAAATATTGTATCTAGGCTTAAGCATGAGATTGTATAAAAGATGAATAATAAAGAAAGTCAGTTCAGTTTTTGTTTGCCAAGCAGTCATGCTGCCAAATAATTGACTCATCATTTGAAGCAACGGTTTAGTGAGGATATTTTTTAAAAACCTCCCGCGACCGGGCTAAAGTTTAAGTGGCGATCCTGCCAGGAGACTAGTAAAAATCTCTGGTGGACCAAAACCAAAAAATAAAAATTTTCGGTAACATTTAAAGAGACAAAAATCTCTGTTGCTGAAAAGACATACAAACAAGTATCGCGAAAGTAATGCGAGAAAAGTGAAAACAAATTTTTTCCCTAACATTTGAAGAGACAAAAATCTCTGTTACGAAAAAAACATACAAACAAGTATCGCCAAAGTAATGCGAGAAAAGTGAAATCAAATTTTTTCCCTAACATTTAAAGAGACAAAAATCTCTGTTACGAAAAAAAAACATACAAACAAGTATCGCCAAAGTAATGCGAGAAAAGTGAAAACAAAATTGTTTTTAACATTTAACATAAAGAGACACAAGTCACTGTTACTCAAAAAAATAAAAACAAAAACACAAACCAACGCAAGGAAAAATACATCGTTTTAACGCACAAGCAAGTATCATAAAACTGTCAAGGAAGTGAATCGTGAAGTTGTGGATGACTCATCAAGCCTGTGATTCCGGATAACTCATTCTCAAGGTTACAGCAGGTGTGTTCATTATTCAATGCAGCTCCTACACTAACAAGGAAATTTCACTGAAAAAACTCTTTTAGAATAAGTATATTAAGAGCAATTAATGGGAAACGGTCCCAGTAGATTAGGATACGAAAGATTATATCATTGTGAAAGGTGTAACGAAAACCATAAAAAGAGTGACTGCCCGAAGAATAAAAAATTATAAATAAATAAATTTTTGTAGACATCGTGACAGTGGAAGGATTATTAGATAAACTTGCAGGGATGTCTATAACTAATAATGGGGGAAATAACGCATCCAATATGGATGTCGTATCAAGGCTTATAGCGGCTAGCACTGCTTCACTTCGCACTGAATTGGAGCAGGTTAAACGCCAATTGCAAAGCTTAAGCACCTCGAATGGTGTAACTGAATATACTGTAGAAACAATAGATGAAAATATAGATTGCGGAGAGAGTTTAGACGTCATCAAATCCCTCCCAGAGTTTAAAGGGAAAATAAATAATTACGTTAGTTGGCGTGAGGCCGCTAATAACTCAATGTCGTTATATACCAGAGGCGGCAGGAAGTACTTCGCTGATTTGACCATTCTGCGAAATAAAATAACTCAGGATGCAAATGATATTTTGACAAACCACGGGACGGTTCTGAATTTGGACGCAATTTTGAGCCGTTTAGATTTCGCGTATGCTGACAAGAGACCTTGTCACATAATAGAGCAGGAGATGAGTGTCCTCAGACAGGGTCCTAGGACATTGATTGAATTTTATAACGAAGTTAACAAGAAGTTAACTTTATTAATTAACAAAACAATAATGACTCATGGCACCAATTCGGCCATAACAAAAGAATTAAACGTAAAAAATAGAGAAACAGCTCTTCGCACGTTTATAACGGGGCTTAATCCACCGTTGGATCAAGTTCTGTTCACATTGGCACCTAGCGACTTGCCAAACGCTCTTGCTAAAGCGCAAGAGTTACATTCGAATCAAATGCGCGCGCAGTTTGCGTTGCATTTTTATAAAAATAACCAAACCATTAACCCACGAGGTCCCCCACAAGCAAATCGGAGGACTTCGGATTTTCAAAATAATTTGAGGTATCCGCAAAGAAATACCCAGGGGAATGATACCTTTCTGAATCGTCCGGAACCAATGGACGTTGACCCATCTGTGCAGGTGTTAAATAGACATAATCATGTACAGGCAAGTCAGCCGCAAGCACGCGTCAGTAGGAATAGTTGGCAACCAAATTATCGTCAAACTGGTATACCTAAAAGAGCTAATGAAAGTGTGCAAATCAGCACTCAGCCCCAACAGAAGGTACAAAGGATTAATAATTTAAATGAGAGCCATTTTTTAGAGTAAATAATGATTTGCCTTATATTGTTAAGTCTGATACGAGGACGGGGCAAATCTTCAGAATATTAATAGATACGGGGGCAACCAGTTCATATATACGGGCGGGAATATACATTAATAAAAACATTTTACCCATTAACAAGAGGGTAAGAACTATTCATGGTTCGACCATCATCCAATATTTCCATAATATCAATTTATTTGGCGTTCAGGAACGATTTTATGAGATTGAAAATTTGGATTGCGATCTTTTAATTGGAATCAATTTCCTAAACAAAATCGGAGCCAGAATTGATATTCCCAATCATGTGTTGATTTATGGAAATGAAAAAACAGAAAAAATACACTTTTTAAATGATGTTAAATTAAACCCCTTGGGACAAAAGAGTCCTAAGGCGCCTGCCGATGATAATACCGGCCAACCGAAAGAAAAAATTCAAAATGAATATGTGAGGAAAAGTTTTAAAAATAATTTGAACCCCTTGGGACAAAAGAGTCCTAAGGCGCCAGCCGAAGGTAATACCGGCAAGATAAAGAATAAATCTGTGCTAGAAGATATTTCGGAAAATGTAATATTTGAAAACAATGAAACTAAAACTAAGAAATTAAAAAGGAAGTCTAAAAAGATTCCGGAAGAAATAACTGTTGAAAATTCGACTGGGATAAATACCAGAACAAAAAACAAAGATGTTTCTAAAAATAGGAACGTATTAAATAATATATTAAATGAGGGATCTTCACGGATAGCCTTCAGAGCAAATAAGGAAAAAGAATTAATTGAGAACTTGCAGAAAGAAATAAGTGATGAAATTTTGACGACGCATAGTGATGTGAATCTAGATTTACCGTTTCGTACGGATGTTAAGGCAGAGATTCGAACAATTGAGGAAAGGCCAATTTGGTCCAAACAATATCCTTATCCAATGTCGGTGAACGGTTTTGTGAATGATGAAATTCAGAATTTGTTGAGAAAGGGAATAATTAGGGAAAGCAAAAGTCCATACAATTCTCCAGTATGGGTGGTTCCAAAGAAAGGGATAAATGATGACGGAAATCCGAAGCTGAGGTTAGTCATTGACTTCAAAAAAATTAATGAGAAAACTACGTCGGATAGATACCCGATGCCAAACCCGGAAATAATACTTTAAAATTTGGGAAAATCAAAATACTTTTCTACAATTGACTTAGAGTCTGGGTTTTATCAAATATTAATGAAAGAAGACGATATAGAGAAGACGGCATTCTCTGTGAATAATGGAAAATATGAATTTTTAAGAATGCCATTTGGATTGAAAAATGCACCGAGTATTTTTCAAAGGGCTATGGATAATGTACTAAGAAAATATATAGGAAAATTTTGTCATGTTTATGTTGATGATGTTATAATTTTTTCACAAAGTTTGGATGATCACAAAAAACATTTAAGTTTGGTGATCGACATACTAAAGGGGGCAAATATGAAAATATCTTCTGAGAAGTCGAAGTTTTATCAAAAGGAGGTGGAATTTTTGGGATATGTTGTAGCAAATAACATTATCAAAACTGATCCAAAAAAGATTGAGGCTATACAGAATTATCCAATACCAAAAACATTACGTCAATTGCGAGGATTTTTGGGATTGACAGGTTATTATAGGAAATTTATAGAAAACTACGCTGTAGTATCAAAGCCATTAACTAAGCATTTGCAAGGGGAGAATGGAAGAATTTCCCAATATCTATCAAAAAAGAAGGATGTTAATCTCGATCAGGAGGGAGTAGCTGCTTGTGAAAAGTTGAAAGGTTTGTTGTCTCAACAGGTGGAATTAACTCAACCTGATTATAATGAAAAATTTGTTTTGACTACGGATGCGTCAAATGTTGCTTTGGGGGCTGTGTTATCACAGGAAGGTAAACCCATTATATTTATTTCAAAAACATTGAATTCTACTGAATTAAATTATGCAACCAATGAGAAGGAATTGTTTGCTATAGTGTGGGCTTTAAAGGCCCTACGAAATTACCTTTACGGTGTGAATGACTTGGAAATACACACCGACCATCAGCCTCTATCGTTTGCGATTTCTGAAAGAAATCCGAATATTAAAATTAAAAGATGGAGAGCATTTATAGAAGAATTTTCGCCAAAAATAATTTACAAACCAGGGGCGACAAATGTCGTTGCTGACGCACTATCAAGGCAGATACTGAATAATTTAACTAGTTCTGAAGAGTCAAGCCGCTCAAGTGATTCAATCGTAAATACTCAACATTCTGCAGAAAGCAGCGATGAGTATCAGATTCATGAAACAAAAAAACCATTAAATCATTTTAAACAACAAATATTAATAGATAACGGCGCAAGAATAACTGTCTTAGAGACAATTTCTAATTTCAATAATAAACGATTCTTAATTGAATATGACATACCAGGAAATATAATAGGCGTTTTAAAGGAATACGTAAATCCAAAAATAGTTACGGGAATACACTGCACGCCCGAAGTGCTTTATGAAATAAAAAACATTTTAAGGGAAACATTTCCAACAATAAAATTTTTATATACAAAGTTATTCGCTAATGATGTTCCTAATAGAGAGGATCAGGGAGCAATTATTGAACAGACGCATAATAGGGCACATAGGAACTATAGGGAAAATCTGGCTCAAATAAAGAATCAATATTACTGGCCATTAATGATTAAACAATTTAAGCAATATGCGAAAAATTGTAAAATTTGCAATAGTAATAAATACGAAAGGCACCCCAAATTAATTCCGATAGGAGAGGCACCTATCCCGGAAAAAGAAGGAGAGCAACTCCATATGGACATTTTTTTCGCACAAAAGTTAAAATTTATTACGTGTATCGATTCTTATTCTAAATATTTAGTTGTAAGATATATTGAGGATAAAACAAACTTGGAAGATAAAGTTTTAGAACTTTTACAAACATTTCCAGATGTTAGAAGTATAGTTATAGATAATGAACCAGGTTTTAGCACAATACAGTTCAAGTCCTTGATGGAAAGGTTTAACATTCAGATTTATTATTGTACACCACGTCATAGTACAAGCAATGGACAAATAGAGAGGGTTCATTCAACACTAATAGAAATGTCTCGTTGTTTGAAGCAAGAACATAGTTTAATAAGTAATTTTGAATCAATTATGAGAGCGGTTCAGCAGTATAATAAAACGATACATTCGGTAACAGGTAAACAACCTTATAATATTTTGTTTAATAAAGAGGCTCATGAAAATGTTAAGGACATATTGGAAAAAGCTCAAGGAAAAATGCTGGATTATCATAACAAAAAAAGGCTACAAAAAAGTTATCACAAAGGGGAAATTATATACGAAAAAATACATGGGGAAAGAAATAAATTAAACCCCAAATACAAAAGACAAATAGTAGTAGAAGATTTGGGAAATAAAGTTAAAATACAAAGCAGAAACAGAATAATTCATAAAGACAATATTAAAGTTTAATTTTATCAAATTTGTAAGTTATGAGCAAGCTCGAGACCAATTAACATTTAATTTTATCGTTTTGTAGGAAGAATGGAAAAATTTATACAGATTTCGGTGATATTATTTTATATCACCATTACCACGTCAGATATAATAGATTACACAAGAGAAAACTATATACTTGTGGAAGAAGAAGATGCAGCAATTTTTGAATGCTATGGATCAATATACCATTTAACAAATTTATCATTATTTGAAAATATCGTAGAAAATTATAAAATCAATAGAGAAACAATATCAATTGACAGTTCAAGTGCAGATTATGCTTATGAAATGCAAATGATAGAAACATTACTGAAACAATTAAAAGTTGATAATAATAGGTCGAAAAGAGGAATAAATGAACTCGGTACAGTTTGGAAATGGATTTCGGGTACACCTGACCATGATGATTTTATGCAGATCACAAATAAAGTAAATGATCTTATAGAAAATAATAATGGGCAGTTTACAACAAATTCACAAATGTTTAAAACAATCACAGAACTAACCAAAATATTAAAGCAAATACAGGGCAGTTCCAATGAAAAAACTGTTTTAAGACAAAGAAATAAATTAATAATCACTGAACTTGAAAACACAGTGGAAACCATTACATTGTCAAAAGTAAGAATATTAAATCCTTTGATTTTGGATATGGCAGAAATAAAGGAGATAATAAGCGAAGAAATAGTAAATGTAACAATATCAGATCTTGTAGATGTTTCAGAATTCAAAATTGTACAAAAAAACAATTTAATAGTTATTTACATTAAGTATCCAAAGGTAAAGAACATATGCAAATTATTTAAAGCAATGGCAGTAGCGCAAAAAGATGGAAAATTAGTAATAGAAAATGAAATAATAAAATGTAATGAAAAATTTTATTCAGTTAAATTTTGTAAAAAAGAATTAAATAATGCATTTTGTATGATAAAAGAAAATAACACATGTTTGTCTGATATGTTAAACAATAAACATGCTAATTGCACAAAAATAAATGAGAAAAACGAGTCAGTAAAAATTTTAAAAGACGGTGCAGTAATAGCATCAGGAAAACATAAAGTTAATAATCAAACAATAGATGGGGTATATTTGATAACTTTTCAAGATAATGTAATAATCGACAGTAAAAAATATGAAAACCCAACAGGACAAATTTTGAACTATTTAAAAGAAGGAAAATTTAAACCATTTTTTGTTAAAGAATATGTCGAAACAAAAAATGTAGATTTGAGGTTGGACAATTTCAATGTACTTAACCCAATAAGGCAGGAAATAAAAAGAAATCCTTTTTGGTGGTCATTTACTATTTTACTATTGATAACAATAACTACATATTTAATTTATAAATTAATCGTACACATTAATATTAAAATGAAATTAAAAAATTCAAAAGAAAAAGAAGAAACTTTATTGAAGTTGTCCGATCAAATAAATCATTTAACCGCTTTGTATTTGAAGACGGGACGCTTCGATTTAGAGGTGGGGGAGTTAACGCCACCACTTACACATAGCACTTACCCATAATGTAAACATATATACTTCTACGCATTGGCCCATGCCACTTACCTATAATGTAAACAATTACACTTCTAAGCTAATGTGTCAAATATGTCGCTTGACACATATGGTCCGCTTTCTTTGGAAATAGGAATTTAAGTAACATATTATTTATCGCATTTCCGTTCCTAGAAGTTGGGCTTAAATATTGTATCTAGGCTTAAGCATGAGATTGTATAAAAGATGAATAATAAAGAAAGTCAGTTCAGTTTTTGTTTGCCAAGCAGTCATGCTGCCAAATAATTGACTCATCATTTGAAGCAACGGTTTAGTGAGGATATTTTTTAAAAACCTCCCGCGACCGGGCTAAAGTTTAAGTTGTATGTATGTATGTTATAGACTCCGGAACTACAGCGCCGATTTTGTTCATATTTGCAGGATAGCTCAGTAGGAGTCCGGAGAGTGTTTATGTAAAGTTTTATACCGGGAAGTGGACCAGGGACCGAAATATTCCAAACTTTTTTTTTATACTACGATTTCCTTCAAATTTGGTACAAAGGTAGTCTTTTACTTTTGTTAAAATTTGCGGTAACCTTTTTTCAGGGAAGTGGACCAGGGACCGAAATATTCCAAACTTTTTTACTGATTGTGCGATTTTCTTCAAATTTAGGACAGAGGTAGACTTTACTTTTTTGTTAAAATTTGAGGTTAACTTTTTTCGGGGAAGTGGACCAGGTACCGAAATATTCAAAACTTTTTTATTTATGGTGCGATTTTCTTCAAATTTGGTACAAAGGTAGACTTTTACTTTTGTTGAAATTTGAGGTTAACTTTTTTCGGGGAAGTGGACCAGGGACCGAAATATTCCAAAGTTTTTTATTTATGGTGCGATTTTCTTCAAATTTGGTACAAAGGTAGTATTTTACTTTTGCTAAAATTTGGGGTAATTTTTTTCCGGGAAGTGGACCAGGGACCGAAATATTCCAAACTTTTTTATTTATCGTGCGATTTTTTCCCTAAATTTGGGCAGAACAACGGTTGCCGGGTCCTCCTAGTAGACTAATAAAACTCGACGTACAATTCAGTGTTTTTATTATCAAAGTTATTTTAAGAAGAAGAAGGGATATAAAAAACAATATGAAATGTAGTTGTCAAAAAGGAAAGAGTTGCCATGAGTATACAAAAATTGTTTGCCCCATACAAAATGCAACACAAAAAACTACTTGTTTTCATGTTTTTTGTAGAAATGTACTGGGAAAAGTGGTTATAGCGAGAAAACTACAGCATTGTAAATAATATTTTGATGGAGAATCATCTCGGCAACGCACTGTAGTGGAAAATTTTTTGACAGATGTTACCATGGCCGAAATAATTAAAGATAACAAAAAAATTGCACTTTAAATGCATGCAGAAAAGTATGCTCTGCATATTAGGGGTTTTTTTTCACCCTTTCATGTCCACTAGTAGGAGAGTTAGATAAACCAAAAAACCTATGGTCCGCGTCAATTACGTATTCAGTAGATTTTCGGTATTATTCGACTGGACTATAATAGATTATAGATTTTTAAAATGATATTCGCTATTTTCTTGGCTATGAGCGTGCATTTATGTTTTGTATGTATGTATGTATGTATGTTTGCGTGTGCAAATGTGTGCACAAGAATTAGCAATATTTGTTTAAATATTCGAATAGTTATATTTATTCGGTTAATGGTAGTTGAATAATTTTTGGCTTATTATCCCTAAATAGCTATTCATACAGTGTTGTGCGAAAAACTAAATATAATTATTGGTAACATTTACCAAAGACGCCGTTATGATATTCGTATGTAAAACCACCCCCTGATTTCGAAAGCCGAGTTCACTTTTGATTCTATGGTACCGTATTCGAGATATTTGCAATTTAAAGTTATTCGAAAAAACCAAAAAGACGGCTCCCTTTAATTACGTATATCTCATGAACGGGTCAAGCAATTGCAAAAAGGTTTACAGAATCAAAATCACAATAAAATTTGGTACAAATGCATGGTTTTTTGCTTAACCAGATAGTTTTTATGAAAAATATGAAAAAAATTACTCTTTGCGAGGGCAGCATTCCAAAACCACAACTTTTTTTTTAGATATTTTTTCTTTACGTAAAGCTCTGCTTAATAAGAAAACAGATAAGCCATCATCGAAGATGCAAAACTACTTAAGTTATAAACGATCAAATAAAAATACCCAGGTTGCGCAAATTCAATGTATGTATACATACATATGTATACATACATATGTATATTAGGCCCGGTTTCTCAGTGCAAGTTTAACTCAATTTGTCAGTTAAACTAAGCTTAAACTTGTTATGCAGTTTTTCAGTCAACTTTGAACGAAGTTTAAACGTAGTTTAAGCGGCCAATCTGCCAGGGTTAAACTCTAGTTAACCTGTCAGCTGTTTGCATAGTTGATTGTTTTAATTGTGAAATATTTGGTGAGAAATTCTTACTTCTGGACTTTTTATATTTGTTTATGTTTACATATTTTATTTATCTTGTACACGGCGTATCTTTATCTTTGTTCACAGCGATTTTTCATTTAGCAATTACGTTGAATAGTAAACGAATGTCATCTGTTGCCGATCTAGATAAAAAAAAACAATGTTGCCGTATAAAAAGCAGATCAAAAAAGCGGCCTTAAACTCTCACTGAAAAATCGCTTTGCAGTTTAACTGGAGTTTAAATTTATGCCGAGATTAGGCAAACTTAGTTTAAACTGAGCTTAACCAATGACTGAAAAACCGGGCCTTAAAAAGTGCAAATGGGATATAATCCGGATAAGCGAATAACACCATAGCAGTGATAATACTTTTTCTTTAAATAAATCAAATAGTACTTTTAATACTCGAATTGCTTTATAGTAGGTAGAGTTGTTGCATCGAAAGGAAGGGTGGTTGGGTTCGAAATATGCTGTAGTACTTGGCGTCGGAAGATCAAGAAGAGTAACCTATGCCAGCGTACCTACAGTGACATTACCAGTACTACATTCAACGGCAGTTGCGGATCCAGTTCCTCTGTCAACAGTAATATCTGAGTGCGGGGAATCAAGTTGTACTGAATTTCGCATGGGAAACGAGAGAAACGTTCTGTCACAAACACAACTTAATGATTGGATAAGAGATTTAGAACTATCCAATGAAAAGGCCGAGATCCACACTTCTCGTATGCAAATTTTAAATTTGTGTCATCCGATGTTAAGGTGATATATTGTAGAACTCGTCACGAACCATTTTTCAAACACTATGCCAAGAAAGACAGTATTGTAAGTGAAGTAACACTGGATTAAATGTTTCAGAGTTTCCAGGCTCATCATCAGATCCCTTTTCGGACACTGGGATGCGAACCAGTGTCTGCACCAAAGCCGCTGTTAGAAAATTCTAACATCTAAGCTATGATGCCCTGTGACGTCACAATGCTTTTATCTCCACTTAAAATTATTCCCTTTGTTGTTTTGTTGTTTTGCCAACTGTGATCGCATCCCAGTGTCCGAAAAGGGATCTGATGATGAGCCTGGAAACTCTGAAACATGTAATCCTATCCATCGCTGTTGATTAAACTTTGTAATGTTCTCCAATTATCAATTTTTCCCAAAAACTGACAATAAAAATTCAACTATGAATTATTGTTCGCTGGGTCTCGAGCTTGCAAAACTTACAAATATGTAAACAAGAAAGACCGCAAAAACCAACAACATAAAAATTTATATTTAAAATACTTTCTAATTATCTAACCAATTTTGATTTTTTCCTAAGCAAAAATTTTCATTTTTGCTAATTGTTAGGCCGCCGTGTGGCTTGCCGGAATTTGTTCTAAAAAATTTTGATGGTTGATGTTTTGAAGGTTGAGCTGAAGGTGTAAGTATTTCAGTTCCACGGTGGGGCTAATGCTGTTACCCATTTTACGTAAAACCATTCCAACACTTATATTTATGCTGCCAGTCTTCTGGATGTCTTCTGTTTGGTGTTGGAGGGTTCATTCAAAAATATTTTGCGAAAAATACTTATGCTGCCAGTCTTCTGGATGTCTTCTGTTTGCTGTTGTAGGTTTCATTCTAAAACATTTGCCGAAAAGAAGTCCAAATATGGCCGCAACACTTGCCAACGCTATATAAAATATCAAAATTTGCTTCTCGCCTGCTGTCCTGGCGGGATTATGACTGGCTGATATTAAGCCTGGTCAGGATCGCCATGTAGTGAATTAACACTGGAGTTTAGCGTGTGATCCAAAAGTGAGTGTTTATTAAAAATTCTTTCCATTTTTATACAAATTATTGACTTACACGTATAAGCTTAAACACTAATACTTACAAACTACTTTTCTAATGTGTAAATATGTATAATATGTAGATATGTACATGTGTAAATATGTGAATGTCTACCGTCAGCATTTTGCGATCAAGTGCTGTCATATGTAACCAAATATGCGGCATGTGCTAGTGAAGTTGAACTCCCGCTGATTTCATGATTTATCTAAGTCACTAGTGTTTGTTTATTGTGACGAAATATTCTGAAGTCAACAGTCTGTTCGTCACACTACAGTACAGATGGATTGAACCGTTGTATAGGGAAGGAAGGTCCAATGTCCCAGTAGTCTCTTTCTCAAAACATTACTTCGGTGTACAGTAGTAAAAACAGTACCCTGGAAGATTGTTAAGGATGGATGAGTGACCTTCACGAAGGGATCCGCCTTCTGGCAGATTCTTAAGTCGCAAAGCGGAACATGCCTCAGCTAGTTTACCGCTTAAGTTAATCGGTGAAATATTCCGGATTGCATTCAGTGCATCTGCTGCTGTTGTACCTAGCGCCCCCCTGACACATATGATTGCACTTCTCTGCACTCTTTGAGTTATTATCGTATTGGAACTTTTCTTCAGACCAGTCCACCAGGCTAGGACTTCATACAAAACAATCAGTCTAACCACAGCGGTATAGAGGCAAAGTGTGATCTTGGGGAAGAACCCCCATTTGTTCTCTATTTAACCCTACAAGAGCATAAGGCCACTAATGCCCTTTTAGCACGCTCCTGGGTATTTTCTTTCCATCAGAGCATTTTATCAATAATACTCCCTAGGTAATTAGCGGAATCACCTAGTAAAACTTAGGTGTTCACTAAATCAAAATTGTGTTTGTTCATAAAGCCCAATATTTAAATAGGACACAAAGAATCTGTCTGAAATTCGACCAAAGTTAATGTAATTAGAAGTTATTTTTTAAGCAAAATCAAACTTTTACTTTGTGGTGAAATTTTAAAATAAAAGTTAGATTCAAAGGTATTTATGGCCATTTTTTCGGTAGGTTATTTATGTATTTATAATGAAATGAATATTTATACTGTTCATAAAAGTACAATATTAAAAATCTTAAAATTAAATTCAAAATCTGGTTTAAAAATGAAAAAACCAAAACCAATAAAAAAAGGCGAGTCGTCGAGTTATGCTGGGATAGGTATTACTGTCAGAAATATCAACGAAAGTGGGAGCAAAACATAGAAAGAAAAATGTCACGTTTAAATCTATTTAGAAGTTTCAAGCTTTTGCAAACTAACAAATGAAACAACAATTCATAAAATAGATTGCGTTGCGTTGTGGGACTACACTCACGATAAAAATATTGAAAAGCGAATTTTACGCGATACCTTAGCAACAGGAAAACTGAATTATTTCCAAGTTATTCAATAACAAAAAGTATACGCTTTGTGGTAGAGCTAAAATATAGCATATTAATGCAATGTTGGTAAGAATGAAAACAATAATAATAATTCCCATCGGATTACCCACCATATTCCACCCGACCTGCGCACAGTGTCACTTTTTTCACTTTTGGATGCCAAAAGTCCAAAAACCAATGTTCTTCAATGACAAAACCCGTTTTACATCCAACAGATTATTTACCAACTATTAAGAAAATGTATAAGCATGAAACTTGGATAACTGAAGCAAGTGTAAAAATCATTTCACAGTCGAAAATTTTTTATGGCCACGTGGTGGATTATTGTATAACTGTTTTGACTTTAAACTATTTTATTTAACGTACTTAGGTAATTTATAACAGCATTGGTAATTTTCAGCCATGAAAACATTTTTTAAATTTTTTATTTTTTCTGTTCTAGACAGCCATCAAAAGTTAGGTAAGCTTTGATAATTTTTTGTTTTCACTAGAATAAAATTTGTATGATTTGAATTTTGTTCGTAATATCTGTCTTAAAGTCTCTGATATTGCAAAAATATATTGTAAAGGAGGAATGTTACTAATTGAAAGAAAATGTTTCGTGGCTCAATGCCGAATTAAGAATGTTCTCTTTATTATGAAATTCAGGCTTATTTATAGTAAATTAATCTAAACATTTTGTTATACATATTTACTCTAATTCTTACATAAGGCATGAAGCCCAACGCATGCTCACACATATGGACGTATTTACATATGTGTATAGCGCTAAGCTGCTTCAACGCTTTTGTCGTGGGAAAGTGTCGCAGCAGAGAAATACATAGCGTCAGCAATTACTTAGTTGCAGTTTGTTTACGTTTGCGACCAAGTAACTTAGACCGCGCTCGTGCTGCGTATTTTGTATGTAGATATGTATTCATATTGGACACACTACACCTCCCTTCCTAAAAAGAATCGTTTATATACATATTTATATGAACGATTCTATTTCATTTAATAGGTTTGAGTTTTATAGCTCGCCTGTTGCAATTAATGAGCGACCGATCTTATTTCATTTAATAGCTCTGGCGCGTTGGACTTTTTGACTTTTCGTTTTGTTTTTATATATGCTGTGTTTACTTTTGTTACAAAGTTTTGGTTGTGTTTGCTCTATTTTCAAGTGGACAATACATTAATTTATTTATTTCTAATTTTTTGTTTATATGTTTCTTTACTTATGCGCTACATTTTTCTTAAGTGTTTAGTTACATTGAGGGTAATGACATGATTTTATTTTAATAGGTTTTTTTTTGCATACAATAAATTTCTGAATTTATGGGTTTATGTGTCAGTGTACAAAAAAAATTTATGAGTAAACATTTCAGTTAAAATGCAGTGTATTTATTCTAACAGTTTAATTCTATTCTTATGAATTAAAATTTTCTTATTCTCATTGCATTACTTATTATTTCTATCTATGCTTTCTAGTTTATAAGGAATTATAGTTAAATTATTATTTTTATCATTATTGTCTACCTTATAGGGCCCTTTGTACCTAATGTCTAACTTATGACCTGCTTCATTTTTTACTAACACTAAATCTCCTATATTTATCTCCTTATATTGTATTTTCCTATTGTAACTAATTTTTTGTTTTTCCTTAGATTCTTGTACTAACTTTCTAGCTTTTTGTTGTGCTACCTGTAACCTATATTTAATTTCCTTATCATAAGCCTCATGATTATATACTGGGCTAATTATATTTTCTTTTAAAAATTCGTAAGTCAGGGATGTCTTTCCAAAAACTAGTTCAAAAGGACAATAGCCATGAACTGTTGAAGGTGTTGTATTGTAACAATACGAAAAATATTTAAGGTATTCATTCCAATCGTCTTTGTCAATGGATATGTAAGAACGCACATATTCATTGAATGTTCTATGACTGCGTTCAACAGTACCGAAAGTTTGATGATGGTAGGGTGTTGATGTTTTATTCTCTATTTTTAAGAGTTTGCACAATTCCTCAAACAAACTATTTTTGTATTCGGCTCCCATATCCGTTATAATTGTTTTCATACAAGCATAAATCAGAATGAAATGCTCAAATACAGCCTTAGCAACTGCTACAGCATGTTTGCTTTGGACGAGTACTGTAACCAAGTATTTGGATAGGTCACATATGATAGTAACCGCATATTCATTTCCATTCACCGATTTTGGTAATGGCCCTATTATGTCTATCTGTACTATATCGAAAGCCTTTGGTGGCGTCTCCGTTATAGTCATTCGTTCTTTCAGATGTTTGTTAGTTTTATTTTTGCTGCAGTGAATGCAATTTTTTACATATTTTCTGATGTCATTTTTCATATTATTCCAGTAATACTTTTGTCTTATTTTATTTAACGTACGATTTATTCCTGGGTGGCCACCAAAAACAGGATCGTCGTGATATTTATGAAGAATTTCTTTAATTTCTTTGTTATTTGTCACATGCATAACCTCCGGAGTCAATGCAATTGTAAAATTTTTGAGAACTTTGGTACCAATTTCTTTAAATGTGTCTACCCGGGTATAATTTTGCGTAAACAATTTGTCTCCTAGGGACAACTGTATTTTTACAATTCCCAAATTGCCGGTTTCTTTCATAAGCCTGGCAAAGAATTGACCTAAGTCAATCTTCGCCTCAACAATTAGGTCTTTCATATTAATTTCACTGCAAATTTTCTTTCCTTTTCTGAAACATAATTTCGGAGGATCGAAAACGAGCTGGACTAGTCTCTTTACTTCACATTTATTCAGCGGTTCATAAATTATTGGGTTCTCTTTGTGACATTTTATTTCTTCATTTTTACTACTGGAATTTGTATTATGATTATAATTTTTATTAGATATATTTGTAGCATTTGCAAGCTCGAGACCCAGTGAACAATAATAATTGGTTTTAATTATTATATTCGATTTTTGTGGAAAAATTGATATTTGGAGAAAAAATGACAAAGTTAATCACAGCGATGGATAGGATTACATGTTTCAAAGTGTCCCCACTTATCATCAGATCCCTTTTCGGACACGGATATGAACCCGTGTCTGCACCAACGCCGCTGTTAGAAATCTAACAACTCAGCTATGATGCCCTGTGACGTCACGATGCATTCATCCCCACTTCAATTTTTCCTTCGGTTTTTTTGTTGTTTTAGTCTTGCCAACAGTATACACACATTGCTTAGGCTATCAGTCCATATGTATCAATGCGTGTGTTGGGCTTGTTTGTTTGTACATTGTTATTGTACTTAACCCGTGCTATGGTTTTAGTGTATTTTGTTTTTGGTTTTTACGGTCTTTCTATTTACATATATTTGTAACATTTGCAAGCTCGAGACCCAGTGAACAAGAATAATTGGTTTTAATTATTATATTCGATTTTTGTGGAAAAATTGATATTTGGAGAAAAAATTACAAAGTTAATCACAGCGATGGATAGGATTACATGTTTCAAAGTGTCCCCACTTATCATCAGATCCCTTTTCGGACACGGATATGAGCCCGTGTCTGCACCAACGCCGCTGTTAGAAATCTAACAACTCAGCTATGATGCCCTGTGGCGTCACGATGCATTCATCCCCACTTCAATTTTTCCTTTGGTTTTTTGTTGTTTTAGTCTTGCCAACAGTATACACACATTGCTTAGACTATCAGTCCATATGTATCAATGCGTGTGTTGGGCTTGTTTGTTTGTACATTGTTATTGTACTTAACCCGTGCTATGGTTTTAGTGTATTTTGTTTTTGGTTTTTACGGTCTTTCTATTTACATATATTTGTAACATTTGCAAGCTCGAGACCCAGTGAACAATAATAATTGGTTTTAATTATTATATTCGATTTTTGTGGAAAAATTGATATTTGGAGAAAAAGTTACAAAGTTAATCACAGCGATGGATAGGATTGCATGTTTCAAAGTGTCCCAACTTATCATCAGATCCCTTTTCGGACACGGATATGAATCCGTGTCTGCACCAACGCCGCTGTTAGAAATCTAACAACTCAGCTATGATGCCCTGTGACGTCACGATGCATTCATCCCCACTTCAATTTTTCCTTTGGTTTTTTGTTGTTTTAGTCTTGCCAACAGTATACACACATTGCTTAGACTATCAGTCCATATGTATCAATGCGTGTGTTGGGCTTGTTTGTTTGTACATTGTTATTGTACTTAACCCGTGCTATGGTTTTAGTGTATTTTGTTTTTGGTTTTTACGGTCTTTCTATTTACATATATTTGTAACATTTGCAAGCTCGAGACCCAGTGAACAAGAATAATTGGTTTTAACTATTATATTCGATTTTTGTGGAAAAATTGATATTTGGAGAAAAAATTACAAAGTTAATCACAGCGATGGATAGGATTACATGTTTCAAAGTGTCCCCACTTATCATCAGATCCCTTTTCGGACACGGATATGAGCCCGTGTCTGCACCAACGCCGCTGTTAGAAATCTAACAACTCAGCTATGATGCCCTGTGACGTCACGATGCATTCATCCCCACTTCAATTTTTCCTTTGGTTTTTTGTTGTTTTAGTCTTGCCAACAGTATACACACATTGTTTAGACTATCAGTCCATATGTATCAATGCGTGTGTTGGGCTTGTTTGTTTGTACATTGTTTTTGTACATACTTAACCCGTGCTATGGTTTTAGTGTATTTTGTTTTTGGTTTTTACGGTCTTTCTATTTACATATATTTGTAACATTTGCAAGCTCGAGACCCAGTGAACAATAATAATTGGTTTTAATTATTATATTCGATTTTTGTGGAAAAATTGATATTTGGAGAAAAAGTTACAAAGTTAATCACAGCGATGGATAGGATTACATGTTTCAAAGTGTCCCAACTTATCATCAGATCCCTTTTCGGACACGGATATGAATCCGTGTCTGCACCAACGCCGCTGTTAGAAATCTAACAACTCAGCTATGATGCCCTGTGACGTCACGATGCATTCATCCCCACTTCAATTTTTCCTTTGGTTTTTTGTTGTTTTAGTCTTGCCAACAGTATACACACATTGCTTAGACTATCAGTCCATATGTATCAATGCGTGTGTTGGGCTTGTTTGTTTGTACATTGTTATTGTACTTAACCCGTGCTATGGTTTTAGTGTATTTTGTTTTTGGTTTTTACGGTCTTTC
>OX608080.1:44520555-44667604 GCA_951509765.1 Sphenella marginata
ATCGTGACGTCACAGGGCATCATAGCTGAGTTGTTAGATTTCTAACAGCGGCGTTGGTGCAGACACGGATTCATATCCGTGTCCGAAAAGGGATCTGATGATAAGTTGGGACACTTTGAAACATGTAATCCTATCCATCGCTGTGATTAACTTTGTAACTTTTTCTCCAAATATCAATTTTTCCACAAAAATCGAATATAATAATTAAAACCAATTATTATTGTTCACTGGGTCTCGAGCTTGCAAATGTTACAAATATATGTAAATAGAAAGACCGTAAAAACCAAAAACAAAATACACTAAAACCATAGCACGGGTTAAGTACAATAACAATGTACAAACAAACAAGCCCAACACACGCATTGATACATATGGACTGATAGTCTAAGCAATGTGTGTATACTGTTGGCAAGACTAAAACAACAAAAAACCAAAGGAAAAATTTAAGTGGGGAAGAATGCATCGTGACGTCACAGGGCATCATAGCTGAGTTGTTAGATTTCTAAAAGCGGCCTTGGTGCAGACACGGGTTCATATCCGTGTCCGAAAAGGGATCTGATGATAAGTGGGGACACTTTGAAACATGTAATCCTATCAATCGCTGTGATTAACTTTGTAATTTTTTCTCCAAATATCAATTTTTCCACATAAATAATTAAAACCAATTATTATTGTTCACTGGGTCTCGAGCTTGCAAATGTTACAAATATATGTAAATAGAAAGACCGTAAAAACCAAAAACAAAATTTTTATTAGTTTCCGATCTAGTCGTAACTTTTAATATTTTACACGCTTCTACTGAAATTTCTTTAAGATCTTTAATATCTATGCGTGATAGTGCGTCTGCTACATGATTTTGTTTTCCTGCTATATACTCCACCTCGAAGTCATATTCTTCCAAATCTAGTCTGATTCTAGTTAATTTTGTTGAGGGGTTTTTCATTGAAAATAGGAATGTTAAAGGTCTATGGTCTGTTTTGACTAAAAATTTTCTACCATAAACGTATGGTCTAAAATATGTTATGGCCCAACGAATGGCCGCTAATTCTTTCTCAATTGTTGCCTTATTTGTTTCTCCTTTTGTAAATGATCTTGATGCATATGCAATTGGCAATTGTTTTCCTTCATACTCTTGGCTTAGTACCGCTCCGCAAGCATAACCACTTGCGTCAGTTGTTATACAAAATTGTTTATTGAAATCGGGGTATTGTAAGATATTAGGGCTTACCCAGCAAACATTAAGGTTAGAGGACGATTAGAAAACGACTCGAATTCTAATGTTATTCTCTAAGGTAGATGGTTAGAGAACGATTTGTGAAACTGTCGCGAATTATAGCATTCTCGACAAAAAGGGGACTTAGTTCTCGATATCGAGAAAAAGGTTAGTTATCGATTCGAATTCTAACGTGAAATTCTAATGGGATTCTAATGAGAAATTTCTAACTGAAATGAAATGAAATCCAATTGTTCTTGTATAATTCTATTTCGATAAATTTATTGCTTTAAATATGTTTGACATGTTTTAAGCTTAAATATCTAATGGGAATGAAATTCAAAGTTTTTATACCTAAGTTTATAAATACAAAACTTGACAATACACGCATCTTCGCTATTCGAGTGTTTCTCTAATCGTCCTCTAGAATAGTTCTCTAACGTGATTTTCGATTAGAGATACATTAGAGAACTACATTAGAATTCTAATGTAAAACTACAGTATTTCTCTAACGTTAGAGACTGTGTTTGCTGGGTATTAGCGCAGCTTTCAAATAGTCAAAGGATTTTTCACAATCCTCCGTCCAGTCGAAAACCACATTTTTCTTGCAAAGCCTTGTTATTATCCTAGAATATTCTGCAAAGTTTGGGATAAATCTTCTGTAATAATTGCAAAATGCGACGAATCTTTTCGCCTCATCCGCACTTTTAGGGGTTGGATAATTTTTAATAGTTTCAAATTTACTGGGGTCTGGCAAGATTCCTTTGCTTGTACATTTATGACCAAGGTATGTTACTTCTTGATTGAAAAATATGCATTTATCAGGATGCAATTTTAAATTGTACTTCCTAAAAGTTTCGAATACATCCAGTAAATTTTTAATTATATGTTTTTCGGAGCATGCTAATACGACTAAATCGTCCATGTATAGAAATGCTTGTGAAGGTTTTAAGCCTGAGAATGCCAATGTCATCATTCTCTGAAATGAATTTGGAGCGACTTTAAGACCATACGGCAATCTTTTGAATCGGTAAGTGTCATTATCTGCTGTAAAGGATGTTATATCTCTTGATTCTGGACTGAGTTCTATTTGATGAAAACCGGACATTAAGTCAAAACACGAAAAATATTTAGCTCTTCCTAATTGATCTAATATGTCATCAATTCTTGGTAAAGGGAATTTATCTGCGGTTAATTTTTTATTTACTTGTCTGTAGTCGACAACCATTCTCCATCTTTTTTCTTCTTTGTTTGGGAGTGATTTTTTGGGTACTAATAGAATTGGACTCTTAAATTCAGAGATTGAAGGTTCTATTATATCGTCGTTAATTAATTTATTTACTTGTTTATTGATTTCACTCTTGTCAAGGTTATTTTTACTTGAATGGTACCGTTTTTGAGATATTTACGATTTACCGTTATTTCAAAAAACAAAAAAGATGGCTCCACTTAATCGTGTATATCTGAAAGCTTATATATATATATATATATGAAAGCTTATAAAATTTACTATAATCAGTACATACAACACTTTTTGATGGGTCCTGCAGATTCAAACATATTGAACAATCATTACGGAATTTTTAAATTTTTTTTGTAAAAATATAAAAAAAATTGTACTTTGCGAGAAAGCATCTCGAAAACTTTTTGTTTTTTTGCAAATATCTTTTCCCCCCTCTAAGCTCTGTTTTATTACCAAAATAATAAGCTATCAGTGAACAAAATCGATGAACTAATACAAAAGTTATAAGCATTCAAGTAAATATATCCATTTAATACTTAAGTACCCTACAAATAATAGCATATGTACATATGGTTCTGTCTTAACTCTATGATCTTATTTTATAATTGAAAAAGTTATGTGTCTTGTTTTGACGCTTATTTAGATTAGGATCGGTTTCTCTTATGAGAAACCAACAGTATTCGCCCATCATAGCGACATCCCTGAATCCTTGATACCGACTTTCAATCACTTTCATTTGCTGGTGAAACCTTTCCATGCTTGGTGTAGCCACTTTGGAGACCGCATAGCATTGCAACGACTTTGAGATCAGAACATATTCTCCAATCATGCTCTTCATATATGATGGGCGTTATTTCCCACTCAAAAGATAAAAAATACCCATGGGCTTTATTTCCTTTTTAATCACCTTTTGCTGATGGGTGTTATTGCCTTTTTCGAAGAGAAATAAAGCCCACGGACGTTAAAAACGAATTAAAACAAGCTGATTCAAGAATTAAGTATATGGTTTTTTTATTTCATTAAATTTTAAATGCAGAATACCGCAACCTCTAGAATTAAAAATTATTCCCTTTATATTATCTTTATTGCCAATTCAGAAAGGTGTTCTGCACAAAAATACCATGGATCCCGCCCAGAGAGTGGGAACGGTGGCAACATGCAACCACCCGGAGTTGGCACGGCGTAGCCCCCCAGCTTACCAAAGTCGGAGCGCTCCGAAAAAAGCATCCAAAAAGAGTCCGTAATTGGAGCCTTTTCGGAGTAAACACCGAAGAACTACTTTTTTATGAAGATTTACGGAGCGTTGAGAGAAGAAATGAATATTGCAGAGCGAATGAACTGCAAGGCTCAATTATATGAGCAATTTCGAGCGTTTTCTGACCCTTTTTGTTGTAGGCGTACAGAGAATTGTGAGAAAATAAACGTTGGAGAGCAGATGAGCGGCAACGTTCAAATATGTGAATGTTTGCGAACATTTTCTGAGGTTTTTTTTGCTTTACCTAACAGAAGGTAAAGATCACATATTACATGACGCTTATTAGTAGGCGACTGAACAAACATTTTAACATAGCATTTTTTATAATTTCAGAATTGTGTCAATAAATCTGCATAAAACTTTAAAAGGTGTATTTCCTTTTCATTATTTATAAAGCTTCATAAAAATGCCATTAGGAACCTCCAAAATGACCCAAAAGGAGTAAAAAATGACCCCAAATGAGCTTCAGAAATTCATCAATAAAAGGGTCCGAAAAGAGTCCAAAAAGGCTCCAAAAACCCTCCGAATGGACGAATAAAAGGCTCCGAAAAGAGTCCAAAAAGGCTCCGAAGTTCATTTAAAAAGAGTCATAAAACGCTCCAAATTCATCGGAATCGGACTCATTTCGGACTCTTTTTTATGACTCCGTTTGGAGTGCCCGCGTAGAACGATTTATAGCTCCATTTGGGCTCCGAAAGGAGCTCATTTCGGAGGGTAAAGCTCTGAGAAATGTGCGTTTTATGGCTCCGAAAGGAGTATTTTTTTGCACTTTTGGTTAGCTGGGCCAGGGTTATTTATAATAAGCGCGGCCGAATGCCGCCAACGCAGAAGGGTGTACTACTCAGAAGGAATTGCATATGTTATGAAGTTTCAAGGCGCATTAACTCATATTTATACTCGGAACAAGAATAAAATTGAAAAAATCAAATCTTACCTAGACTGGTTCCTTTTTATACGAAGCCGCGAAAAGAAAATACCACCTGTTTTAGATGTAGGCTTTAAAAATTTTCTGTGTCTTATAATTTTGAAAATCTACTTGCATACTTACCCATAAGTGACGGAAATACATGTTTATAACTACATGCCTACACCATATTTCGAACCCAACCACTCTTCCTTTCGATGCAACAACTCTACCTACTATAAAATAATTCGGGTATTAAAAGTACTATTTGATTTATTTAAAGAAAAAGTATTATCATTGCTATGGTGTTATTCGTTTATCCGGATAATATCCTTTTGCACTTTATACCTTTAATATACATATGTATGTATTAGGCATGGGACTTTTCGAATAAAAATTATTCGAATAAATAAAACTTTTATTCGGCGGGTACAAAAAATTCGAATAGCATTTATTCGAATTTTTTGTTCGTTTGTTCGAATAGTACTATTGGAATATTTTTGTTAATAAATTTTTAAAACGATATTTACTGTTTTCTTTGCTTGTACCTATAAGCGTGCATTTATGTTTTGTATGTTTGTTTGCGTGTACAAATGTGTGCCGAAGCACTAGCAATATTTCTTTCATTATTCGAATAGTGGTAACGAATAGTTGTATTTATTCGGTTAATGGTGGTTGAATAGTTTTTGGCTTATTATCTTAATAATTAAATAGCTATTTGTACAGTGTCGTGGAAATAATAAAATACAATTATTGGTAATAATTGGTATAATTGAACCTGTAAATAGACATTTACTATAAAATTACTATACATAAATATGTATTTGTACATTTATATGTTAATTGCAGTTACATTTGCTTGGTAAGTTTTGTGCTAGGGCTTCAAGCAAGAGATGCCACGGCAGAACTTCATTATGTATACTGTTTATTATGGTAACAAAAGGACGGGTTTGTTCTGATTTTTTATGTTCACATGTGTAAATAGTTTAATTTGCGTAAAGCAACTAATACTATCTACCTGCTTCCTATATTTTGTTAAATACTCATATATCTATATCTACTTGCATATGCACGTAAGTACCTAGGTATGGTCATAGAAATTTGCGAACTCTTTGTATTGAATGGGCTGGTTAAGGATGATCATTAGTAGGTACTGTCAAACTTACACTGAAAAATGAGCATAATGTCAAAATCAAAGAAAAAACTTTTTAATCAGCTGTCTCATGCCACGACCTTCTATAGTTGGATCATGCATGGGACAAAGAACATTTGCAGTCAGTTGATTAACAAACAACAGCGAAGCAACATCGTGCGGCGCTTGATTGTTTTATGATACTATTTATGCGCGTACCTATATGTGTTTGTTCAAAATGAATGACAAATATTGCTTTATGATTTCCGATGCCTTTGGTAATATGCAATGTCTATTGTGTAATATGTGTGTAAAGGGGACCCGGGCATATAATTTTAGGAGGCACTATAATACCTTAAATAAAGACTTTGAGAAATATGAGGGTATTGAGAGAGATAATATGTTTTTTGAAGTTTTTAAGATATCCTTAAATTTCCGCAACTAGTTTGCTAGTAAAAGTAGTCAACTCCGACTTTAAACGACTTATTCTTGTATATTTGTATATTTGTATATCCACTACTATCTCACGAATGACTTCACCGATTTTAATGAAATTTGGTACATAGGTACTATGCTTTGTTTTAAGATTTTCTACTTGGGGTGGTCCACAGGGTTGCCACCTATATCAATTTTTTTTAAATATAAAGCAATATGGGTATCAAATGAAAGGTATTTTAGGCCGTATTCCAACCAAAATATTTTCGAATAGGATTGTCACCTAGGGTTGCCACCGGAACGCATTTTATTTATTCCTTCAGATATCGATCACTATCTCGGGAAAGGCTAAACCGATTTCGATGAAATTCGGTAGATGGATAGGATGCTTCCCTCTTAGATTTTATACATGGACGTTGCCACTAAAGGAAGCTCAGAGGGTTGCCACCTTTCCAATTTTTTTTTAAATATTAAGCAATATATGGCATTCTGGGTATCAAATGAAAGGTATTTTAGGGCGTATACCAACCAAAATATTTTCGAACAGGATTGTCACCTAGGATTGCCACCTGAACGCATTTTATTTATTCCTTCAGATATCGAGCACTATCTCGGGAACGGCTAAACCGATTTCGATGAAATTTGGTAGATGGATAGTATGCTTCCTTTTAAGAGTTTCTACTTGGCTGTGGACACTAAAGGAAGCTTAGAGGGTTGACACCTTTAAAATTTTTTTTTTTAAATATTAAGCAATAAATGTCAATATGGGTATCAAATGAAAGGTATTTTGGGCCTTATACCAACCAGAATATTTAATACACAACAGGTGTCGCCAAAGTATGTTAAGTGACTTTTTGTGGTTAGTGTTCGATATTTTGGAAATGTATGCTCTTGGTAAGTAAGAGTATGCGGCAAATTCGAAAAAAAACATCAACATACCGACTACCTATGTTACCTCGTTGCTGTCTGCCGCGCGACTGGCAGGAAAATCAATTCCTTATCCCACAGTGCCAAACTTTTTTTTTCGCTCTCAATAGCGACTGAAATAAGAGCGTAAGAATACGTGTGCTGAGAGTAACTGCTCGTTTGAGTCAAAACGCCCATGTCTGATTTATATGAGTACTAGATGGACCCGTGCGCACCTTGCCCATAGAATTTCACCACTACCCTCAGCGACATCTACAACCTATTATTTTACGTGTGTGTTACTTAATCAACTTCCAAATGTGCAAAAAAAAATTGGACCCGCTAGGTGGCGCGTGAGTCGCTCTATTTATTTATTTAATTAGTCAATGAACATTACAAAAGAAATGCGAAGGCCTGTTTTCGGTGTCGATTAATTCGTTTTTCAACGAACTTCCCGTTGAGGTAGAATCTTGAAATTTTCATCATCGTTTATTTTTCTGCCCAACCCCGCCCCCCCAATATGACAAAAAAATTATTCCGATAGGTGGCGCACGGGTAGAGATATTTGAAAAGTCTCATTTCCAGAGGATTTGCTTTGCATTTTGAACTAACTTGCAGTTGAGCTGGGGTTTTGGAATTTTCATCATTGTTCAGGCTTCGCTATCAATGCATTATACAAAAAAAAATCAAATATATTGCTTAATTTCATAAATCCCATTTATCGTCCTTTCTTGAGTTTAGTCGTTTAGTCTTATTGCCACAGATATTAGAGGAAGTAGTGGATTATAGCATGATGTTCATTAGTGGATTATAGCATGACGTTCGTTAGTTAATCTTCGGCGTTATCTGCATGTGAAAACGCACTTCACCTGCTTCCTATATTTTGTTAAATACTCATATATCTATATCTACTTGCATATGCACGTAAGTACCTAGGTATGGTCATAGAAATTTGCGAACTCTTTGTATTGAATGGGCTGGTTAAGGATGATCATTGGTAGGTAGATTTTTTTGTTGAGCAACTGAATAATTGTGTTTACGCGGTATCGCAAGTCCAAATCCAGTACATTCCATTTATTGTATATGTATTAAATCCAGTATATTCCATTTATTGTATATCTATTATTCCATCTTGTAAATACTCATTCATGACTTATGAAACAAGCTCTACTGATCATCACGGTTTTGGACGTGCGGTAAATCCACCAAATTGAATTCGCCACAATCCCAAAACGGCGATCCGTCGTCTGTCAAACCAGCTGTTTACTTTATTTTTTCGATTGATACATATAGCTTGTGCATATTTTTACATATTGTTCAATTTTTGCATTTTTGTATAATTTTGCGCAATAAATACCATATTTATATCTATCCGACCATATTAGTGCCACTAAATTGATTTAGGGAATTGAACCGGTTGTTATCCACCAAAAACCAGGAAGTGTCCCGCCGATCAGCCCGCCGCCTAGCATTTCTGGTCAGATATCCACCTACACCAGCTTGTACCAGTTCCAGTAACCGTAAGTACCTGACTTGAGGCCTAATCCCTGAGCTTAGCTAAATTGCATAAATCGCGGTTGTTCAATAAAAAATCAACCTACTAATGATCATCCTTAACCAGCCCATTCAATACAAAGAGTTCGCAAAATTTCCATGACCATACCTACATACTTACATACATATGTATGTAAGTACATTTATATCATAGGTGGGCAAATGAAATGTAAGCATGTATAGGTAACCGCGAGCGTAAAGTGGCTACCATGGGCCCATGATGCAATAAACAGGTGATCGCATGGTGACATACACCCGTGCGTACATAATTTGTGTAATAGCCCCGTCACATACAACGTTCGCCGCTGCATCATGCATTGACAGATGAGTTGAACGCATGCATTTCAGTTGAGAACGACAGATAGAGCTTCGCGAGGGACATCTGTAGTGCAAACTTTCGCCAACTTTCAACTTTTGATGCATACAAAGCATAAGAAGAAGCATTTGACATTTGTTTTTCGTTGCGCGCTTTCAATATTTTTGCGCGAAAAGTGGTGAAATTTATTAAAAATTAAAATAAATATTATACAACAAAAGAAAAATGGAATTTAATTTAATTGAAGCAGTCCAAATGCATCCGTGCATTTATGATAAAAGCTCGAAGGCTTACAAAAGTAGATTGGCCAAAGAAAAGGCGTGGAACGCTGTGGCCGCTGCTACAGGCGTCGATGGTAAGTGCCTTTTGTGGCCACTGGATTGTATAAAATACAAGAACCGTGCCCCAGTGGTCAGTACTCCAGATCCGGATAAAAATTTGGCATTTAAATGCAACAATATTAGGATCACAACATTGTTGCGTGCATGCGTCTGCATGCCAATAATTTTCTAGTGTATGGTGCACTGCTTGTTGTTGTTGTAACAAAAACCTTCCAAAGGTTGAGTTGTATTTTCATTGCACTCCGAAATAAAATTAAATCATTTAGTTGGAAAGCTGTGGAACACTTTTGCCGAATGCAAGTCCTCTATTCAAGAAGATGGACACACCGATTGGATTTCATGCATGCGTTTCTCGCCCAACCACTAATCCTATAATTGTATCATGCGGTTGGGACCGCACTATTAAAGTATGGAACTTAGCCAACTGCAAGTTGGAGAACATGGCCATAATGGTTACATATGTATAAATACCAGGATCGCTAACATTTTACCAAATGTAGCAGTGCATCGTACTCTGGCAACGCACCATAAATTTTATCCGGATCTGTTCAGTTAGATTTTTCAGTAGTCATGGTGTTTAATTTAAATTTTTCCAGTGGATCAGTGCGGTACCCGCTGGAGATCACTACGCGACCGATTTGTTAAGGAATCGAACGCCATGTACACGCCTTCGGGGAGTGGTGCAAGCGAAAGACCTGCGTGGCAGTACATGGAGGCAATGGCTTTTTTGCAGCGACACATCGAACCACGCAGGTAAGTACCCCATAGAACTGTAGTGCAGTAAATAAAGTAAGGCAAAATTATAGTAGTGAAATTAGTATTTTAATTGAATCAAAAAAAGTAATTTCCGCTTTCGGGTTATTATGCGATAATAGTCGGCTCAATATTTTTGAATAATTTTTGAAACTTTTTTCAAGCAACCTTTACATAGTCTTAAATTTGAAGCTTCCAACTTCAATTTTTCAAAATTATATTACGAAGGACTTAAACAGGTTTGATATACATATATCGGCTATGTTACAGATACAAATTTGTGTAATTGTTTATTCCGCTCCATTTCGGCTGCCTGATTATAATTTTTTTAATCAGCTAGCCCAAATAGGGCGTTCTTGAAACGTGTTCTCAGATAGGGCCTTGTTCAAACAAATTCTGATATAGGGTGTTTTTGAAAAAAACATTTGAAATGAAGCGTTTTTGAAGCAAATTCTGAGATAGGGCGTTTTTGAAAAAAGGATTCACTAACGATAAGTTTTGAAATGTACACTTTTTTCATATAAAAATTTATCGAAGAAAAAATATATATTTTAAAACTCACCGATACTGAATCTAGGGCCAGATCTGGCTATAAATATTAAATGTGTGTCAATTTGTTTCTTTAGAACCTCAAAGAAGTATCCCTGAAATGTAGAACGAAATCCGAAACATGTCAGCTTCGTGGATTAGACGTTTTCATATGGAGTGACTCATATACAGTCAGTGTCAAAAGAAAGTGTACACCATAAAATTGCAATTTTCACAAATCATTTCTTCTTTTTGAATATTTTCGCTAATTTTTTATTAAATTACTCGTAAAAATACAGCACGCAGTTTTGTAGCTCGTTAAATTTTACTATAGAAACATACAAATCTTAAGAAGCTAGCAAAATTCCCTGATTTTTGGCAAACTTTTAAGCCTTAACAAACTTTTAAGCCTTAATTTAAAAAGCACATGCTGTATTTTTACGAGTACTTTCATAAATAATTAGCGAAAATATTCAAAAAGAATAAAGGATTGGTGAAAATCGCAATTTTATAGTGTACACTTTCTTTTGACACTGACTGTATTTTATTTTCTTATTTCCCCGAACTATATTCAACTAAATTTTACTACTATTGTTTTGGCCGGAGGTGTATACATTTTTTTAGTATACATACAGTATACCTCTAAAATCAAAGAATTTGATAAATATATATTTTCAGTACAACCGGAAATACATCGTTCAACAAAAATATTCAAATTAGTTCACTTAATTCACAGCCTGTCTTTGAACAATTGTTGGATGATGAAGTCGTGATTCAGCAATCGCAGAGTGCTGACCCCCCAACAGTTGTCGAACAATCACCGTTGTCGTACCATACCGCAGAAGAGCCAAGTGAAACCCCATCCAGGTCAACGAAAAGAAAAAAAGACGAGGATAGATTTGACACTCTCTGTGGGACTGTAACGGAATGGATAAAGAAGTCAGAACCTACCTCACGTCCAACTAGTCGTAATTCTGACTTTCTTAATGTTCTAGACACCTATCTTCTAAAATTTGAAGAAGATGTCCAGGACAAAATGAAAATTGATATTTTAAATTTTGTTTTTAGTGGAGGACAATATAGTCTAATGTAAAAAAAAATTAAAAACAATTGGGGGCGTAGTTATAGTCGAAATAAAATGAGGAGCTCCAAGCCAAAACGCAATAAATTACCACCTAATTTTTTTTTTTGAGATATTGATGGGACTCCATCTATGTATATAACAGCATATTTTCGGTGTAAAAACATTTATCTATGAACTTTTCATATGTAACTTATTGCATTTTGGATTGGAGCTCGTCAAATGTCTCATTTTATTTCGACTATGACTACACCTTTTTCAGTTTATATTCAGAAAGTTGCAATTTATATTCAGAAAAATACAAATGATATTCAGGAAGTTAAATTTCTGGATCTTATCTCAATTCAACGTCGATGTTACTTAGATCCTTTTGGTTCTAGGCCCTTCAATTGTAACTTTCTGAATATAAACTGAAAAAGGTGTAGAGCTCTTGGGATTTCAAGTATTTGTATTGTATTTTTGATAAATCAAGTTTTGCTACATACGACATTCGTATTCTGAGGTAGCTATATGTAAATTATTATATTATTATACATAAAATTTTAGTTTGGTAACATACATACCGTCAAAGACCATAAATTGAATTTTATTGTTAACATACGGTCAAAGACCAAAAAGAATGACAAAACTTATACTATAAGATACAATGTAAAGCCTTATATACACTTCTTTTTGAGCGTGAACATGCATGAGCGTGAGCAAATTTCTTTCGAGTAAAGAACACGAAGTGGAGTGATTTTATTAATTTTGAAAGTGGTTTAAGTCCATTCGAGGTTCTGAAATAAATCTTATTTTTCTAGTAAAGTTTATAAAACGTAGTACATTATATATTCCAACATGTTTACGGCCGCAAAACCATGAAAACAACAAACGCAAACCCTTAAATATCTCAGTTCAAGAACAAATGGACTTGAACCACTTTCAAAATAACCGGCTCATTTTATTTCTTAAATAGGACGGCAGAAATAAAAAGAACTGAATTTAAAAGTACAAAATGTAGAAATAATATGTTGATGATATTATTTCTTAAATAGGACGGCAGAAATGAAATTAACTGAATTTAAAAGTACAAAATGTAGAAATATAATTTATAAATAGAATTTTAGTTTTTTAACACATATACAGTCCAGGACCATAAATTGAATTTATTGTTAACATACGGTCAAAGACCATAAAGAATGACAAAACTTCAACTATACGATACCATGTAAAATGCAGAGAATTAGTAATCATTAGGATTAGAATGGCTTTTGGCAATTAGCGACGATTAGCATATTAATTCAATAGTTAGTAATCAAAATTAATAATCGCATTTTTATGTACCGCATTATAATTATTTTAACTAATTTTATCTATAACTATTCGCTGGCTGGGAATGTATGTGGAATTGATGTCAAACAAATGCTTTTTATTTCGAAATTCCTATTCAAAAAGAAAGTTTTAAATTATTTTTTTATTATAAATTTTTTATAAAATTACGCGTTTACGAGCTTTTTGGGGTGTTTACATGATTACATGAATACCATCAATATGTAACAAAACCAACAACTTTGTAAAATACGCACTGAAAAATCAATTTTTGTATGGATTAATAAATAAACTCAAATACATATGTATATCTTTTAATTCTAACTTTTAAATCGTCGCCTGGATAAATTTTTGTCGTATGTTTTGGCCATGTTCATTTGGCAACAGTTTAATTTATAAAAAAGCTGTACTACATCCTTCCTCCAATGGGGTGAGTTGCTAAATAGTCCTTGAGCTGGTCTCTTAAATTAAATGCAGTTCTGGACGCATTATTTGAGCACGCCGGCCTAGCATTTTGGAGAGGGACCGGAATTTCATTTCTCCATAACCCTCTTCTAATACCACCGTTCTCTTCCTGATCCACTGCTTCAGGCGGGCAATAACTGCCATCGTGCATTTTGAGAAAATTGTGCAAGACGACAGTGGCCTTCACAATTTTCTCGGCGGAAGCAGGACTCATCTGCAACGGGCTCAAAAGTATTCGCCAACGGCAAGCCAAAATGCCAAAAGCATTTTCAATAACCCGGCGACCGCGAGATAGGCGCTTGTTGCAGTTCAGCCGATCCGGATCCAAGTTTGTTCCTAAAATTGATAAAAGACTAAGCTGCAAAAAGTAGAGGTTTAATTATTTCAACAAACCTGGATAAGGCTTCATTAGATATGGTTTCAAAGGAAACGCATTATCGCCCACAAAATAGTGTGGAAAACTGGTACTTGTACCTGGCAGCGTATAATTATCTGGCAAGTCCAGTTTGCCACCATATAAATCTTTTCCAAAACCGGAATGCCACAAAACCCCGCCGTCGCTTTGGGAACCGTATGCGCCAATATCGTGGCCAGTGAACGTGTAATTGGCGTCACATACTGCCAACAAAACTATCGAAAAGTTCCCCTTGTAATTATAAAATAGCGAACCAGAGTTTGATGGAGAAAATATATTAATGTGTTTGCCATCTATAGCTCCAACGCAATTTGGCAAATCCCACATTGAATAAAAATCTGCGGCGATTCGTGTCCACTCATACTTTTGTGGTACAGCGAAATAAATGGGAGCCAATACATCCCACAAAGCCTCACACGTTTCTCCAACGATGTTCTTCATAGTTGAAAGACCAACTTTGAAGGAGGATGCGTGGAACGGTTTGCTACCGCCATGAGCCAAGTAGCTATGTAGGATGAAAACACATTATTCAATACGGAAGTTCCATATTTTATCCACATATGTCTTACCTTAGTGTCAAGAAAAGCCGACATTCTGGTGAAATAGATGGACGATTCGACTGCTTTGTAATTTTCTCTCTAATAAGGGAGAGAAGAAAGTCGAATATTGGCTTTTCCATCCGAATAGCACTTCTAAACTCCTCGGGAAAAGGAAAATTTGTTTGGAAAAACCCATGAACTCTACGATCACGTAGAGCTGGCCGCACCCACCACCTACGATAGCCGTACATCCTTTTGAGGCACTCCATAGCTTCGAAAAGCATCAATGTAATTAAAACTACATCAATCACTTCCATTTTTTTTAAATATTTATTTTCACTTTTTGCAAAGAACAAATTTGTAATAAATGTAATAAATTGGCGCAAATAAAAATCAGCTGTTTTTTGTTTACAAATGCGAAACCTTGCGTTATGATTGTGCCGCTGTTATTGTCACGCACAAGATTGCGTTAAACGCATGTACATGCGAAACTTGAATGTGACGAGGCTATAATGTATTTTGGTGTTGTACTTTGTGTGCGTACTGTCAAACTTACACTGAAAAATGAGCATAATGTCAAAATCAAAGAAAAAACTTTTTAATCAGCTGTATCATGCCACGACCTTCTATAGTTGGATCATGCATGAGACAAAGAACATTTGCAGTCAGTTGATTAACAAACTACAGCGAAGCAACATCGTGCGGCGCTTGATTGTTTTATGATACTATTTATGCGCGTACCTATATGTGTTTGTTCAAAATGAATGACAAATATTGCTTTATGATTTCCGATGCCTTTGGTAATATGCAATGTCTATTGTGTAATATGTGTGTTAAGGGGACCCGGGCATATAATTTTAGGAGGCACTATAATACCTTCCATAAAGACTTTGAGAAATATGAGGGTATTGAGAGAGATAATATGTTTTTTGAAGTTTTTAAGATATCCTTAAATTTCCGCAACTAGTTTGCTAGTAAAAGTAGTCAACTCCGAATTTACCCCACCAAAGTTATCTGAAATTATCTTATAACTTTAAACGACTTATTCTTGTATATTTGAATATTTGTATATCCACTACTATCTCACGAATGACTTCACCGAATTTAATGAAATTTGGTACATAGGTACTATGCTTTGTTTTAAGATTTTCTACTTGGGGTGGTTCACAGGGTTGCCACCTATATCAATTCTTTTTAAATATAAAGCAATATGGGTATCAAATGAAAGGCAGTTTAGGCCAACCAAAATATTTTCGAATAGGATTGCCACCTAGGGTTGCCACCGGAACGCATTTTATTTATTCCTTCAGATATCGATCACTATCTCGGGAAAGGCTAAACCGATTTCGATGAAATTCGGTAGATGGATAGCATGCTTCCCTCTTAGATTTTATACTTGGACGTTGCCACTAAAGAAAGCTCAGAGGGTTGCCACCTTTCCAATTTTTTTTTAAATATTAAGCAATATATGGCATTCTGGGTATCAAATGAAAGGTATTTTAGGGCGTATACCAACCAAAATATTTTCGAACAGGATTGTCACCTAGGATTGCCACCTGAACGCATTTTATTTATTCCTTCAGATATCGAGCACTATCTCGGGAACGGCTAAACCGATTTCGATGAAATTTGGTAGATGGATAGTATGCTTCCTTTTAAGAGTTTCTACTTGGCTGTGGACACTAAAGGAAGCTTAGAGGGTTGACACCTTTAAAATTTTTTTTTTTAAATATTAAGCAATAAATGTCAATATGGGTATCAAATGAAAGGTATTTTGGGCCGTATACCAACCAGAATATTTAATACACAACAGGTGTCGCCAAAGTATGTTAAGTGACTTTTTGTGGTTAGTGTTCGATATTTTGGAAATGTATGCTCTTGGTAAGTAAGAGTATGCGGCAAATTCGAAAAAAACATCAACATACCGACTACCTATGTTACCTCGTTGCTGTCTGCAGCGCGACTGGCAGGAAAATCAATTCCTTATCCCACAGTGCCAAACTGGTTTTTTCGCTCTCAATAGCGACTGAAATAAGAGCATAAGAATACGTGTGCTGAGAGTAACTGCTCGTTTGAGTAAAAACGCCCATGTCTGATTTATATGAGTACTATATGGACCCGTGCGCACCTTGCCCATAGAATTTCACCACTACCCTCAGCGACATCTACAACCTATTACACAGTGTTACAAAAAAGAAAAGAATTAAAAACCCTGGGAAGTGATACCATTTTTCTTGTAGATCTTGAAATTCTAAGAACTACTGCATATAAGATTTTTCGCGTACAGCTCCAAATCGTGAGTTACGGGTAAAAAACCGGTTTTTTTACCTTTTGACACTTTTGAGCTCATAACTAGTTTGACTGTTAACTGATTTGGATTTTGACCTTTCCAATGACATATATAATGACTGGGAAAATATAAGCCAACTGTCAGAATTTCTCCAACCAACAAATATTTTTTAACCTTTTTTCGGGTTTCGTCAACTTTGGTGCTGTCTGTATGCACTAAATTATATAAAGACTATACCAACCGTGAACTACATCTAAAGTGGAATTTAATTGTGAGTGTAATGATAGTTAATTTTTTTATATACGTTGAAAACTGCCTTAGGTATTTAAATTTTCTTGAAAGTAAAGTGAAAAAAAGTACTTTTATTTTTTCAAAATTACTCAGAAATATTTACTTGGCCTTTTGTTGTCTCAGTTTACAAACACACTTTGCAGACTAATATGGCTTTAACTTATGTAAGTACCATTCGATTTTAAACCTTTTGCCAGTTTTGGATAGACAAAACTTCATCCTTTAAAATGACGTATGCATTAATTAGCATTTCTTTGGACATAAGTGAGCATTTACCCAACAAACAACATTTTTTAATTTTTGTTTTATGTTTTTCTTTACTGCTCCGCAAGTTTGGGTATAACTAACACACATGTTTACATATTGTGAGAAAACTACAACTAATATTAAACATAGAGTAATTGACTGTTTAAATACATTAAAGTGTCGTAGAAAAATGTATGGATCTTAAGCAGTAAAATGTTTGCTTGAACGTTTTTTTCTTATATCGACGTCATCAGTTTCTCGCAGCAATGACCAGCAATATTCTGAAACCAAGTTTATTTTATTTTTTCCTTCAAATCGTGTTTCCATCAGAGCAATTTCTTGATGGAAGTGTTCACCCTGTTCATCACTGAACTGACCTAGATTTTCTGGGAAAAAGTTCAAATGCGAATGCAGAAAATGAACCTTTATGGACATGTTGCAACCAGGGTTGCCGTTTTGGTAGAATTCTACCATTTTTGGTAGAAAAAATTTCAAAAAACCCGTTTTGGTAGAATGGTAGATTTTTTTCCATTTTGGTAGATTTTTAAAATTTTTCGAAATACTTAGGAATATGCTTAATACACAGTCCTTTTCGAATGCTTTATTACATTGGTTTTGTTCGTAAATGAGCTTGCGCATCACGAACAGACCCATTATTATATTACATATTTTTTCGAACACAAATAAGCACACTGTATGAGTATGCATATCGATAGCGAGCGAACATCTCTAACTCAACTCAAAATTTTCTTTAACGAATGTTGTCAAGTTTCATCCGAGGTGTAAAAAATAGTTGTCAACAAAAAGAAAAAATGGACAGGTTGGTGATAAAATGTCATACTTTTAACATATTTAAATATCTAAATGTAATAATTGCTGTAGATTTGTTGTAGATCAATCACGGTTTAAGTGCCGCTATCTATTGAATATGAGGTAAAGTTGGCTTAGACAATTTTTGCATAAAAGCTTATGGTTTACACTTGCTGTTAATGTAATTAGTTGAGAATTGTTAGGTTTATGGGCTAGTCCGTTGTTGTAGTGAACGACTCATATATCAGTTATTAGCTTTTGCGATGTATATTGAATATTAAATTAAAAATACATTAATACATATGATTTTATATATTATACCATACTTTGAACTTAATGTTCCTTATTAAAGACTAAATTTTGTTTCTTGAAATAACTGAAATAAATATATTGGTAGATTTTTTCCAAATTTGGTAGATTTTTTTTTTAATGGATGGTAGAATTTTTTTTTTGTTAACGGCAACCCTGGTTGCAACCCATTTCAGCATACGCATCCAAAAATTCTTTAACTATTTCTTCATAGTTTTCGCTTCTATGATTTCCCAAAAAATTGCTGCATAATTCTTTAAAACTCTTTCAAGCACGTTTTTCGGCTGAGCTTAGCTTGTTCATAAACTCTAGATCCTTCATAACTTTTGAAATTTGTGGTCCAATGAAGACGCCTTTAATGAATAAAAAGGGATAAATGCTTTAAAAAGGGCAAGATGTTGGGACACACAAATTATAACCTGCTTTTATTTTAGCCTCACTCAATCTCGGGAATACTGGCAAAAGGTTTAAAATCGAATGGTACTTACATAAGTTAAAGCCATATTAGTCTGCAAAGTGTGTTTGTAAACTGAGACAACAAAAGGCCAAGTAAATATTTCTGAGTAATTTTGAAAAAATAAAAGTACTTTTTCTCACTTTACTTTCAAGAAAATTTAAATACCTAAGGCAGTTTTCAACGTATATAAAAAAATTAACACTCATTACACTCACAATTAAATTCCACTTTAGATGTAGTTCACGGTTGGTATAGTCTTTATATAATTTAGTGCATACAGACAGCACCAAAGTTGACGAAACCCGAAAAAAGGTTAAAAAATATTTGTTGGTTGGGGAAATTCTGACAGTTGGCTTATGTTTTCCCAGTCATTATATACATATATCATTGGAAAGGTCAAAATCTCTTCTTATAAGATCTGGAGAGAAAATCCAAATCAGTTAACAGTCAAACTAGTTATGAGCTCAAAAGTGTCAAAAGGTAAAAAAAACCGGTTTTTTACCCGTAACTCACGATTTGGAGCTGTACGCGAAAAATCTTATATGCAGTAGTTCTTAGAATTTCAAGACCTACAAGAAAAATGGTATCACTTCCCAGGGTTTTTTTTCATGTCACACAGTGTTATTTTACGTGTGTGTTACTTAATCAACTTCCAAATGTGCAAAAAAAATTGGACCCGCTAGGTGGCGCGTGAGGTGCTCTATTTATTTATTTAATTAGTCAATGAACATTACAAAAGAAATGCGAAGGCCTGTTTTCGGTGTCGATTAATTCCTTTTTCAGCGAACTTCCCGTTGAGGTAGAATCTTGAATTTTCATCATCGTTTATTTTTCTGCCCAACCCCGCCCCCCCCAATATGACAAAAAAATTATTCCGATAGGTGGCGCACGGGTAGAGATATTTGAAAAGTCTCATTTCCAGAGGATTTGCTTTGCATTTCGAACTAACTTGCAGTTGAGCTGGGGTTTTGGAATTTTCATCATCGTTCAGGCTTCGCTATCAATGAATTATACAAAAAAAAAAAAAATCAAATATATTGCTTAATTTCATAAATTATCGTAAATTTATCGTCCTTTCTTGAGTTTAGTCGTTTAGTCTTATTGCCACAGATATTAGAGGAAGTAGTGGATTATAGCATGACGTTCGTTAGTTAATCTTCGGCGTTATCTGCATGTGAAAACGCACTTCACCTGCAGGAAGTAATGGATTATAGCACGATGTTCATTAGACAATCTTCGGCGCCATCTGCATATGAACATTTGAAAAGAATGTCCAGTCACCATTGTCTTTTTTAATCAAAGTCAAAGACTTGCACCACTACCAGTCCAGCGCAGTGCTGCCACTCACATTTATTTTTTGTACCAAAATAGTTTCAAGAGTGCCAAATTTTTTTTCTAGCATGGAAAAACACACCTAAAAAGAACTATGGCGCGATAAATGTAGAGGTTATCATTAGAACCTTCAAAACCATATCTCTTCATATTTTTGGATGATGTTGCTTAAATCATGAATTGGGGATTTTATAGCCAAAAAGCATTGGTATTTGTTTCCTTTAGGGGTCAACTGCGAAAACATTTAAAAAAAAAATATGAGAGGGCTCAGAAAACGTGTGTTGGCCGCAGGAGCACGAATCCCGGAGCGCTTTTTTAATTTTTTGTTTCAGTGAAAAATTATGATCAAAATCCGGAAAAAGGACCCATGTCCGATCCCAATTCGGATGGGGATCCATGGTATTTGTGTGCAGAACACCTTTCCGAGTTGCTTATAAAAAACACTCAGCCAGTCCAACACCGGCTACGCCATACTCAGCATTTCTGCGCAGAACACTTTTTTGGACATTTTTAGGACGGCCTAATGTGATTACAACAACCACATGAAAACTTGCAACTTTGATTGCAAATAACTCCTAAAGGAAACTTCGAAATTACATTGGCAGACGGAAAATCCCCGAAAAAGGGCGATATCCCCGATTCTGGCAACACCGCTCTGAAGTGTGATGAATGTCAGTCACAATATCGTTGCAGTACAAAATGATTTTTTTGTGCATTCACAATGGTTTATTTAAACAAATTAGTTTTTATAAAATACGCGTAAACAAAAGCACTGCTATAATTAATATATAGTTTCGCATGTAGAGGTAACCCACACCTTTAAAACGATACCTTACTTATTACTATTGGTTCGAAATGAGAGCAGAAAATTAGGAGCAAACACAAAAAGACCTTACAGAAATAATATATATGATTTAACAAAAAATAGGAAGCAGGCAATATTATATTGTGTATGTTGCTTTACTCAAATTAAACTATTTACCAGGGCCGCCGAGAGGAAATACGGGCCCAAGGTAAAAAGGGTGGGGCCCCTATTCTACATAAAAGTTTTGAATACTGCATCAATTTTTAAACTTTAAAAATATTTTTCCACGATTTCTGATAATAAATACTAAACAAATATTGTATAGTGCCCGAAAATTTCTTTGCATTTAATATTCGCGACTGCCGGTGCGATTTTCGAACCGAAACTATAAAAATTTGAATGTGACAGGTTACCTTCGTAGGCTTGCGTAATCGACTAATCAGCGATGTAATTATTCGGACGTAAGTAAGTGTAGCTGGTTATTGAATGTGACAAACAGGTGTCGCCGCTTTTAGAATCTACAGTGGACTCGGCAATTTTATCCTTCATTAATGTTATAAGAAATATTATTTTTATCGATATTTCTTGCTCTTATGTAGCAATGTATTGCCAGTTTTTGCAAATGTACCTAACTTTTTTTTGCACACGCACTCATGAACGTGCTTTATCGGTTATTACAACTTTCCAATAAATGTTTAAATTAATCGACTTTCATAAGAATTCTAATTTAAATATTCACTTAATTTCTTGAAAAATACGGGCCCCTTCGAAAACTCCGGGCCCGGGGGAAAATACCAAGTTCAGTATATTTTTTACTTTTTTAATTTTTCAAAACTTTATATAACTTTATACTATAGTACACGGATATTATGATAATAACTAGATTTATTTACTTGTTTTGCAATAATTTTTTGTAGTTCTCCGCCTTTTTGTTTCCTAGGAAGTCCGTTATCACTAACTTGATACATTTCCACGCCCTATGTTCTTGCTTACTCATTTTTTGTTCAAACACTACATCTTTCATCAATATACGAATATTTGGTCCAATTAAAATACCTGGTCATAAAAGTAACTTTGTTTTATACAGCATGTACATTAGGCATATAACAAACTAGCAGGGTACCCGGCGTTGCTCGGGATGTAAGTAGTTAGGGGGACTTTCAAAATCAATAATATACTTTAAGATTTCATATTTATATAATATTATTGCCTACTGAAGAATTTACCAAATTCGAATATTTTGAAAATTTTGAAAAAAGAGTATTGAAAACCGGTTTTCAAAAATTTTCTTTTGCGGTATTCGTTGGTAACGTTAGGGGGCCTTTCAAGAATTCAATTTTGACAAATTGTGCCAGGATGAATTGAACTTCAAATGTTGATTTGATACAATATTGTAGGGTAATATTAAGGTTTTTCTGCAATCGCATTTTTACAAATGAAACCTGGGGCCTTTCCCTTTCGTTTGATACCCATATTGTAGGGCAAGTTTAAGGTTTTTGGGCAATCACATTTTCACCGATAACTCAGTTATCGATCAATTTATCGAAACCTATCGTAGTCCAAATGAAACCTGCTGCCTTCTCCTTTCGTGTTATACCCATATTATAGGGTAATGTTAAGTTTTTTGGGCAATCACCGATAACTCAGTTATCGATAAACTTATCGAAATATATCGAAGTCCAAATGAAACCTGGAGCTATCTCCTTTCGTTTGATACCCATATTGTAGGGTAATATGGAGGTTTTCGGGCAATCGCATTTTGACCGATGACTAAGTTATCGATCAATTTATCGAAATATATTGAAGTACAATTGAAACCTGGGGCCTTCCCCTTTCGTTTGATATCCATATTGGCGGGTAATATTAAGGTTTTCGGGCAATCGAATTTTGACCGATAACTTAGTTATCGATCAATTTATCGAAATATATCAAGGCTAAATTGAAACCTGGGGCCTTCCCCTTTCGTTTGATACCCATATTGTAGGTCAAGTTTAAGGTTTTTGGGCAATCACATTTTCACCGATAACTCAGTTATCGATCAATTTATCGAAACCTATCGTAGTCCAAATGAAACCTGCTGCCTTCTACTTTCGTTTTATACCCATATTATAGGGTAATGTTAAGTTTTTTGGGCAATCACCGACAACTCAGTTATCGATAAACTTATCGAAATATATCGAAGTCCAAATGAAACCTGGAGCTATCTCCTTTCGTTTGATACCCATATTGTAGGGTAATATAGAGGTTTTCGGGCAATCGCATTTTGACCGATGACCCAGTTATCGATCAATTTATCGAAATATATTGAAGTACAAATGAAACCTGGGGCCTTCCCCTTTCGTTTGATACCCATATTGTAGGGTAATTTTAAGGTTTTTGGGCAATCACATTTTCACCGATAACTCAGTTATCGATCAATTTATCGAAACCTATCGTAGTCCAAATGAAACCTGCTGCCTTCTACTTTCGTTTTATACCCATATTATAGGGTAATGTTAAGTTTTTTGGGCAATCACCGACAACTCAGTTATCGATAAACTTATCGAAATATATCGAAGTCCAAATGAAACCTGGAGCTATCTCCTTTCGTTTGATACCCATATTGTAGGGTAATATAGAGGTTTTCGGGCAATCGCATTTTGACCGATGACCCAGTTATCGATCAATTTATCGAAATATATTGAAGTACAAATGAAACCTGGGGCCTTCCCCTTTCGTTTGATACCCATATTGTAGGGTAATTTTAAGGTTTTTGTGCAATAACATTTTCGCCGATAACTCAGTTATCGATACATTTATCGAAACCTATCGAAGTCCAAATGAAACCTGGAGCTATCCCCTTTCGTTTGATACCCATATTGTAGGGCAAGTTTAAGGTTTTTGGGCAATAACATTTTCACCGATAACTCAGTTATCGATAAATTTATCGAAATATATCGAAGCCCAAATGAAACCTGGGGCCATCCCCTTTCGTTTGATTCCCATATTGTAGGGTAATATTAAGGTTTATGGGCAATCGAATTTTGACCGATAACTTAGTTATCGATCAATTTATCGAAATATATCGAAGCCAAAATGAAACCTGGGGCCCTCCCCTTTCGTTTGATACCCATATTGTAGGGTAATTTTAAGGTTTTTGTGCAATAACATTTTCGCCGATAACTCAGTTATCGATACATTTATCGAAACCTATCGAAGTCCAAATGTAACCTGGAACTATCCCCTTTCGTTTGATACCCATATTGTAGGGCAATTTTAAGGTTTTTGTGCAATAACATTTTCACCAATAACTCAGTTATCGATAAATTTATCGAAATATATCGAAGCCCAAATGAAACCTGGGGCCATCCCCTTTCCTTTGATACCCATATTGTAGGGTAATATTAAGGTTTTCGGGCAATCGAATTTTGACCGATTACTTGGTTATCGATAAATTTATCGAAATATATCGAAGCCAAAATGAAACCTGGGGTCATCCCCTTTCGTTTGATACCCATATTGTACGATCTTTCTATACCTATATGCGAAATATCATAAGTATAGTTTCAATATACCTAGAGTTATATGGAATAAAAAAAATTTCGAAAAGTAACGGTCCCTAGCAGGGTCGGAACCCCCAAAATTAAAAAAAAAAACAGCCTATAGCTCCTTCCAGACTATAACCTGTAGGCGTGCCAAATTTCAACAAAATCCGTCTAGCCATTCTCAAGTTTTTAGGGAACAAAAGCAAACGTCTGGACATCCAAACATCCAAACATCCAAACATCGCTACATTCACATTTATAATATTAGTAGGATGTTGACGAAAAATTTGGCATACCACCACGTGGTGGCAAATATTGTACCAGTAATGAATATCACTTTTTTAGGTGATTTCGGTTCAAAAGTTCCGCGCAAAAATGGATTTTTAAAAAAAGTAATATTTTTTTTGGATATTTTTATTTTGGTCAATTGTTATATGAAATAAGTTTTAAGTTTAAAGTATGTGATGATTTACACAATGGTAAAATGTATTGCACAATTTTAAGTGCACGCTCTGCGCAGATGTTACCTCGCTGAACTTCCTCAATAGCTGATGGTTTATTTACCCAAAGCCTGAGAAAACTTTCATTTGCTTCTATGAAGCCGGCCAATGATTTCTGTAGTGTGCGAAATTATTTTTGTTGAAAGTATGATCGGAAAACCAGATTTCGCTCTAAGCACCGCACACAAACTTACAAATAGGATATAATTGCAAACTATATTCAGGAATAAGTATAAAGGCTAAAAGGGCTCTAGAATTCCAACGGGCATTACTGAGTGCTGGTATTGATTTAAATTTTATGTAGGGAAAACGTTAATTTTTCTCGAAGTATTTAAAAGATTCGACCAATTCATATATGTATGTATGTAAGTATTGCATGTCATTTCGCCATTTAATGCTTTTAACCCTAATACACTCTTTATTTTGTTCATGCTATTTTTTTTTTTAATATTGAACCACAATTTTTTGAAGAAAAGTTAGTTTGGGGTGGATGAGGCACTTCCCTTAGGTCCATTAAAAGGCGTTTGGAATAGTAGGAAGATTATTAGTTAAATAAATATCTATTATTATGAAGAAAAACGTGTACACTGTACAAAACTTTTTTTGTTTTTTCAGTAGTTCGGATAAAAAAGTAATTTCGTTTTGTGCGAAAATTTTTTGCAATTTCGCAAAAAAAAGATAATAGGGGCTCATACTTTTTTATGCTCTATTCGACTATGGTATGCCGTTTTTCGTATTTGCAAAAATTGTAAAAAGTTATATGCCCAATGTACATACATAAGTTTACAAAGATATGTTTATTTACTGACGTACCTTCTTTAATTTTTGCTTCACTTATTCAAATATTGAAATGCTTCTCCATTTTGATTCATTTAGGGTACTCACAGTCCCATATTACCAGCCCTGCTAATATTGCCAGCTGGCAATATTTTGACAATTTACCAGGTGGTAAATTTTTGTTTTGGTTTTACGTGTAAATCGAAAATACCACTTCTAGGTAAAATTGTCTCGCTTTTACTTATGTTTAAAAAGTTGTCTAAATTTAGAAATGTCATTTAGACCTTTTGTGAAAAATATGAAATATGAACAACCGGAAAAAGTAAGTTTCTAATTATTTGGAATTTATTTACATATTTAAGGAATTTAAAGATGATACATATTTTTAGATTAAAGCGAAGAGGGCTCGAAAAGGTCCATATAAGAAATGGACTGACAAGGAGCAGCAGGTCTTAATAAATTTCCTGCTGGAAAATAGGCCGCTTGAAAAGCCGACCGCCCAGTTTTATTACAGAACTTTTTTGCGGAACACTGGGAGTCAGCTGGACTGGACCCTGGTGCGGTGCAAGGTCAAAAGTATACGCAGCAGTTTCAATAAGGCAAAAAAATGGCTGCAATCCACCGGGAATGGAACTATTGAAGATGGACAAACAACCAGTGGTATGTACATAAAACTAGAGTTGCCAATTTTTCGGGGTTATTATAAATCTTTTTCCCTCTCTTAGATGTAATCGCAAAAATGTGTCCACATTTCAATGAATTAGAGGCTTTGGCTACAAGTAATGCACTTCAAACCGATAATTATTGATACTGAGAAGATGCGAGCGTTGAGGTCGAATACTTAGAGGAACTTCAAGAGCAAAGCCAAAGTTTTTTCTTGAATAACGAACCTAATCCACCGGTGCAGTGAAATAACTCCCAAATGAAATAACTCCCATGAAATAACTCCCAATGAAATAAGTCCCAATAAAAATGAAATAATTCCCAACTTTAATAAATGAAATAACTCCCAAAGAAGGAAATGAAATAACTCCCAATATTTGGCAGTTATTTCACAATGAAACCACAAGTCCCCAAAAGAATGAAATAAGTCCCAAAAAAATGAAATAACTCCCAAATGAAATAAGTCCCAAAAAAATGAAATAAATCCCAAATCAAAATTTGAAATGGTATATCTTTACAATATAATCAGTTACAATGAAATTTGAAAAATACAGGAAGTTAATTTGTACATAGATATGTGAATGCAACAATAACATGAAAACCTGAATAGTGTTGTCGACCTTTTGACGGCAAATCGGACAGTTAAAGTTTTCTAGTCCTTCAGAAATACTCTTAGCTTGCAGCATTAGAACACAAGCGTTGCATATTTTTAAATGTTTGCACGGCATCAATAGTACATTGGGCTCAACCTCCAAACAAATTACGCACCCAAAAAGCGAATTGTCATTGAGGCATTTGGGTTTGAGATTCGACGAAGTAGCGCTGCAGGCGAAAATTTGCCTCAGGTCAGATCCCCGATTCGGGGCGTGATCCATGGTATTTATGTGCAGAACTCCTTTCCGCATTGGCGGCCTTCGGCCGCGCTTCAAAAAATAACCCTGGGCTACGCCATTCCAACTCCGGGTGTGTGCCATAGCCGTGGCTACCGCCACGGTGATGTCTTTCCGCGTGCCACGTTTCCCACTTTTTCACTTTTTCACTTTTTTGGCTCAGCGTAATGTGCCATTACAACACCCACATGAAAATGACAGAAAATTGTGAACTTTAACTGCAAATAGCTTTTGAACGGTTGAAAAAAATCTCATTTCAAATTCTAAATCTAGACGTGGGTAATCGTTTACCGAGCGCTAATACAAAAAATGTTGAGATATGTATCAGGAGACGCGCTTTGGTCCCAGGAGCATGAATATAACCAATATTTTTAGTAGTTTGCGAGATATTTGCAGTTAAAGTTCCGCGTGCCACGAAGGCCGCCAATGCCGAAAGGAGTTCGGCACATAAATACCATGGATCACACCACGAATTGGGGATCTGACCTAAGTCAATCCCAGGTTCATTTTTTAAATCCCATATTCATGATATAATGATCATAAGTCGAAGGTGATAATGAAAAATGAAAATTTGGAATATAAAAAAAATGTACTGACTTTAGTTAGCTTTCTTAATGCAAATTAATGTCAATGACGTTAGTTCGCTAAAAATATTCCCCAACAAAAATGAAATAACTCCCATTAAAAATAAAAGAACTCCCAATGCACTATGGTCTGACGACTACTGTTGGCTGGCCAAAACTAATTTTTTAAAGTATGCATAATCAATTTTTTTCCTCCCCTATCAGTAAGCCAATTTATCAAATTAAACAAGTGCATACTCAGTTTTTTCATAAAGTGTTTTCCTCTGAAGATTTTAGCTGTCAAAGTTCGCGTTTCTAAAAAAAAAATTGTTTTTATAGTTCGCTTTCAACTTCCTCGTGTTTTGTATTTTAATATTTCTTCGGTAGGTGAATAACTGTAAAAGAAAGTGAATGGAGGTGAATAAGGAGGGTAAGTAGGTGTGATTGAAGAAAAAAGAGATGCAATATTGATTGCCAAATAAAAATAAAATGCCTTTCAAAAAGGTTCTACTTTTGATAATAATATTCCTCTTTAAGTAGAGGTATACTAAATCGGCAAAATTCGGCCGTCTCAAAAACTTTGTGAGAATTAAATGTATTCAATTTTGAGAATAAAGACTGAATATCATCTTGCGATTTTGTGCGCTTTTTGAATAATAGCAGTTTTTCTTAGAAAACTTCTACGTGCGTTATGCTGTGCTTTTCGACGTTTGGAAAGAAGTAGTGAAAAAAGATGAAAAAGAAACAGCTGTTTTCAACTTTTTGCAACAAAATGTAATAAAAGAAAGCATATCTGAGGAATATTACACATATTTGAAGGAAAAAGCAAGGTATATATGTAAGCACATATGTGACAGGTGGAATAACTGTTATAGAAAGGTCGATTGTGTTTTGAGTCGAAACGGTGAATGGCTTCAATTAAACGCAGTAATCAGAAAACCAAATATATTTTCTATACCATCCACATCAAAGGTGGGCCGAAAACCTCTTGCTTATATTGAAAAATCAGATCGATCTCAAAGAAGACAGGCAGCGGAATTATCAAAAAACCAAGAAGATAATGTCGACTTGATGCTTCGCGCTACTACTACCGCTGCGCTGAAAAGGGGAAATTCGGATTTAGCTGTTACCTTAAAGACAGTTGGTCAAAATCCCACGACTGCTCCCAAACAAAGAAAAGTCCTTGAAAATAAATCCAGCGAAAGATCTCCAATTCCGATGACTGGAAATGAAGCCTTAGCTTTCATTTTAGACAATAATCTGACAAAAGAGCAGTATATGTCATTTGGAAACATCGGACCCACTTATTTCAAGCGTAAATCTTTCTAGGCGGATCAAAAAGAGGGCACGTATGCAACTTCCACCAGAAGTAAGATCTTTGCTGAGCAGTACTGATTACTTTTTACCAAATGAAGAAGTCAAGCACGACGAAGAGAACAACGATATAATGAACTATGACATAGATCCAAGAATCGATGAGCTTTTATGTAACCTAGAGTTGGAAAATGAGATATGAAAATTCATGCAAAATATTAAAGTTGTGTGTAATATATTAAAGTTATATATAAAATGTACATACATACATACAAATGTCTAACCAAATAAGTTTTATTTGAAACCCATTTGATAAGGTTCACGATTAGGGACATTGTAAATACCCCTTAATATACCAAATTGCAATAAAAAAAAGTAAAAATCATATAATTTTCTTGCCATTTTTAGTCTCCTTTTTCTTTTTTTGAAGTCTGATGTCAGATTCGAGATCAAAGACCTCGTAAACCCTTATTTTATACAAATTTGGGGTAAAAACGTGAATATTTGAAAATAAGGTCGCCATAATGGATCCCCCATTTTGAATTTTAAAAATCTGACATCAGATTCGAGATAAGATAAATCAAAACTCCCTACATGCCAATTTTCAAATCAATTAGATAACTTCTTCAGTTTTGGCCAGCGAACAGATGTCGTCAGACCATAGTGCAATGCCTGGATTACAAGCAATGAAGTAAGTCCCAAAAAATGAAATAACTCCCAATTTCCAAAAATTATGAAATAACTCCCAAAGATATTTTATTTGGGAGTTATTTCATTATGAAATAATTCCCAGTTAAAATTATGAAATAAGTCCCATTGAATTGGGAGCTATTTCATAATGAAATAAGTCCCAACTTGCATGGAAAATATTTGGGAGTTATTTCATTTTTTTGTTGGGAGTTATTTCATTTGGGAGTTATTTCACTGCACCTAATCTACCAAGCACTTCACAAAAATCTAGTCGAAAGGGCATTTATTCACGCACAGCTGACGTGTTGGAGGTTCAATCCAGCATATTAACTTTGAAAAAAGAGAAATTTGATAAGGATTTGATGTTAAGAGAGCAGCAATTAAATTTTGAAAAGGAAAAATATTCGAAGGATTTGGAGGAGAGAGAAGCTGAAAGAAATCTGTGAATTTTAGAGATAGAATCTAGGGTAAGGATTGAATTAAAAGGAATGGAAATGCAAGAGAGAATTGAAATGGAAAAAATAAAAATGCAAAAATAATACGTTTATGGAATTTGTATTGTCTAGTGGGGGTCGATCATATACCTAAAGGGAGGCTAGAGGTCTCTTTCGATATCTGGACGTTCTCCGGTTCGTTGGTCATATAGACCGATGCCATCGCCAGACTGGTGCTGCCGACTGTTAAACTGACAGCTGTAACGTCGTCATTGACATAGTTAGGTAGGATAAAGGTGTTCAAAAAAACAAACCAAAAAACAGGTTTCAACTTTGCCCTCCTCATTCGCTGGAATGAGCTTGAAACTCTTTGTCACCAATCAGCAAACGCTCGAGCTGTTGACATAGGGTACTTGGATGAGGACCACGTCTACGTCGCCCTTAGAAATCCGACCGCTTAGTAAAGCACCACCAGCAAGAGAACTCTTAGACTTCCCTGCCACCGCCACATCGTCTAGGAGGCTGGCACCACCCCTCAGGATTGGTTGCCACCACCGTTACGTCGAGAGGGATGGATTCATAATACAAGCCCTTGCCCTTGGTATAGCCGGATTGTCCTTCCAGTCGACGACCTCGATTCTTGCCCTTGGGTAGCCTTCACCCAGTATTCCTGCTGCTGCTTGTGCAGTGCAATAGTTCTTGCATTATCGCACGGGAATACTTTAATGTGACCCTGATGCCAACTCGCATCAGTAACGTTGAGAAGGGCATTTTTGATAATAATTTTTTTTTTTTTTTTTCAAATTTATATTTTAGTAACGAATAACAATTCAAAATGTCACTGTCATAATTACTACAAATGATGGGTTCTCATACAGTAATGTGGTAAATTTGAAATCTTTTAAATTTAAAAGATGACTGTGAGTACCCTAATTGCTTTTATAAAATTTTTTACTATACCAAGTTTTATGTGTCCCATTGAAATGCTTATAACTTTAAAATCTCCCGAGACGTACCATTTGTTTTTACTGATTCTATTTTTTCCAAAATTACTTTTAATGTTTCGTAAGTCTCTTTCATTCTTACTGAATAGGCAACAGGTATTGTTTGCAATTGCTCACCTTTATTAATTAGTGCAACCTCTAAACTACTTTTAGAAGCGGCAATGAACAACCTCCAATCTTTTTTGTTATAATTTATATTCATATTCTCCAGGCGCGTATTCAGAGGGGTTGTTTCGGGGGTTCAAACCCCCCCCGAAATTTCCGAAAATTTAAAAATATACGTCTGTACTAGAATAATTACTCTATTCACTTTTAAAACCCCCGTTAAGAAAATAGCATTAATAGCCATAATGAAAATACGAAAGAATAAAATTAAATAATATTTCACACTGAGAGAAGATATTGGTAGTCGCTAATCAATTGTCAGGGCAAGTCTGAGAGGTCACAACTAAATTCCTGCAATGGTTCACTCATTTCGCCCTTTAAGAAATTCGCGCAAAACTATCAGTCTTGCTCTGCATAAGATCAACTTAGCATCTCAACTACATGCATATGTAGCTTGTTAACAACAGTAAGTAAAGGATTGAAAAAGTTTAAGAGAAAGCCCGGTATGCTGTTGAAAAGAAAATGATTAAAAAATATTTTCAAGCATTTCTTGACTATGAAATTGTCATGAATAGGCAACTAATGTTGACGTTCCTTTTTGCATGTTGAATAATTGCAATTTGCCGCTTTTTATATGAATTTCAATGTTATTTCATTATATTTTTTGTTTTTATTTTTCCGAAGCTTCAGTTTTTCTTCAAGAAATAAAGCGACAACTATTTACTTCTTGCCAAGGCCTGAAGAAATCCTACACAAAATTTCAAAACAAACAATAAAAATAAATATTATTTGATTTTAAACTTTTTGGGGCTACATATACACCTAGACCAGTATGTTTGCGTTCAAATTGTTGTTTGGAATTTCCAGTAAGATTAACTTCCTATGACTAATTTCATTATTTTTGTATGAAAGAATGTGCAAAAAAACAATAACAATACTGCACTTTGATTAAGAACTTTGTGGAAAATTCATGAAAATTCAAGAAAACTCGGAAAATCTAACTAATTCTAACTTTTTAGTAAAAATGTTTAAATTTTTTCGAGTTTGCAGTTTTGTGGCCCGTTCAATTAAAGTGAACAAAGATAGGAATCTTAAGCCGCTAGAAGAATTGCTCGATTTTTGGCAATTTTTTTTCCAGTGCAGTTTTGTTTCCCGTTCAATTAAAGTGAACAAAGATAGGAATCTTAAGCCGCTAGAAGAATTGCTCGATTTTTGGCAATTTTTTTTCTAGCCAAGGGCATTATTTTCCATACAAATTTGTAAGCGCAATATTTTTATATTGAAGAAAATGCTCTTGGTCGGCTTTTGACAACTGAACGAGCAGCAAAACTGCATACGCGAAAAAAATCAAAAAAAATTTACGAGAAATTTCGATGAAATTTTGTCGAGATTTCTTAAATTTTCATGAATTTTCCACAAACTTTTTAACTTTGATTTGCAGAATTTTCATTATGTATTCAAAAATAATGAAATTAGTCTAAAGAAATTAATTTTACTGGAAATTCCAAAAAAACCCTTTGAACGCAGGTCAAGGTGTATGACCAAATTTGGTTTAGAATTAAATTTACGCCGATTGTCATAGAAATGCGCCTATTAAAAATTATTTAAATTTTATACCGAAAATGTTGTTAACAATTGTTTATGTTTTTTTAAAAAATGTTAGGACTAGAACCGATCAGTGCGCAATGCTCTACCTACTGAGCTACGGCGCACTCATGAATTTTGTGCGAAAAGTGCACATATTCGCTGTCTATACGACTTTTGTTGTATTTTTGTTTATCCCGGTTAAGTTTTAAATCTATTACCAAAAAGTTTTAAAAATTGTGTAAACCAATGAGTGGATTAAAATGTAGGCTCAAATTTTTAGCCGTGTAGAAAGAGGAAAATTTTAAATAAATAAAAGTATAAATATGTAATATGTGAAAATATAAATATTTGTGTATTTACAGGTAATTCTTATTTACATTAAACCGCAAAATTTTTTTTCTGTCTACGCGCCTGCTGCAGATACATTAATTTGTCATATTTCTGAAGAATTAGTCTCGAAAAATTTATTTCGCCCTACAAAAGTGTAATTAGAAGCAAAAATTTTAAAATTCCCAAAATATATTCCAAAAATACCTATACTCAGTTTTATTCCACTTTCACGGAGTGGCACCAATGACAAATGTTATAGGTTAGGTTAGGTTAAAGTGGCCGCCTCTCAGCGGTGCCGAGAGGCGCACTTAGGCCGACTGGCCCATTGTGATACCACTGAGCGGGTTTAAGTCCCTTTTACCTTTAAGAGAACTGTTCATTGAAAGAACCACCCCTTAATGAAGCGCAGGATGTCTCCAATTTCGGCAGAGCCTAACTCCGCTAGGCCGAGGAATAGGCACCTGCTTAGGCACTCCATCCGGGTTCTGGCTAGTGCGGGGCAGCTGCAGAGAAGTGCTCTACACTCTCGATTTCCTCCTCGTCCCTGCAGCTGCGACAGAAATCATTTGAAGCAACCCCCATGCGCTTGGCATGTATGCCAATGAGACAGTGTCCCGTGAGCACCCCGATCAACAGACCAAGGGAGGGTCGGTCAAGTTTGAGTATGGACTCGGTTCGTTTGTGGCAGATGCGGGGCCAAGTTTGCCTGGACACCTCGCATGTCGTTTCCGTAGCCCATCTAGGGTTTGCCTTCTTCTCGAATTCACGTAGTAGCCAGAGCTTAGTCGTGGCAAGAGGCGGGGAGATGCTCCCAATGTGGTTCTCCTCTGTATGCTCCGTGGCCTTCCTTGCCAGCTCGTCAGCAGCACAGTTTCCAGGAATATCGCTATGGCCTGGAACCCATACTACCGCTGTGGAGCAATTCGAAGACAATTCATTAAGCAATTGCCTACAGTTTTGAGCTACTTTCGAGGTAGAGTTAGTACTCTGAAGAGCTTTGATCGCTGCCTGGCTATCGCTGTATATGGACACAGATGTGCGGTTTTCAGATAGAAGCCAGCGAGCAGCCTCCTCTATGGCCGTAAGTTCAGCCTAGAATACGCTGCAGTGGCTGGGTAGTCTAATGCTTAAGCATAGTGAAAGATCCTCCGAATAGACGCCGCTACCCACTTTGCCGTTGAGCTTCGAACCGTCTGTAAATGTGAAGTCTGAATGCGGGTTTAGAAAGTGCCTGTCCTTCCATTCCTCCCTCTTAGGGATTTTGCTGGAGAACTTGGTATTTGGACCGTAGCCTATAGGTAGGGTGTAGTCCACGGTTTTCAGATTTTGGAGTATGGTCTCCAAGATTTTTGCGTGTCCAAATCTGGTGTCGCTCCATCGTTGAACAGCGCTCAGTCTTACTGCGCTGTAGCTTGCTTGGAGTTTACCGTACAAGTCAACCGGGAGTAGGTCGAGCGTGACCTCCAAAGCTTTGGTAGGCGTGGATGGGGGTGACCCCGTGGTGAGCACCGCCGCAGACCGCTGTCCCTGCCCATCCTTCCTATGATGCTGTTACGTTCTAGTGCAGGCCACCATACAACAACACCATAGAATGGTGATGATGGGTCTTACCACAGCGGTGTACAGCCAATGCATCACCCGGGGGTTCAGGCGCCATTTCTTCCCTACTGCTGCTTTGGATGCGTATAGGGCAGTGATAGCTTTCCGGGATCTGTCCTCAAAGCTGGTACTTTGTATTTTCTTGTGAAAAGGACCATTTCCGTTTTAGAGGGATCTACGCTAAGGCCGCTTGCCATAGCCCAGTCCTCCACGAGGTTCAGGGCCGATTGGAGCAGTTCATTGGGGTCTGAAGATGCCTGCCAGTGGCCGTAAGAGCGATGTCGTCGGCGTAGGCAATGATTTGGCAACCGGTGTTTTCCAGTTCCAGAAGCAGGGTGTTAACGGTTAGGTTCCACAGTAGAGGAAATAGAACTCCCCCTTGAGGGGTGCCTCGAGATGCGTATCGCACTATTGAGGCCTCACCCAGATTAGCCTGGATAGTTCTCTTTGCCAGGAGCTGACTAACGAATCCCACAAGCGGGGGTTCCAGTCCCGTTCCCCGAAGGGATTGGATGACGGCCTGTGGGAGTACGTTATTGAAGGCTCCTTCAATGTCGAGAAAGATACCCAACGTGTACTCCTTGAAGGCAAGCCCCTTTTCTATCTTTGAGGTTATAGCATGGAGTGCTGTTTCCACGGACTTGCCCTTAGAGTATGCGTGTTGAGCCTTCGAGAGGTCAAGAGAGCGCAGATTATCCCTAATGTGCGCGTCTAGTATTCCTTCCAATACTTTAAGAAGAAAGGATGTAAGGCTTATAGGCCGAAAGTCCTTAGGTTTTGAGTGCGAGACTCGTCCTCCTTTCTGTATGAAGACTATCTTCGCCTCGGTCCATTTGTGCGGAACATGGCATAGCCTAAGACATGATGTGTAGATTTCAGACAGAATGGGACAGAGAATGCCTCTGGCCATTTGAAGTTCGGCGGGAAATATCTTATCGGGTCCCGGAGATTTAAAAGGGTCGAAGGTTCCGATTGCCCATTCGACTTTTGGGGGGGGGGGGGGGGGATTTTCCCCTCTATAGAGTCGTAAATTGTCCCGCTGTTGGTGGCTCCGTGGAACAGCCTGGGAAGTTCGTTTCCATTAGGAGGTCGACCATTTCGCCGCTGGACGATGTCCAGTCTCCATCGGGTTTCTGGATGAAGGTCGGAACAGTAGGACTTTTAGATAGAACTTTACGCAGCCTATTTGCCTCTGAGTTGGTTTCAATGTTGGTACAAAAGTCCCTTCAAGAATTCTCCTGGGCTTTGTTGACTGCTTTTTTGAAAGTTTTTAAGGCCTGTTTATATTCGTTCCAAGAACCAGTCCGCTTAGCTTCATTAAACATTCTCCTGCTATTTTTCCTGAGTCGAGAAATTTCGGAGCTCCACCAAGGTGGCGTCGTCTTGTTCCTCGGTCTGGTAACCGTCACAGGAGACGTTAAAGGCAGCGTTACAGGACTCTGTGATCAGGTGTACCGCTTCGTCAATTTTAGACGATGAGCCGAGCTCACCGATCGAAGCCGACCCGCTTTCCAGATGGATTTGCTCTTCATCAGATCTTTGCGGTAGACCGAGTCTACCTTGAGAAGCGTGTTTACAAAGCGAATGTGATAGAATGTTCTTGAAAATATTCCAATCCGTTCTCTTCCTATTTCTGTAAGCTGCAAGAGTGGGTGGTCTCACAAGTAGACAGAAACAAATGTATTTATGATCAGAGAAGGAGTTGTCCTTTGAGACGTGCCAGTTCTCAATTTGACCCAGTGCCGGGACAGAGAGTAGCGTAATGTCAAGGACTTCCTTTCTGTTTGCGGTTACGAATGTAGGTTCGCTTCCAGAACTGCTTATATACAGGTTAGGTAATAAAATAAAATCAAGAAGGCACCTCTAGGGTTGGTATCCGTAGAACCCCACACTGTATTGTGCGCGTTAGCGTCAGCTCCTATTATTATCCGCAGCTTCCGTCGGTTTGCCTCCTTTACTGCGTTTACCAGGCAGCTGGAAGGTAATTGGGGGGCATCATGCGCCATATAGGCTGCAGTTAGCCAGATTTGCCTGCCTTCTACTTCAAGGCTGATGCTCACTGTGTCTGCGTCGCTGAAATTGGATAACAGAAAGTAAGAGAGGGTCTTTTTAACAAGGACGCAAGCTCTGGACCTACCTATAGCTGGGTTCTTAACCACCTGCTAGATATCAGAAGTTTGTCCCGAGCCGTGTCGCTCTCGGAGTCTTCGTTCACGGTATCATACCCGACCAATGAGTGCGCCTTCCCAGCAGGTTCACTCAAGGTGCTTCCCGTGGGACCTTCACCGCCTGAGACGGTCTCAGCGGCGATGGAGGTATCAACCGCTCCGGTCAGGACGTTAACGCCTGAAATACCCCCATCGCTGGCTATAGTGGAGGGACCAGGTCCACTCGCGGTGTTTCCTGGTTGCTCTTCCGCTCCAGGTTCATTCGTTGCGGGTTCACCCTTCTTTTGGATGCGCAGGGTGATGGAGTAAAAGCAGTAGCTTATGACTCCACCACATGCTTCCAGAGCAGGGAGAGAGTCTTCTCTAATGACTAGAGTCACATATAGTTGCTTCTCCCTGACCTCACTAAGCCTAACTACCCACCATTCGCTGGTGGGTAGTCCTGCGTTACCATCCCGGATGATCTTCAAAATGGCCTCTGGCATCGACGGATCGGCTGCTGGAATCCAGACCCAGGCCCGTAGCCTCCAAGAAATCTCGTTCCTATGAACGGCTACCAGGTCTGCCCCGGACCACAGCTCGTCTAACGCGGAGATTGCCTCCTTGTATAGCAATACCGAGCGCTCATCGGCGCAAGAGACCAACTTGATCCTCCGCTGATGCCAACCTGCATTAGGGATGCTAGGTGCAGGGCCCGGAAACTTCTCAAGGACTTTTCCGTAGACCCCGCACAAACCAATTAACACCGACTTCCAGTTGTCTGGTGTTATGTTCCCATCTGGGTGCCCCTTGTACAGTACCGCGAGGGTGATTTGCTCTTTGGCCACCTCACTGAACGGTCTGGGTGGGTTCACCGCAGCGGTTCTCGGGGAGGTCTCCGAGGGTCTGTGCCTCTTGGAGTCACTCGCGGTGCTTTCCTGAGAACGCTGTCTCTTAGAGGCTGGTGCCCTCGGTGGCTTTCCGGCTTCTCGCTCCTGCCTAGCGGCGAGGAGGTTGATTTCCCAAGTTAGGGAGGCCTTTTGGTCCTCCGTTAGTTCGCTGGGAGGCAAGTTACCGAGTCGCGAGACTATCTTGGCCGCAGATCTGCGGTCTCGTTGCGCCCTAACGGAGGGGGAGATTTTGCGCCCGTTCTTCGGTGCTGACAGAGCGGCACTGCTGGCTGCCATCGGGGTTGTGCGGCCTCCCGCGGAGGGATTGGGTCCAGCACTTTTGGGCTGTGGATGGGAGGGTCCCCGAATAGGCCTGGGGAGATTGGCCGTCTGCCTACTGCTCCCCGCGCTTGCCGTACCCTCAAGGGGTTTAGCCGCACCACTCTGCGCAGACGACCGAAAGGGGGCCGTGGAGGCCTGCCCCAACCCGTCGATGCGGTACTCGGGCGCGTAGCCCTGGCTGGCCTAGCTCTGCTTTGAACGTGTTTAACGCCTTGTCCAATGGCGGCATTTTTTCCCGTGCATGGATCCGAGGCGGAGTTGAGTTTTTCCATCATCTAGTTCGTTGGTCACCTACTTAGACGAGGCCTTTCGGTGACCATAAAAAATATAAAAGGGGAAGGGAACGGTCGACTGCGGCAGCGCCCCATACTGCAGCAAGTCCGATTACTCCCGGTATCCGGGAGGCTCCGTAAGAATACAGTCGGAAGCCCCTGACTGCAAACCACCCAGTAGGCACGGAACGCATGACACCTTGGGTTAGGGGAGAGGGTCTAGATCCGGAGTGCTCTGTGCAAACAGGGTCACCTCGTGAAGGTTACGGCCAGTGTTCCACCGCTGTGGCCGAAGGTATTGACTGAAGAAGAACCGTTGCATACGAGCATGCTCTCATGCGACGGGCTGCAGCCTTCAACATCCGCAACCACAGCAAGAGGGCTTAGCCGTGCACTACGGTCTTGGTGTGGGAGGGGCTGGGAGCCTGGAAGTCCAGGCTCTGTATTTCGTGTCTCCACACCCCGCATCAGCTTAACCCCGACAAATGTTATAAAAAATGTGCATTTTGACAGCGCTCTCTCGAAACAAAGAGTCTCAAATCTATTAATCTATGTACATGACAATGGCAGGTGCAGTACAGGAGGCGATCTGGCTGAAGCAATTTGGTCAAGATCTTGAGCCAAGGCTATAGAGATTGCATGTGACAAACAAAGTGCAATCGCCGTTGCAGAAACTGACTGTTTTATAGCTCGCTCCAAACATATCGACGTGCGTCACCACTTTGTGCGTGAACGCATTTACGACCTATCAGTGAATTTACGCTATATTGATACAGAAGAAATGGTGGCTGATAGCCTTACTAAAGGTCTTCCTGCGGAAAAACATATTTTTTGTGCAAAATGAATGGGTTTAGTTTATATTAAAGATTAAAACATTTAAAGTATAATATATTGAATAAATTAAATATAGTTATATCATCAACCTCCTAGGAGATTTTTGCGCCGAGCTTCTCTTCCAATTTGTGATGTGCCGCTTTGAAATTTTTCCTACAAATTGGCGGGACCTGCGGTTTTTGGCCGACTCCGAACGGCATCTACAAAGCAGATGAATTTTTGCCTTTCATGGCAGAAATAAACTCAAAGAGTTTGCCAAACCACTGCCGAGGGGCGACCCTGTTTTGAAAAAACTTTTTCAAACCACTTTTTGATGTAACCTGTACCAGGGCTCGAACCCGGACCTTTGGTGTGGTAGGTCGACAACACTACCTCCACACCACGGTGGCCGAAATTGTACTTAAACTTAAAACTTGTTTTCTTTTTTGAAATTACTTTGACTTTGTAACATGAAATTATTCTTTATACTCACTTAATTTTTTATGCTTCATTAACGTGCCGATACTGAGCGTAACCGGAAATTTTGTAGCCAGAAGATTATCTAACCGAAAATCGTAACCGTTGGCAACGCGGTATATGTACCCGCACTTGTAGCGCGCATGGTAACGATGTCAAAAACAAACTTGGCGTAAAAAAGTGCTTATATTATTTATTAATTCTTGTGAACTAGTATGTGTACAAAATTTGTAGTACTTTCTGTCCACAAAAATATTTAATTTTTCGTGGTTACGAGACGTTACCCTTTTTTTGGTGGTTACGAAATTGAACTGCAACTTAAGCCGGCAGAATACCAAAAGGGTGTAAAAGCTTCCAAGTTATTTGTTTGCCCGTAAAATGAATATTGTTACCACTTTAGAATCGACCCGTAAGTGGGGGTGTTGAAATAATCGTAATATGGCAGCGCCATCACTATTACATTTTGCTATTACTTTGTATACTCATGGCATTGTATACCTTTTTGAAATATGGATATAATGGAAATACTTTGTATCATTTGTAGACTTCAGAAGCAGATGGCAGCGAGGTTTTTCCTGATTTCAACAGAATTACATACAAGCAAGCACACAAACATGCAAGTGAAACTTTTTCATTATGGATTTTAGGTATTTACATATTTAACCGTGACTTTCTTTTTCTTTGTTAGGCTTATTTAGGTGTAAATATAATAACTTTTAAATCTCTCCATGAAGCGTTTCAAATTCCCTTGAATGCTTTTTGCTTAGGTCACGGATATATAATGTGATAGGTTCTTTTATTCTTAGCACTTTCCATTAAATTATCTTAACTAACAAAAAAAAAATTAAATTTTACTATACAACAACAAAACGAAACCAATCTCTGTAACAGCTCAACCTAATATAAACGCACAGTCAAACTTGTGTTTACAACATTTGGTAAACGTTTTAAATTGAGATATTTGTCTGAAACAGTTCGTTGAAATAACAAAAATGACCAAACAACAATTCGTAAAATGACCATAACCTCAATTGAAAACGTCACGCACAAAAATTTGTATGAGACAATTTTGACAGAAAATTCACGCTGTGCGTTTATATTAGGTTAAGCGGTGAGAGTTAATTAGATCGTATGGCAGAACATTTTGTTTCACAGTGTTGCAAGTGAATGAAGAATGTTTTTACGGTTAAAAAAAATCCAAAAAAAAAAAATAAAAAATTTTAATGTTAGGGTTCAGGAAGCTGCCTTAAGCCCTCATCGAAATTCGTATTTCATTTTACGTTCTTTTGCTTTGTTTGATTTTTATTACTGCTGTATTCCATGTACAGAGAGTGGTTTTAGTTTTCTCACTTTTTGAGCGGTTTGAAGCGGAGAATAAAGAAATGACATAAAGTTGGCATGTGTTTTTTTTTTCTTTTCAGAGGAGAAAGCATCGAAAGCCTTACAGTGAGAGTAGGGACACGATATCGAATGCAAAGCATCGATTCTGTACTCATTTGAAGTATCGCCCCGCTGTGGCCGAAGGTATTGACTGAAGAAGAATCGTTGCATACGAGCATGCTCTCATGCGACGGGCTGCAGCCTTCAACATCCGCAACCACAGCAAGAGGGCTTAGCCGTGCACTACGGTCTTGGTGTGGGAGGGGCTGGGAGCCTGGAAGTCCAGGCTCTGTATTTCGTGTCTCCACACCCCGCATCAGCTTAACCCCGACAAATGTTATAAAAAATGTGCATTTTGACAGCGCTCTCTCGAAACAAAGAGTCTCAAATCTATTAATCTATGTACATGACAATGGCAGGTGCAGTACAGGAGGCGATCTGGCTGAAGCAATTTGGTCAAGATCTTGAGCCAGATAAGATAAACAAGGCTATAGAGATTGCATGTGACAAACAAAGTGCAATCGCCGTTGCAGAAACTGACTGTTTTATAGCTCGCTCCAAACATATCGACGTGCGTCACCACTTTGTGCGTGAACGCATTTACGACCTATCAGTGAATTTACGCTATATTGATACAGAAGAAATGGTGGCTGATAGCCTTACTAAAGGTCTTCCTGCGGAAAAACATATTTTTTGTGCAAAATGAATGGGTTTAGTTTATATTAAAGATTAAAACATTTAAAGTATAATATATTGAATAAATTAAATATAGTTATATCATCAACCTCCTAGGAGATTTTTGCGCCGAGCTTCTCTTCCAATTTGTGATGTGCCGCTTTGAAATTTTTCCTACAAATTGGCGGGACCTGCGGTTTTTGGCCGACTCCGAACGGCATCTACAAAGCAGATGAATTTTTGCCTTTCATGGCAGAAATAAACTCAAAGAGTTTGCCAAACCACTGCCGAGGGGCGACCCTGTTTTGAAAAAACTTTTTCAATCCACTTTTTGATGTAACCTGTACCAGGGCTCGAACCCGGACCTTTGGTGTGGTAGGTCGACAACACTACCTCCACACCACGGTGGCCGAAATTGTACTTAAACTTAAAACTTGTTTTCTTTTTTGAAATTACTTTGACTTTGTAACATGAAATTATTCTTTATACTCACTTAATTTTTTATGCTTCATTAACGTGCCGATACTGAGCGTAACCGGAAATTTTGTAGCCAGAAGATTATCTAACCGAAAATCGTAACCGTTGGCAACGCGGTATATGTACCCGCACTTGTAGCGCGCATGGTAACGATGTCAAAAACAAACTTGGCGTAAAAAAGTGCTTATATTATTTATTAATTCTTGTGAACTAGTATGTGTACAAAATTTGTAGTACTTTCTGTCCACAAAAATATTTAATTTTTCGTAGTAACGAGACGTTACCCTTTTTTTGGTGGTTACGAAATTGAACTGCAACTTAAGCCGGCAGAATACCAAAAGGGTGTAAAAGCTTCCAAGTTATTTGTTTGCCCGTAAAATGAATATTGTTACCACTTTAGAATCGACCCGTAAGTGGGGGTGTTGAAATAATCGTAATATGGCAGCGCCATCACTATTACATTTTGCTATTACTTTGTATACTCATGGCATTGTATACCTTTTTGAAATATGGATATAATGGAAATACTTTGTATCATTTGTAGACTTCAGAAGCAGATGGCAGCGAGGTTTTTCCTGATTTCAACAGAATTACCTACAAGCAAGCACACAAACATGCAAGTGAAACTTTTTCATTATGGATTTTAGGTATTTACATATTTAACCGTGACTTTCTTTTTCTTTGTTAGGCTTATTTAGGTGTAAATATAATAACTTTTAAATCTCTCCATGAAGCGTTTCAAATTCCCTTGAATGCTTTTTGCTTAGGTCACGGATATATAATGTGATAGGTTCTTTTATTCTTAGCACTTTCCATTAAATTATCTTAACTAACAAAAAAAAAATTAAATTTTACTATACAACAACAAAACGAAACCAATCTCTGTAACAGCTCAACCTAATATAAACGCACAGTCAAACTTGTGTTTACAACATTTGGTAAACGTTTTAAATTGAGATATTTGTCTGAAACAGTTCGTTGAAATAACAAAAATGACCAAACAACAATTCGTAAAATGACCATAACCTCAATTGAAAACGTCACGCACAAAAATTTGTATGAGACAATTTTGACAGAAAATTCACGCTGTGCGTTTATATTAGGTTAAGCGGTGAGAGTTAATTAGATCGTATGGCAGAACATTTTGTTTCACAGTGTTGCAAGTGAATGAAGAATGTTTTTACGGTTAAAAAAAATCCAAAAAAAAAAAATAAAAAATTTTAATGTTAGGGTTCAGGAAGCCGCCTTAAACCCTCATCGAAATTCGTATTTCATTTTACGTTCTTTTGCTTTGTTTGATTTTTATTACTGCTGTATTCCATGTACAGAGAGTGGTTTTAGTTTTCTCACTTTTTGAGCGGTTTGAAGCGGAGAATAAAGAAATGACATAAAGTTGGCATGTGTTTTTTTTTTCTTTTCAGAGGAGAAAGCATCGAAAGCCTTACAGTGAGAGTAGGGACACGATATCAAATGCAAAGCATCGATTCTGTACTCATTTGAAGTATCGCCCCGCTGTGGCCGAAGGTATTGACTGAAGAAGAACCGTTGCATACGAGCATGCTCTCATGCGACGGGCTGCAGCCTTCATCATCCGCAACCACAGCAAGAGGGCTTAGCCGTGCACTACGGTCTTGGTGTGGGAGGGGCTGGGAGCCTGGAAGTCCAGGCTCTGTATTTCGTGTCTCCACACCCCGCATCAGCTTAACCCCGACAAATGTTATAAAAAATGTGCATTTTGACAGCGCTCTCTCGAAACAAAGAGTCTCAAATCTATTAATCTATGTACATGACAATGGCAGGTGCAGTACAGGAGGCGATCTGGCTGAAGCAATTTGGTCAAGATCTTGAGCCAGATAAGATAAACAAGGCTATAGAGATTGCATGTGACAAACAAAGTGCAATCGCCGTTGCAGAAACTGACTGTTTTATAGCTCGCTCCAAACATATCGACGTGCGTCACCACTTTGTGCGTGAACGCATTTACGACCTATCAGTGAATTTACGCTATATTGATACAGAAGAAATGGTGGCTGATAGCCTTACTAAAGGTCTTCCTGCGGAAAAACATATTTTTTGTGCAAAATGAATGGGTTTAGCTTATATTAAAGATTAAAACATTTAAAGTATAATATATTGAATAAATTAAATATAGTTATATCATCAACCTCCTAGGAGATTTTTGCGCCGAGCTTCTCTTCCAATTTGTGATGTCCCGCTTTGAAATTTTTCCTACAAATTGGCGGGACCTGCGGTTTTTGGCCGACTCCGAACGGCATCTACAAAGCAGATGAATTTTTGCCTTTCATGGCAGAAATAAACTCAAAGAGTTTGCCAAACCACTGCCGAGGGGCGACCCTGTTTTGAAAAAACTTTTTCAAACCACTTTTTGATGTAACCTGTACCAGGGCTCGAACCCGGACCTTTGGTGTGGTAGGTCGACAACACTACCTCCACACCACGGTGGCCGAAATTGTACTTAAACTTAAAACTTGTTTTCTTTTTTGAAATTACTTTGACTTTGTAACATGAAATTATTCTTTATACTCACTTAATTTTTTATGCTTCATTAACGTGCCGATACTGAGCGTAACCGGAAATTTTGTAGCCAGAAGATTATCTAACCGAAAATCGTAACCGTTGGCAACGCGGTATATGTACCCGCACTTGTAGCGCGCATGGTAACGATGTCAAAAACAAACTTGGCGTAAAAAAGTGCTTATATTATTTATTAATTCTTGTGAACTAGTATGTGTACAAAATTTGTAGTACTTTCTGTCCACAAAAATATTTAATTTTTCGTGGTAACGAGACGTTACCCTTTTTTTGGTGGTTACGAAATTGAACTGCAACTTAAGCCGGCAGAATACCAAAAGGGTGTAAAAGCTTCCAAGTTATTTGTTTGCCCGTAAAATGAATATTGTTACCACTTTAGAATCGACCCGTAAGTGGGGGTGTTGAAATAATCGTAATATGGCAGCGCCATCACTATTACATTTTGCTATTACTTTGTATACTCATGGCATTGTATACCTTTTTGAAATATGGATATAATGGAAATACTTTGTATCATTTGTAGACTTCAGAAGCAGATGGCAGCGAGGTTTTTCCTGATTTCAACAGAATTACATACAAGCAAGCACACAAACATGCAAGTGAAACTTTTTCATTATGGATTTTAGGTATTTACATATTTAACCGTGACTTTCTTTTTCTTTGTTAGGCTTATTTAGGTGTAAATATAATAACTTTTAAATCTCTCCATGAAGCGTTTCAAATTCCCTTGAATGCTTTTTGCTTAGGTCACGGATATATAATGTGATAGGTTCTTTTATTCTTAGCACTTTCCATTAAATTATCTTAACTAACAAAAAAAAAATTAAATTTTACTATACAACAACAAAACGAAACCAATCTCTGTAACAGCTCAACCTAATATAAACGCACAGTCAAACTTGTGTTTACAACATTTGGTAAACGTTTTAAATTGAGATATTTGTCTGAAACAGTTCGTTGAAATAACAAAAATGACCAAACAACAATTCGTAAAATGACCATAACCTCAATTGAAAACGTCACGCACAAAAATTTGTATGAGACAATTTTGACAGAAAATTCACGCTGTGCGTTTATATTAGGTTAAGCGGTGAGAGTTAATTAGATCGTATGGCAGAACATTTTGTTTCACAGTGTTGCAAGTGAATGAAGAATGTTTTTACGGTTAAAAAAAATCCAAAAAAAAAAAATAAAAAATTTTAATGTTAGGGTTCAGGAAGCCGCCTTAAGCCCTCATCGAAATTCGTATTTCATTTTACGTTCTTTTGCTTTGTTTGATTTTTATTACTGCTGTATTCCATGTACAGAGAGTGGTTTTAGTTTTCTCACTTTTTGAGCGGTTTGAAACGGAGAATAAAGAAATGACATAAAGTTGGCATGTGTTTTTTTTTCTTTTCAGAGGAGAAAGCATCGAAAGCCTTACAGTGAGAGTAGGGACACGATATCGAATGCAAAGCATCGATTCTGTACTCATTTGAAGTATCGCTTCAAAAATATCGGGTACCCGATAATATCGAAACAAAAAGACTCGACAGTCAAAATATCGATGCTAAATGTACATGACAAACAAGCACTTCAATAACCGAATGGTTCGCTGCAACCAAATTCATACGTTTTGTAAATGATTACCATAGGTTCGTATAAACTTCAATAAAATAAATAATAACATAAACTAGTTTAATATGAGCAAATTTGATTTTTTTAATTTGATAGATTTTACTTCAAGAAACGAAGATCAAAAGCCCCACTCTTCCTCTGTGCAATCTGCCATGAATAGTAATTTATCCAACCTCTTCCCCTTCAACCTGTTACGTGTTTTTGTCATTGTTAAACCTGCCTTTGAAAATAGGCGCTCTTATGGGACAGAAGTTGCTGGTACTTCTAGATATCGTAAAGCCATTTTCGACAAATGAGGATATTTATGCTTATTTTCCTTCCAAAAACGCAAAAGATAGCCACTTAAAGGAAGTAGTTTGCAACGAATATATTCATTGATGTTTTCGCTTTGTCGGATTGCACTTTCACTTCTCGACCAGATGCTAAAGTTTCTATGTGATTCCAAAATTCATTTTTGTCGGAACACAAATTCTTGGATTGCATGTGCGGCTTCTTCTCGACTGATCATATCACGTAGCCAAGACATACATAGGGAATAAGCGCAGGCATCAGAAAATGCAATATTTTGAAGCGTGTTTCTAAAACACCCCACAAATCAAAAACATTTTATAACACCTTATATCTGTGTCTACAACAACCACATGAAAATGACAGACAATTTTCTACTTTAATTGCAAAATCGCTTGAACGAAATAAAATATCGGATTTCCCCCTTAGGATCATTGTTACAGCGGTCAAGACGCGTCGTTTGATACCTCTCCCGCTCTTTTTGGACGTGTATTAACAGTTGACGTTGGATGGATAGTATTACCTTTTTTTCAGTATAAAGGCAAAACAATATCACAATAAGTTAGTACTTCAAGTTTGTTGTAACCTTTTTGGACGTATTAAGTGCATATTGCAACAGATCAATGGCAACTCTTACTTTTCTGGCGTCTGCCTTTTCCGGCTAAATTAACTGTTATTATTTGGTTCTGATTTTCCTTCGATTCGCGTCACAAGTTAGAGAGAGACAACCAGCAGAGCGGTATTTTTGCTCTATTAGTTCCATATTTTTTAAAAAATTCGATACGATACCGGGGTCTAGATACTCGATGCCGAAAAGTATCGTTAAAAAAGCATCGAGTACAAAATATCGGTATCGAAGGGCAAAAGTATCGATATGGTATCGTATCGTATCGAAATTCGTGTCCCTAAGTGAGAGTGAGACTTGATTTCTTGTGATGCTATCTCTTTGGATTTTCCGATGCCAAGTAATAATTTTTTTAAGATGCTTAACTCTGCCTTATAAGTGGTTTGGTTTATGCACAGAATTAGTATGAAATCTACAAATTAGCTAAGTACATAGTCTGAAAGGATTCTAATCTAAAGACTTATAATTAAATAAATAAATAAAAATCGCACGATAGTGGGTCAACTTGTCTAAAACCTCGTTTAGTTTCAAACGACTTCTATAGGTCCTTCTCAATTCTGACTGAGCTGGCGGTGTTGCTCAATAAGTTTTGCAGGGAAACCAAATTCAGACATAGCTTTATATAGGCAGCCCCTTTTCGCGCTATCGGAAGCGGGTTTAAAATCAACAAAGAGGTGGTGTGTGTGTTCTCCAGGATTTGGCGTATTGTAAAAATCTGGTCAATGGTAGATTTTCCAGGTCTGAAGCGACACTGATAAGGTCCAATCTGTTCACGTCAGGCTTCAGTCTTTCTCACAATACGCTTGACAAGACCTTATATGCGATATTCAAACAGCTGATTCCGCGATAGTTGGTGCAGTGTGCAGGATCACCTTGTGGATTGGGCAGAGAACACTTAGATTACAATCTTCGGGCATGCATTCGGCGCAAAAGCTTGTGCATGCGCCTTACCAGCTCCTAGCCGCCATTCTTGAATAGTTTAGCAAGAAAACCATCAGCGCTAGCTGCTTTATTGTTTTTCCACCGGGATATTGCTATTCGCACCTCATTAAAGTCGGGTTGTGGGACGTCAATTTCGGCATCTTCGATTGTGGGTTCGGGTTCGAGCTCTTCTCTCATTTCTTACTCAATTTCCCCATTTCAAAGGGCAGAGAAGTGATACCTCCATATCTATAATATTCTCTAAACATCAGTCACCAGGTAGCCGTTCTCGTTCTTACAGGAATTTACACCGGGTTGTAAACCTTCCGTCATTCGCCGAGTTTTTTTGATAGAATTTTAGGGCATTATTCCCGTTGGCTAGCATTTCAAGCTAATTCATTTCACGCTTTTCTGCCTCTCTTTTTTTTTTTGCCCGGAAAAGTCGCCTTGATTCCCTTTTCAACTCGCAGTAGATCTGTTGCATCTAGCCGGTTGGGATGGCCGTGTTTCCGCTCCTCATCTATAATAGTTCGGTACGTTTATAAATAGTATATTACACTCACAACATATTCACTTACAAGGCAATGAAGTGGGGCGGTTGCGTCCCCAAGCTGCTCCTTCTGGTTTGGTCACATGGACCGGGAATCTGTAAACCGTGTTTCCACCCGCATCTGAGAGACGTACGCTTAGAACTTCGTTTTCAGGTCATTGCAGCGGGGTGGCCGGGTCTTCAATCTGCGCCTTTGATATAGGTTCGTTGAACTAGGCGGTTCGAAGGCCGTGTGTTCTTGTTACCCAAGTTTTAGTAATTGGAGTACAGCGGTATGTCCAGCGCCGCTTATTGGATATATTTAATCTGTTTTGCCAATTTTGAATACTAATCTTACGTGCTTAGGACCGCGAGTTTCTGTCCTCAAACATTTTGGCTGCTTTCTTTGCCAATATGTAGATTGGGTATATTGCTGAGATTACCAGTGCGACATCGTCTGATACAGTTTACACCTCGTAAGTACGGCTGATGCTCCATTCATGCTATTCCTGTTTCCTATTCGTACAGTGACCTGTTCTAATATCTTCCTGCTTGACACTAACACTTCCTCTGTTTTATGCCCCGCAAGCTGTTGTCTATGTTGCATGACTGAACGCTGGCTATGCTTACATTAGTTTTGTCACATATATCACTTAAGTGTTTGGCAGTTAAATTCAATGCGATAATATCCGCCAATCTGATAATTTTAACTCCATTAGGTACTTTAAGTCGCAGTACTCCGTCATAAAAAATGGTCCATAGTAATGGCCATGGACCAGGGCCGTGCGCAGAAATTAGCCTTGGGGGGGGGTTAATTAAGATTTGCATTCGCATACATTTTTCACTAAGATCAACATATTTGCTGAAACAGATACCTAGACCCATACATTATAAATTTAAATATTTTTTTACTTTTCTGAAACTGCATACTCTGATACCTAAAACTATACCCCATACAATTTTTTTGGTTGTACACATTTTTCTGTATTTGATAGAGAATTGGTGATATGATGGCATATCCCAGCTAACTAAAAGTGCCAAAAAAGACTCCTTTCGGAGCCATAAAACGCTCATTTCTCAGAGCTTTACTCTCCAAAATGAGCTTCTTTCGGAGCCCAAATCTCTACGCGGGCACTCCAACGGAGTCTTAAAAAAGAGTCCGAAATGAGTCCGATTTCGATGAATTTGAAGCGTTTTTTGACCCTTTTTAAATTAACTGCGGAGCCTTTTATTGGTGCTATTCTGCCGTAACCAGTTCTGACTTTCTAAATTATCCCTATGAGCTTCATGGGAACAATTTAATTAATTGTCCAACTATTGTCCAATGATGTTCTTATTTATACGAAAACCTTGAAGGAATCTTTTAAATGCGATCCTGATAGGATTCCTACATGCTTCTTGAAGAAGTGTGATAACAATATTTACCAACCCCTAACCAATTTGTTCAATCTGTCACTGAAGTGTGGTGTTTTTTCAAAAGCATGGAAAGAGTCGTTTCTTCTACCGCTTCATGAAAGCGGAAGCAAGGCTTCTATAGAGAACTATCGTGGCATAGCAAAGCTTTCTGTCATCCCAAAAGTGTGGGAAGCTATTGTTACCAATCAACTTACGAATCCTATCTCTACCTTGATTTCCGACTGTCAACACGGGTCCTGGAAGGGAAAGTCCACCGTTGCAAACTTACTTGAATTTACTTAGATTTCAGCAAAGCTTTCGATAAAGTGTGTCGCTCTTTACTTATTCATAAACTGGATCAGTTGGGTTTCCAGACGGGTCTCAATCCCTAGATCTCTTCTTACCTTAGCGACAGAGCACAAAAAGTAGTATTTAAAAATTGTGAATCCGATGTTATTTATGTCTCCTCAGGAGTTCCTCAAGAAAGCCATCTTGGCCCGATTCTGTTCTTGTTGTTTCTACAGTAATATAATTTTCGAAAATGTTAATGTATGCCGACGATGTAAAGCTTTTTATGTCATTCGCATCATTCGAAGATAGCAATAAGCTTCAATCAGGTCTAAATACACTAGTTACTTGGTGCGATTTAAATTATATGGCGCTTAATCTAAAGAAATGTAAATACATGCGTTTTTCGAGAGGAATATCACAGCCAGCTTTCTATACAATTTACAGTTATAGTCTTGAGCAAATGTATGATTTTGTTGACCTTGGGGTCACTATGGACTAAAAACTCAGTTTTAGCTGCCACATTAGCGTAACAGTCAATAAAGCTAGAGGCGTTCTAGCATTTGTTTTTATTTTTATTTATTTTTTATTTTTATTTATTTTAAGTTTAAAGTCGACTCAAAACATATAGCGATCGACTATTGAGTATAAAGGGATAAAATATAAAATATAGAAGAATGTATACAAAGCCAAAATTAAAGTTATGAACAAAAATTATATACATTTAGTTAACATATAATATATATATAATATCACATTAAATAACAAAAAGAAAATATTAAAATATCAGGCTAAGATCAAGAGTAGATATGGCCGTATGCAGGGCGGCAGTTGAAAATTCGAAACTGATACAGTTGTACAACTCAGCCGGTTCTACGTACCGGAATGACCCGGGTTTTACCCGGCCAAGGGCTGTTATTTCAGTGTAACCCTGTCCAATTTGTCCAATCCCACTCCTAAATTGTCATCCTCGGAGCAATCCCTTGCAGCAGGGTTGCTCCAATGTCTCTTGCTACGGGCTGGTATCGAATCCAACCCCGGACCGAGAGAATGGATCTGCTGCGTCTGCTGGAAGAAAATATATGTTAAACGTTCACATTCTGTTCAATGCAGTAAATGCAAGAGATGGTTGCATAGATCTGGATGCTCAGGGCTTAACCCTGCCATCCCCAGAACCCGTACTTTTTTCAGTACTTTTGAGGCACCATGTTGTTCGCGCACACGCGCGTCCCGCGGTTCTCGTCGCTCCGGCGCACACACACCGCACCTACCATCATCAAATGGCCACGACAGTGGCCCGGTCTTCACGACCTGCAGCTTTGCTGCTCCCGCCTCACCTCAGTCCCCACTCTCGTCCCCCCCTACTTCCAGCATGCACGTGGGTCAGGAACATAACCTCCTCGTACCTTTCACCACGTGCACTGTTTGTCGGCAAAGACTATATACGCCTGCGGCATCGGTTAAGTGCAGTAACTGCCTTGGCCTGTGCCACATCCATATGTGCTCTGGGCTCGCAAACAGGAACCTTTGGACGGATGCATTTATTGCCCCTTGCTGCAGTACTCAGCCGCCCTCCACGCCACACAACATCGGCCAAGACGCGCTGAACCCTCGACTGCGTCACAGCTTGGGACTATGCCCACCTCCACCTAGGCAACCGCATCCGTCCCTTACCCCCAGCATGCCTCCACCCTCCCTCCCGACACACTTCAAAATCCTACAGCTGAACTGCAACGGGTTAGCTGGTAAGATCGCGGAGATAACAGACTTTATGAAGTCGAACAACATTAAACTGGCCGCCATTCAGGAGACCAAACTGAATGCTAACTCGGACTTACGTACTCGTGATGGGTACAACGTACATAGGAAAGACCGTCCCAGCGGTCATGGGGGCGGCCTCGCATTCATTACACACCATACTGTACAATATAATCTGTTTGCCCCTGACGTTGACCCCAGGGACTCTACCCTAGAATGCCAGGGTATAGCAGTCCGGACAGGCGACGTCGACCTGCGAGTGTTAAATATATACATTCCCCCTGTTACGTGCTGTCCCCGTGATTATCGCCCTGATATTAGTGCGTTGCTAAGGGGCGATAACTGCCTCATCTTAGGCGATTTCAACGCACATCACGATCTCTGGCACTCCAACTTGCCAGCAGATAGCAGAGGGCATGCACTCGCAGAGCAAATAGATAATTCGGCATTCTGTACATTGAATGGAGATGCCCCCACTAGGGTGGCAGGTAACTGCCACAGTTCGCCAGACATCTCCATTTCAAGTGCGGGCCTTATCAACCACGTTAACTGGCAACCTATGCTTACACTGGCATCTGACCACCTACCCATCCTACTAGACATCGAACGACCGTCCGACTTCATAACGACAGAAAAACGTACGTACATTAACTTTAGTAAAGCGGACTGGGACCGCTTCACGGACTTTACAGAGCACTCCTTCGCTGACCTTTCCACACCGACGGACGTATGCAAAGGTGAGAAAGAGTTTCGCAAAGTCATCGATTCAGCCTCTGGCCGCTTCATCCCTGCTGGCAGAATCCCGGAAATTCGGCCGAATTTCCCTGCGGAAGCAGCGGCAATGGCAAGAGAACGTGACCAAGTGAGACTCTTGAACCCCGCAGATCCAAGAATAAAGGATCTCAACGCTGAAATCCGTCGGACTGTCAATGAACATAAATTGAAGAAGTGGAAAGAACACCTAGAGTCATGCAACCTCTCCGGCGGGGTCGGCAAATTATGGTCGACAGTCAAGGCCCTATCCAACCCGACCAAATACAATGACAAGGTCGCCATTGCTTTCGGCGATAACGTCAAGTCGGACCCCAGGAAATGCGCGAGCGCATTCTGCCGGCAATTTATACTGCATTCTCCTGCGGATAGGGCTAAGAGAAAAGCCATCCGACGCGCGCACAAACACAAACACACAGCCGCGCCCATTGTCGTCTCCGCTGCAGAGGTCAAGGAAGCTATAAAGAAGGCCAAACCTTCAAGATCACTCGGACCCGACGGAATTGCCATGAAGATGCTGAAACACCTAGGTCACGAGGGGCACAAGTACTTGGCGGCTCTATTCAACCTCTCACTGTCCACCTTCGTTATACCAGATATCTGGAAACATGCGACTGTGGTCCCCCTACTAAAACCTGGGAAGCCGGCAAATCAAGGAGACTCTTATCGTCCGATATCTCTCCTTTCGCCGGTAGTGAAGTTGTTAGAGGCTATTCTGCTCCCATATTATACTGCAAACCTGCAGCTGGCCAATCATCAACATGGCTTCCGTAAAAACCATAGCACAACATCAGCTTTGAACGCCATCACGACGCAGATTAACTTCGGTTTAAACCAACACCAACCAAACCACAGGACGGTTCTCGTGGCACTTGACCTGTCGAAAGCCTTCGACACGGTCAACCACGCCACACTCCTTGAAGACCTGGAGGAGACACCGCTTCCTGCCGGCCTAAAAAGGTGGACCGCTAACTACCTGAACGGTCGGCTGGCGTCAGTGCAGTTTCGAAACGAGAGATGTAGACCTCGAAGAATTAGACAAGGGGTTCCGCAGGGTGGTGTTCTTTCACCCCTTCTGTTTAACTTCTACATCTCGAGCCTCCCTCCCCCACCAGAGGGGGTCTCCATCGTTTCGTACGCTGACGACTGCACCGTGATGGCCACGGGCAAAGGACCTTCGACAGACGAACTTTGTACGAGACTTAATTACTACCTGCGCGACCTTTCCTGCTTCTTCACAGAGCGGAACCTGACACTGTCCCCGACTAAATCGACCGCGACCCTATTCACTACGTGGAATGCGCAGATGGGGCAGGAGTTGAATGTCCACGTAGATGGTGTTCCACTACCTACTGTCAACCACCCCAAAATTCTAGGGGTTACATTCGACAATAGCCTCACCTTCGCTAATCATGCCACCGCAATAGCTTCAAAGGTACAAAGCCGCAACAAGATCCTCAAGTCACTCGCCGGCAGTACTTGGGGCAAAGACAAAGAAACGTTGCTGGTCACCTATAAGGCTATTGGCCGACCGGTTATTGATTATGCAGCGCCCATATGGTCGCCTAACCTTCACGACACCCACTGGAGGAAATTGCAGGTCTGCCAAAACACCGCCATCAGAACTGCAACGGGTTGTTTGCTTATGTCTCCTGAGTCTCATCTCCACCAGGAGGCTCAAATGCTCAACGTTCGCGAGCATGCGGAACTCTTAAGTAGGCAGTTCCTTCTGAACTGCCACCGTCCCAGTCATCCAAATCGACAGCTATTGGATGAAACTCCGCCCCCTAGAGACATAAGGAAGCATCTCCGGAAGCATTATGATGAGATCCGGCATCACATCTCGTTGCCGTTTGATCTGCGGGACCATAGGCGGGCCCTAAAGGACCTCCACACTGAGTCGGTGGACAGATCCCTCAGATCCCGGCCTGTGAACCCCGTTATTGGTTCCCAACCACCCGTTCTTGCTGAGGAAGAACGTGTCCTTCCGAGGGAGACTAGAGTCATGCTGGCTCAACTTCGGTCTGGATATTGCAATAGGCTGAACTCCTATTTGTCCAGACTGAACCCTACCATACCTAACACATGCCCTGCATGCGGTATGGCCCCCCATGACACGCAACATCTCTTTTCGTGTTCTTCGGAACATACTCTTCTAACTCCCTTATCACTTTGGTCCAACCCTGTTGAAACAGCGCGTTTCCTTGGACTTCCGTTAGAAGAGCCCGATGACAACTAGGAGTGTTCTGGCCCTTTGGGCAGGGCGAAGCACTGCTAACAACAACAACAACAACTACAACTCATTATAAAGTGAGCACCAAATTCGCATGGGGTTATTTCTGGCAAAATTTTGCCTGCAAAGATGCAAATGGAAGGGCACAAAATGTCTGGAAGTCCTAACAGGAACTGCAAAATGTAGTCTGCTAACCAGGTCGGGAGAGTCAACCTCTCCGATAATTAATTTGTGAATGAACATTACGCCGAGTAATATTCTACGGTCTTCTAGCGCTGGCAATCTAATAAGGAGAAGTCTATTCCTATACGGTGGTAGGTGAAGACTCGAATCCCAATTGAGACCTCGCAATGCAAAAATTAAAAACTGTTTCTGGACCGACTCGATCCGGTTGATGCGATTTTGATAGCTCGGAGACCAAACACAGGAGCAATACTCCAGAATTGGACGTACTAATGAGGTGTAAAGAATCCTGGTGAAATAAGGGTCATCAAACTCTTTAGCCCATCGCTTTATAAACCCAAGTACCCCATTTGCTTTGTTTATAGTAGATGAAATATGAATAGTAAAACTCAATTTGGGATCAAATATTACACCCAGATCTTTTGCAACAGATATACGCTCCAAAGGTAAGGCGTTTAGCATATAAGATGTTATAACTGGTTTCACATGGTGAAATGCCATTTGATTACACTTAGAGTAATTCAAAACAAGTAAGTTTGCTGTACACCAACTTTGAAATAAGTCTAAATCGACCTGCAAGCGGTCGAGACAGGACGAGTCCGATGGCAGATAAGTGTAACAGATTTTAACGTCATCTGCGTACATAAGAACTCGAGAATGTAAGATAACCTTAGGTAAGTCATTTATGAACAGCGTAAAAAGCAATGGGCCCAGATGGCTACCCTGAGGTACACCCGAGGTTACGTCAATTGACTTCGAAAATGTGCTTTTGAACAAAACTCGTTGAGTCCTGCCTTCCAGGTAACTTTCAATGAAATGTAATAAATGTTCAGGAAAACCAAGTAGATCAAGTTTCTTAATTAAAAGCGCATGATTAACAGAGTCAAATGCTTTGCTAAAATCGGTATAAATGACATCCGTTTGCTTGCCATTCAGGAAACCGTCCATAACTAAGGAAGTAAATTCCAACAGATTGGTAGTTGTAGATCTGCGACTTACAAAACCGTGTTGGCAAGGTGATAATAAAGACCTACAAGTATATTGGAGTTGGAACGTAATTACCTGTTCAAAAAGTTTAGGGATAGCTGAGAGTTTAGCTATGCCTCTGTACTTCTCAATATTAGACCTGCTACCATTTTTATGTAAGGGTATAATAAATGATTTCTTCCAAATTGATGGGAATGACGCGGATTCCAAAGACAGTTTAAATATTTTTAAGATCGGTTCGGATAGACTTTCAGCACAGTATTTTAGCACACAACTGGGTACGCCATCCGGACCCGGAGAAAATATCGGTTTGAGTGAAAGAAGACCTTTAAGAACGGTGTCTTTGTCGATGAAAGGGCTTAAAATGCAATTAGAACTCTCCAATTTACACGGGTAACGATCTGATAGAACAAAATTTGACGAATAAGTAGACTTAAAAAATTCCGCGAATAGATCCGCAATGTCGTAATCGGTGCTGGCATTTTTACACCCATAAACAAAAGAAGATGGAAATCCAGATGTTTTCCTTTTTGAGTTAACAAAACTATAAAATCGTTTTGGATTTCTACTGAACTGAAATTTACAGCAGGTTAAGTAGTCTTTATAACATTGTCCATTGAGACGATGGAAATTGGAGCGCGCCACTAAATATTTTGAAAAATTCACAGGTGTCCTAGATATTTTAAAACGCTTGTAGAGCCTAGACTTTATATTATGCAATCTAACAAGTTGCCTAGAAAACCAAGGCGGTTTATCCGTTGTAGCCCTAACAAAACTAAGGGGTACACAGCTGTCAAAGAATTCTTCGATAGAACTATAAAATATGGAAGTCGCTAGCTCTACATTATTACACTCATAGAGGTTCGACCAGTCGTGAGCAGCAATTAACTCGTTGAGCTCATCAAAATTTACCTTATAAAAACATCTCGAACGGGGTCGAGATTTCGCTTTTGATATTTCAACCACTGCAGGTTGAATGAAATCCAGTGCTATCTCAAGCGTAGGATGTAAAGGGTCTTCAGGAAGGGATAAGGGGGGAATTCGGCTGAGAGTAGTACCCGAAGAATCATCCGCAAACACTAAATCCAACATCTTGTTCTTACAATTAAGAAATTTGTTTAATTGAAGAAGAGATGTGTCACACAGGCTATCAAGAAACTCATGCTGAGTTGTGTGGGTCATAAAATTCGAGTCGCTCATATTGATAAAATTTACAGATGGTATATTGAAATCACCAAGAACTACTAGACGGTCATTATTTCGCAATTGGGAGTGCAAATTGCAGATAGCTAAGCTATGGCGTGTATAAACATGCATATCCGACCGAGGCGGTATATAAGAGCAGCAAATGTATAAACTGAAATAACCCAGAGACAGCTTTACTGCTACGAATTCAATGTCAGTTGCGATATCGCACGCTAGCAACTCGGATTGAAGGTTTGAGCAGACAGCGATAAGGACGCCACCTGCTCTTCCTAGACGATCCAGTCGATAAACTACGTACTTACTACAAAAAATTTCAGAATTAAAATTATCCGGTTTTAACCAGGTTTCAGTAAAAGCTAAAAACTATTAAGTAAAAAATTACTTAATTTCGAGCGTAGGCCACGGACGTTTTGGTAGTCGATTGTTAACTTTGCGCTGTTCGCGCACCGTTCATTAAGTTTTTTGGATTCCTCACATATTTCGACTTTTTTGTGAACAGGTGTACAACCGAATGTTTCGGCCAAAAAGAATTTTCAAGTACTCTATCAGTATATGCCTCAGAGACTGATATTTTAAAAGAAGAAATGTCCCTGTCATACTTAAAATTAAACTTAAAGACATTTAATTTAGTTGGTGTAAGGCCAAGCTTAGATACAATATAGTTGACAATGTCAGCTTCCGACAACGATGAGTGCAGCCGTGATACAAAGATCGATCTAGGAGGCGGCACAGCAATCACCTCTCTGGAAACAGCAGTTGACACTTCATTATTATCATTATTAAGATCTTCAACATTGCCAAGAACATTAATAACGTTAACCGCAGGTACAGCGGCAGTACCACTATTAGAGATAATAGCAGAAGCAGCAGAGTTAGAAGCATTTACAGAATTCGTTCTGTCCTCATTAACAGAATTAGTAGCACTCGTAGGATTACCAGCAACGATAACAGAAGAAGCAGTGAAGGTATCAGCAGTAAAATTTTCGGCAACAGCAGTAGTTTTATCAGTAGCAGCAGATTTAAAAGCATTAACAGAATTAGCACTGTTCCGTACAGTCTTTCTCTTACGAGACTTTGTAATGTTAGCCCCACTGCATGCAGCATTGTCATTGCCATTAGCAGTAGCATTAGCATTCGTACAAGCAGCATGACCAGCATGACATTCGTTTACAGCGACAGCTGGCGTAGATTAACGCTGGACGTAAGTCAGATCAGATGTTAATGTAGGATGACCACTGTTACAATGCATGCACGGCGATATGAAAGAAGGTGAAGGCGATAGAGCATTTGGAGTGAGTGCACAACTATTATTATCACTAATTAACTGCTTCGTAGCGTTGATAGAGTCAACAGCATTCTTTAATGTATTAACGCCATCGGTCATCACTTCCATACACTTTTCATTGTTTTTGTTTATGTCGGAGTTGAGATGATTTTGAATATCACTTTTAATTATAGCAATTTCGGCAAATAAATCTTTGAATTTCATGTCGATGGCTATCAACGAGGTCTCCAGGCTAGCTTTATGTGAGGCCAACACAGTATCGTAGGCCCTGCAAAGCCTGTCAAACGAACCCAAGCAATCCACACAGAAATACCTTATGTTGCGATTCTTTATTAGCAAGTCCACATCGTATGCGGCCATATTGCCTTCGCAGCAAGTGCGGTGGAATAAGTTATTGCAAAGGCCACCACAAGGCACAACATGAGTGTCACCTCGTGACAAACTTTTATCACACTTAGCACAGAAACTGTCCATTTCACAAATAATAAGTGGTAGGAATGAAAAGCAAATAAATAAAATAAGAACACGAGAGGGGGTGAAAAACACGTCCGCACTCAACAAATGTCTGCTATGCAAACGATGGTCTAAAGAATTTAGCGACCCTTATGTAACTAAAACTCTTTACTACATTAGTCAGACCGATACTTGAATACGGTTCTATAATTTGGAACCCACGTTACCAGGTCCACGTGGATCGCTTCGAATCAGTTCAAAAACAATTTTTACTATTTGCCTTAAGAGATCTTCACTGGGATCCCTTGTATAATTTGCCATCGTATACGAGTCGCTTAGCCTTTCTAGTCGGAGGGAAATGCTTGGAATTGTTTTCATGATTAAATTACTAAATGGTTCAATAACAAGCCCCTTCTTTTGAGCGAAGTGAACTTCAATGTACCTTCTCGTCCATCAAGACATTTAAAACCACTTATCTTGAAACAGTGCCGAATTAAATCAGCCTTTTCGTTGTTTGTGTCAAGATTATAACTCTCATTCTGGTACGTTTTATATTTCAGACTCACTATGCAGCATAAAAATGTCAATTATTTCTATCCTAAATACATAGCAACAATTTGCTTTCATATCCTTTGATTCTTATCTTTATTCTATACAATAATTATAAGTTAACCCGGGTTTCCCTAACATATATTTTTACAATATGGATATCAAATGAAAGGTATTGATAAGGGTTTTAACAAAGGGTCAATTTCGGATTTATAGCTGAACCCGTTTCCTGGATATCGGGAAAATGTGGACCAGGAGGCGTTTATAATAATAGTTTTAACGATAAGCGGTTTTCACGTTCATATGTGAACCTTATGGCTATGCAAATACGTACATAAGTATATAGCTTAGACCTTATGATTTTGTAATTTTCTTCCGTTGTCAGTACTCGGTACGTTAATCGTTGGGCCGATTAGGCTTGCGTTTGGAACATCCGTCAGCGCTTTGAAGGGAAACGTTCCCAATGATAGATACCCCACCTCACCACATCTCAACCCTCCACAAGTAACAGTAATTGTCAAGCGGGTTTTCGTTTTTTCACAGGATATGTTAAAAATATAGTAAACATCGGAAAATTTAGCTAATATAATTAGTGATTGGGAAAATTTAAAAAAAATCGTAACCATTGGATTCAGTGATTGACAGCTATTGAAAATTTTTATAAATAAAAAGTGAACTGTGTTTTTGAGCTGACAATAATACATTTTAAGTTCTTTTCCTTAATTTTAACAGTAATTATGCCCCTAATACGACGCAATATTTGTCGTCGTACCCGTAATGCTAGACGTTTGTCTAACCGCTCAGAAGAATAACGTGAACGATATAATGTAGTCGCACGTGGCCGAAATTCAAGGTCACGTTCTGCTCAAAGTGAAGACGAAAGGGAAGAACGTAATTGAAGTGATAGATTAAGGATGCAGCGTAGTGCGGTTGTTCGTAATCGATCTAATGAAGTGAACGTTACAATTTGAACGTTCGTGTTCGTAGGCAAACCCGTGTTCGTAACAATTTAGAACAATTCGCGTCCGAATATGATCCCGTAGTTGATTACGGTTCACATACATCCATTGCTATTGGTTAGGTTAGGTTAGGTAAGGTGGCCGCCATTCCACTGTGGGAACAGCTCACTTAGACCCTTAATGGTCCGTTGTGATGCCACTAACTTCACGGTGACATTAATCTAAGTTTGTTTGGCAAATCGCTGTGTAGCGACAATAAAGCTCCGGATTTGGCACACATCGATCCTCGACACGTCCTCCGGAGACCTAAGAACATCCGACCCGAGATACCTGAGTCTGGTCCTACCAAACGCTGGACAACTAAGCATGAAGTGATTTGATGATTCCACCTCGTCGTCCTCCATGCAGCTCACACAGCTCGGGGTTTCAAGAATATTTAACCGCACCGCATGTATCCCTATCGGACAGTGCCCCGTCAATACCCCAATTATCAAGAAAAGATGTGCCTTGGAGAGCCCTAGTAATTCCGCTGATCGCCCGGAGTCAACCACCGGCCAGAAGGACTTCGACACTTGACATAAGGTGGTCTCAGCCCAGCACTTCCTTAGATGTTTTGAAGCACATCTGCTCAGAAGCAGACCACAGGTGGTAAGGGGAATACCCAGTACTCTGGAGGCGACCACATCAATTTCAAGAGTACCTGCCCTGGCCAAGAGATCCGCCTGGCAATTGCCGGGAATGTCACAGTGGCCAGGCACCCAGATAATTTTTATTTTGAAGTAGTCGGCTGCAACCGTAAGCAATTCCAGACAGTGGTTCACTGTCCTTGATCGAACGTTGCTAGCACTGAGCGCCCTAATTGAAGCCTGACTGTGGGAGTAGATGTTAAACTCCTTTACAGCGAAAGCGCTGGACAGCATCCCATCCACCGCATCCTTGATGGCGGCAACCTCCGCTTGAAGAACGCTACAATGATCAGGTAACCGAAATTTAATGCTGATCCCAAGTTCCTGACAGTAAACACCACCCCTCACACAACCATCAAGCTTTAACCCATTCGTAAACAGATTCACCAATCCCTTCCCCCAGATAGGTTCCTCGCGTGTCCAGTCGTCCCTTGCTTGTATGCACCCATTTTGCGGGGATGCGCCCATTTTTCCTACCAGGTCAACAGGGTGCAGATTGAGCATAACATTCAATGGCAGGGTAGGAGTGGTCCGCATCGCCCCACTAATCCCCACCATGGCCATTCGCTGCACCGTGACCATCTTTTTCGTGGTGGAAGCCGTGTTTAGCGCGCTGCACGAGACCAATACCCTATAAAATAGAATGGGTTTTTACCACCATCTCATACAGCCAGTAAACCACCCTTGGAGAGAGGCCCCATCGTTTGCCAATGCCCCCCCCACAGTACAGAGCGGCTGATGCCTTCTTGGCTCTGCATTCAGCTTCCAGGACAGCTTCCTGTCCAGGATAACCCCCAGGTACTTAACCTTTTCAGAAATCACCAACGGTACTAACCTAATAAAGGGCAATACAAAATCGTCAATCTTATACCTTCTCGTAAAGAGGGCTAGTTCCATTTTACTTGGGTTGACAGCCAGTCCACAGGATTCGGACCACTCTGTCACGATACCCAGATACCCTTGCAAAACATCCCTTACGGTACCAAGAAACTTTCCCCTGGCGAGGATTGCTAGGTCATCAGCATAGGCTATCACCTGACAGCCCCTGCGCTCAAGGTCCTGGAGCAAGCCGTTAGCAACGACAACCCATAGAAGTGGAGAAAGAACACCTCCTTGCGGTGTGCCCCTTCTCACCCTTCTCTGAGACAAAATTGGCACAATGAACGAAATTTTTCAGTATTGCGGTGCTAAAAGATATAAAAATTAAACAGTTGGACTTTATGCCGACCTTCAAGGTAATTTAGTCGCATGATGTCAGCTACATTTTTTTTCGGTGAATATGTGAAATAGCAGAAAGTTTTAAATTTTATTCCTAGATAAATTTAATACTGATAATTTTAGAGTAAATATTCAGTGAATAGATATTTTAAGAAACTTATGTAAAATGATGTCAAAAATTTAGAAGCTTTCAAAACGATTCCTTGGAAAATTAAGACAACTATGTTTAACGAGAAAAATACATGTAAGTAAAATTCTTTTAAATTTTGTCACGCACAAAAATTTGTATGAGACAATTTTGACAGAAAATTCACGCTGTGCGTTTATATTAGGTTAAGCGGTGAGAGTTAATTAGATCGTATGGCAGAACATTTTGTTTCACAGTGTTGCAAGTGAATGAAGAATGTTTTTACGGTTAAAAAAAATCCAAAAAAAAAAAATTAAAAATTTTAATGTTAGGGTTCAGGAAGCCGCCTTAAGCCCTCATCGAAATTCGTATTTCATTTTACGTTCTTTTGCTTTGTTTGATTTTTATTACTGCTGTATTCCATGTACAGAGAGTGGTTTTAGTTTTCTCACTTTTTGAGCGGTTTGAAACGGAGAATAAAGAAATGACATAAAGTTGGCATGTGTTTTTTTTTCTTTTCAGAGGAGAAAGCATCGAAAGCCTTACAGTGAGAGTAGGGACACGATATCGAATGCAAAGCATCGATTCTGTACTCATTTGAAGTATCGCTTCAAAAATATCGGGTACCCGATAATATCGAAACAAAAAGACTCGACAGTCAAAATATCGATGCTAAATGTACATGACAAACAAGCACTTCAATAACCGAATGGTTCGCTGCAACCAAATTCATACGTTTTGTAAATGATTACCATAGGTTCGTATAAACTTCAATAAAATAAATAATAACATAAACTAGTTTAATATGAGCAAATTTGATTTTTTTAATTTGATAGATTTTACTTCAAGAAACGAAGATCAAAAGCCCCACTCTTCCTCTGTGCAATCTGCCATGAATAGTAATTTATCCAACCTCTTCCCCTTCAACCTGTTACGTGTTTTTGTCATTGTTAAACCTGCCTTTGAAAATAGGGGCTCTTATGGGACAGAAGTTGCTGGTACTTCTAGATATCGTAAAGCCATTTTCGACAAATGAGGATATTTATGCTTATTTTCCTTCCAAAAACGCAAAAGATAGCCACTTAAAGGAAGTAGTTTGCAACGAATATATTCATTGATGTTTTCGCTTTGTCGGATTGCACTTTCACTTCCTCGACCTGATGCTAAAGTTTCTATGTGATTCCAAAATTCATTTTTTGTCGGAACACAAATTCTTGGATTGCATGTGCGGCTTCTTCTCGACTGATCATATCACGTAGCCAAGACATACATAGGGAATAAGCGCAGGCATCAGAAAATGCAATATTTTTGAAGCGTGTTTCTAAAACACCCCACAAATCAAAAACATTTTATAACACCTTATATCTGTGTCTACAACAACCACATGAAAATGACAGACAATTTTCTACTTTAATTGCAAAATCGCTTGAACGAAATAAAATATCGGATTTCCCCCTTAGAATCATTGTTACAGCGGTCAAGACGCGTCGTTTGATACCTCTCCCGCTCTTTTTGGACGTGTATTAACAGTTGACGTTGGATGGATAGTATTACCTTTTTTTCAGTATAAAGGCAAAACAATATCACAATAAGTTAGTACTTCAAGTTTGTTGTAACCTTTTTGGACGTATTAAGTGCATATTGCAACAGATCAATGGCAACTCTTACTTTTCTGGCGTCTGCCTTTTCCGGCTAAATTAACTGTTATTATTTGGTTCTGATTTTCCTTCGATTCGCGTCACAAGTTAGAGAGAGACAACCAGCAGAGCGGTATTTTTGCTCTATTAGTTCCATATTTTTTAAAAAATTCGATACGATACCGGGGTCTAGATACTCGATGCCGAAAAGTATCGTTAAAAAAGCATCGAGTACAAAATATCGGTATCGAAGGGCAAAAGTATCGATATGGTATCGTATCGTATCGAAATTCGTGTCCCTAAGTGAGAGTGAGACTTGATTTCTTGTGATGCTATCTCTTTGGATTTTCCGATGCCAAGTAATAATTTTTTTAAGATGCTTAACTCTGCCTTATAAGTGGTTTGGTTTATGCACAGAATTAGTATGAAATCTACAAATTAGCTAAGTACATAGTCTGAAAGGATTCTAATCTAAAGACTTATAATTAAATAAATAAATAAAAATCGCACGATAGTGGGTCAACTTGTCTAAAACCTCGTTTAGTTTCAAACGACTTCTATAGGTCCTTCTCAATTCTGACTGAGCTGGCGGTGTTGCTCAATAAGTTTTGCAGGGAAACCAAATTCAGACATAGCTTTATATAGGCAGCCCCTTTTCGCGCTATCGGAAGCGGGTTTAAAATCAACAAAGAGGTGGTGTGTGTGTTCTCCAGGATTTGGCGTATTGTAAAAATCTGGTCAATGGTAGATTTTCCAGGTCTGAAGCGACACTGATAAGGTCCAATCTGTTCACGTCAGGCTTCAGTCTTTCTCACAATACGCTTGACAAGACCTTATATGCGATATTCAAACAGCTGATTCCGCGATAGTTGGTGCAGTGTGCAGGATCACCTTGTGGATTGGGCAGAGAACACTTAGATTACAATCTTCGGGCATGCATTCGGCGCAAAAGCTTGTGCATGCGCCTTACCAGCTCCTAGCCGCCATTCTTGAATAGTTTAGCAAGAAAACCATCAGCGCTAGCTGCTTTATTGTTTTTCCACCGGGATATTGCTATTCGCACCTCATTAAAGTCGGGTTGTGGGACGTCAATTTCGGCATCTTCGATTGTGGGTTCGGGTTCGAGCTCTTCTCTCATTTCTTACTCAATTTCCCCATTTCAAAGGGCAGAGAAGTGATACCTCCATATCTATAATATTCTCTAAACATCAGTCACCAGGTAGCCGTTCTCGTTCTTACAGGAATTTACACCGGGTTGTAAACCTTCCGTCATTCGCCGAGTTTTTTTGATAGAATTTTAGGGCATTATTCCCGTTGGCTAGCATTTCAAGCTAATTCATTTCACGCTTTTCTGCCTCTCTTTTTTTTTTTGCCCGGAAAAGTCGCCTTGATTCCCTTTTCAACTCGCAGTAGATCTGTTGCATCTAGCCGGTTGGGATGGCCGTGTTTCCGCTCCTCATCTATAATAGTTCGGTACGTTTATAAATAATATATTACACTCACAACATATTCACTTACAAGGCAATGAAGTGGGGCGGTTGCGTCCCCAAGCTGCTCCTTCTGGTTTGGTCACATGGACCGGGAATCTGTAAACCGTGTTTCCACCCGCATCTGAGAGACGTACGCTTAGAACTTCGTTTTCAGGTCATTGCAGCGGGGTGGCCGGGTCTTCAATCTGCGCCTTTGATATAGGTTCGTTGAACTAGGCGGTTCGAAGGCCGTGTGTTCTTGTTACCCAAGTTTTAGTAATTGGAGTACAGCGGTATGTCCAGCGCCGCTTATTGGATATATTTAATCTGTTTTGCCAATTTTGAATACTAATCTTACGTGCTTAGGACCGCGAGTTTCTGTCCTCAAACATTTTGGCTGCTTTCTTTGCCAATATGTAGATTGGGTATATTGCTGAGATTACCAGTGCGACATCGTCTGATACAGTTTTAAAGGGCCTTTAAACTCGGAGAGTACTCAATCGATAGCGACTTTACACCTCGTAAGTACGGCTGATGCTCCATTCATGCTATTCCTGTTTCCTATTCGTACAGTGACCTGTTCTAATATCTTCCTGCTTGACACTAACACTTCCTCTGTTTTATGCCCCGCAAGCTGTTGTCTATGTTGCATGACTGAACGCTGGCTATGCTTACATTAGTTTTGTCACATATATCACTTAAGTGTTTGGCAGTTAAATTCAATGCGATAATATCCGCCAATCTGATAATTTTAACTCCATTAGGTACTTTAAGTCGCAGTACTCCGTCATAAAAAATGGTCCATAGTAATGGCCATGGACCAGGGCCGTGCGCAGAAATTAGCCTTGGGGGGGGGGTTAATTAAGATTTGCATTCGCATACATTTTTCACTAAGATCAACATATTTGCTGAAACAGATACCTAGACCCATACATTATAAATTTAAATATTTTTTTACTTTTCTGAAACTGCATACTCTGATACCTAAAACTATACCCCATACAATTTTTTTGGTTGTACACATTTTTCTGTATTTGATAGAGAATTGGTGATATGATGGCATATCCCAGCTAACTAAAAGTGCCAAAAAAGACTCCTTTCGGAGCCATAAAACGCTCATTTCTCAGAGCTTTACTCTCCAAAATGAGCTTCTTTCGGAGCCCAAATCTCTACGCGGGCACTCCAACGGAGTCTTAAAAAAGAGTCCGAAATGAGTCCGATTTCGATGAATTTGAAGCGTTTTTTGACCCTTTTTAAATTAACTGCGGAGCCTTTTATTGGTGCTATTCTGCCGTAACCAGTTCTGACTTTCTAAATTATCCCTATGAGCTTCATGGGAACAATTTAATTAATTGTCCAACTATTGTCCAATGATGTTCTTATTTATACGAAAACCTTGAAGGAATCTTTTAAATGCGATCCTGATAGGATTCCTACATGCTTCTTGAAGAAGTGTGATAACAATATTTACCAACCCCTAACCAATTTGTTCAATCTGTCACTGAAGTGTGGTGTTTTTTCAAAAGCATGGAAAGAGTCGTTTCTTCTACCGCTTCATGAAAGCGGAAGCAAGGCTTCTATAGAGAACTATCGTGGCATAGCAAAGCTTTCTGTCATCCCAAAAGTGTGGGAAGCTATTGTTACCAATCAACTTACGAATCCTATCTCTACCTTGATTTCCGACTGTCAACACGGGTTCTGGAAGGGAAAGTCCACCGTTGCAAACTTACTTGAATTTACTTAGATTTCAGCAAAGCTTTCGATAAAGTGTGTCGCTCTTTACTTATTCATAAACTGGATCAGTTGGGTTTCCAGACGGGTCTCAATCCCTAGATCTCTTCTTACCTTAGCGACAGAGCACAAAAAGTAGTATTTAAAAATTGTGAATCCGATGTTATTTATGTCTCCTCAGGAGTTCCTCAAGAAAGCCATCTTGGCCCGATTCTGTTCTTGTTGTTTATAAATGATATTTCTACAGTAATATAATTTTCGAAAATGTTAATGTATGCCGACGATGTAAAGCTTTTTATGTCATTCGCATCATTCGAAGATAGCAATAAGCTTCAATCAGGTCTAAATACACTAGTTACTTGGTGCGATTTAAATTATATGGCGCTTAATCTAAAGAAATGTAAATACATGCGTTTTTCGAGAGGAATATCACAGCCAGCTTTCTATACAATTTACAGTTATAGTCTTGAGCAAATGTATGATTTTGTTGACCTTGGGGTCACTATGGACTAAAAACTCAGTTTTAGCTGCCACATTAGCGTAACAGTCAATAAAGCTAGAGGCGTTCTAGCATTTGTTTTTATTTTTATTTATTTTTTATTTTTATTTATTTTAAGTTTAAAGTCGACTCAAAACATATAGCGATCGACTATTGAGTATAAAGGGATAAAATATAAAATATAGAAGAATGTATACAAAGCCAAAATTAAAGTTATGAACAAAAATTATATACATTTAGTTAACATATAATATATATATAATATCACATTAAATAACAAAAAGAAAATATTAAAATATCAGGCTAAGATCAAGAGTAGATATGGCCGTATGCAGGGCGGCAGTTGAAAATTCGAAACTGATACAGTTGTACAACTCATTATAAAGTGAGCACCAAATTCGCATGGGGTTATTTCTGGCAAAATTTTGCCTGCAAAGATGCAAATTGAAGGGCACAAAATGTCTGGAAGTCCTAACAGGAACTGCAAAATGTAGTCTGCTAACCAGGTCGGGAGAGTCAACCTCTCCGATAATTAATTTGTGAATGAACATTACGCCGAGTAATATTCTACGGTCTTCTAGCGCTGGCAATCTAATAAGGAGAAGTCTACTCCTATACGGTGGTAGGTGAAGACTCGAATCCCAATTGAGACCTCGCAATGCAAAAATTAAAAACTGTTTCTGGACCGACTCGATCCGGTTGATGCGATTTTGATAGCTCGGAGACCAAACACAGGAGCAATACTCCAGAATTGGACGTACTAATGAGGTGTAAAGAATCCTGGTGAAATAAGGGTCATCAAACTCTTTAGCCCATCGCTTTATAAACCCAAGTACCCCATTTGCTTTGTTTATAGTAGATGAAATATGAATAGTAAAACTCAATTTGGGATCAAATATTACACCCAGATCTTTTGCAACAGATATACGCTCCAAAGGTAAGGCGTTTAGCATATAAGATGTTATAACTGGTTTCACATGGTGAAATGCCATTTGATTACACTTAGAGTAATTCAAAACAAGTAAGTTTGCTGTACACCAACTTTGAAATAAGTCTAAATCGACCTGCAAGCGGTCGAGACAGGACGAGTCCGATGGCAGATAAGTGTAACAGATTTTAACGTCATCTGCGTACATAAGAACTCGAGAATGTAAGATAACCTTAGGTAAGTCATTTATGAACAGCGTAAAAAGCAATGGGCCCAGATGGCTACCCTGAGGTACACCCGAGGTTACGTCAATTGACTTCGAAAATGTGCTTTTGAACAAAACTCGTTGAGTCCTGCCTTCCAGGTAACTTTCAATGAAATGTAATAAATGTTCAGGAAAACCAAGTAGATCAAGTTTCTTAATTAAAAGCGCATGATTAACAGAGTCAAATGCTTTGCTAAAATCGGTATAAATGACATCCGTTTGCTTGCCATTCAGGAAACCGTCCATAACTAAGGAAGTAAATTCCAACAGATTGGTAGTTGTAGATCTGCGACTTACAAAACCGTGTTGGCAAGGTGATAATAAAGACCTACAAGTATATTGGAGTTGGAACGTAATTACCTGTTCAAAAAGTTTAGGGATAGCTGAGAGTTTAGCTATGCCTCTGTACTTCTCAATATTAGACCTGCTACCATTTTTATGTAAGGGTATAATAAATGATTTCTTCCAAATTGATGGGAATGACGCGGATTCCAAAGACAGTTTAAATATTTTTAAGATCGGTTCGGATAGACTTTCAGCACAGTATTTTAGCACACAACTGGGTACGCCATCCGGACCCGGAGAAAATATCGGTTTGAGTGAAAGAAGACCTTTAAGAACGGTGTCTTTGTCGATGAAAGGGCTTAAAATGCAATTAGAACTCTCCAATTTATACTTGTAACGATCTGATAGAACAAAATTTGACGAATAAGTAGACTTAAAAAATTCCGCGAATAGATCCGCAATGTCGTAATCGGTGCTGGCATTTTTACACCCATAAACAAAAGAAGATGGAAATCCAGATGTTTTCCTTTTTGAGTTAACAAAACTATAAAATCGTTTTGGATTTCTACTGAACTGAAATTTACAGCAGGTTAAGTAGTCTTTATAACATTGTCCATTGAGACGATGGAAATTGGAGCGCGCCACTAAATATTTTGAAAAATTCACAGGTGTCCTAGATATTTTAAAACGCTTGTAGAGCCTAGACTTTATATTATGCAATCTAACAAGTTGCCTAGAAAACCAAGGCGGTTTATCCGTTGTAGCCCTAACAAAACTAAGGGGTACACAGCTGTCAAAGAATTCTTCGATAGAACTATAAAATATGGAAGTCGCTAGCTCTACATTATTACACTCATAGAGGTTCGACCAGTCGTGAGCAGCAATTAACTCGTTGAGCTCATCAAAATTTACCTTATAAAAACATCTCGAACGGGGTCGAGATTTCGCTTTTGATATTTCAACCACTGCAGGTTGAATGAAATCCAGTGCTATCTCAAGCGTAGGATGTAAAGGGTCTTCAGGAAGGGATAAGGGGGGAATTCGGCTGAGAGTAGTACCCGAAGAATCATCCGCAAACACTAAATCCAACATCTTGTTCTTACAATTAAGAAATTTGTTTAATTGAAGAAGAGATGTGTCACACAGGCTATCAAGAAACTCATGCTGAGTTGTGTGGGTCATAAAATTCGAGTCGCTCATATTGATCCAATTTACAGATGGTATATTGAAATCACCAAGAACTACTAGACGGTCATTATTTCGCAATTGAGAGTGCAAATTGCAGATAGCTAAGCTATGGCGTGTATAAACATGCATATCCGACCGAGGCGGTATATAAGAGCAGCAAATGTATAAACTGAAATAACCCAGAGACAGCTTTACTGCTACGAATTCAATGTCAGTTGCGATATCGCACGCTAGCAACTCGGATTGAAGGTTTGAGCAGACAGCGATAAGGACGCCACCTGCTCTTCCTAGACGATCCAGTCGATAAACTACGTACTTACTACAAAAAATTTCAGAATTAAAATTATCCGGTTTTAACCAGGTTTCAGTAAAAGCTAAAAACTATTAAGTAAAAAATTACTTAATTTCGAGCGTAGGCCACGGACGTTTTGGTAGTCGATTGTTAACTTTGCGCTGTTCGCGCACCGTTCATTAAGTTTTTTGGATTCCTCACATATTTCGACTTTTTTGTGAACAGGTGTACAACCGAATGTTTCGGCCAAAAAGAATTTTCAAGTACTCTATCAGTATATGCCTCAGAGACTGATATTTTAAAAGAAGAAATGTCCCTGTCATACTTAAAATTAAACTTAAAGACATTTAATTTAGTTGGTGTAAGGCCAAGCTTAGATACAATATAGTTGACAATGTCAGCTTCCGACAACGATGAGTGCAGCCGTGATACAAAGATCGATCTAGGAGGCGGCACAGCAATCACCTCTCTGGAAACAGCAGTTGACACTTCATTATTATCATTATTAAGATCTTCAACATTGCCAAGAACATTAATAACGTTAACCGCAGGTACAGCGGCAGTACCACTATTAGAGATAATAGCAGAAGCAGCAGAGTTAGAAGCATTTACAGAATTCGTTCTGTCCTCATTAACAGAATTAGTAGCACTCGTAGGATTACCAGCAACGATAACAGAAGAAGCAGTGAAGGTATCAGCAGTAAAATTTTCGGCAACAGCAGTAGTTTTATCAGTAGCAGCAGATTTAAAAGCATTAACAGAATTAGCACTGTTCCGTACAGTCTTTCTCTTACGAGACTTTGTAATGTTAGCCCCACTGCATGCAGCATTGTCATTGCCATTAGCAGTAGCATTAGCATTCGTACAAGCAGCATGACCAGCATGACATTCGTTTACAGCGACAGCTGGCGTAGATTAACGCTGGACGTAAGTCAGATCAGATGTTAATGTAGGATGACCACTGTTACAATGCATGCACGGCGATATGAAAGAAGGTGAAGGCGATAGAGCATTTGGAGTGAGTGCACAACTATTATTATCACTAATTAACTGCTTCGTAGCGTTGATAGAGTCAACAGCATTCTTTAATGTATTAACGCCATCGGTCATCACTTCCATACACTTTTCATTGTTTTTGTTTATGTCGGAGTTGAGATGATTTTGAATATCACTTTTAATTATAGCAATTTCGGCAAATAAATCTTTGAATTTCATGTCGATGGCTATCAACGAGGTCTCCAGGCTAGCTTTATGTGAGGCCAACACAGTATCGTAGGCCCTGCAAAGCCTGTCAAACGAACCCAAGCAATCCACACAGAAATACCTTATGTTGCGATTCTTTATTAGCAAGTCCACATCGTATGCGGCCATATTGCCTTCGCAGCAAGTGCGGTGGAATAAGTTATTGCAAAGGCCACCACAAGGCACAACATGAGTGTCACCTCGTGACAAACTTTTATCACACTTAGCACAGAAACTGTCCATTTCACAAATAATAAGTGGTAGGAATGAAAAGCAAATAAATAAAATAAGAACACGAGAGGGGGTGAAAAACACGTCCGCACTCAACAAATGTCTGCTATGCAAACGATGGTCTAAAGAATTTAGCGACCCTTATGTAACTAAAACTCTTTACTACATTAGTCAGACCGATACTTGAATACGGTTCTATAATTTGGAACCCACGTTACCAGGTCCACGTGGATCGCTTCGAATCAGTTCAAAAACAATTTTTACTATTTGCCTTAAGAGATCTTCACTGGGATCCCTTGTATAATTTGCCGTCGTATACGAGTCGCTTAACCTTTCTAGTCGGAGGGAAATGCTTGGAATTGTTTTCATGATTAAATTACTAAATGGTTCAATAACAAGCCCCTTCTTTTGAGCGAAGTGAACTTCAATGTACCTTCTCGTCCATCAAGACATTTAAAACCACTTATCTTGAAACAGTGCCGAATTAAATCAGCCTTTTCGTTGTTTGTGTCAAGATTATAACTCTCATTCTGGTACGTTTTATATTTCAGACTCACTATGCAGCATAAAAATGTCAATTATTTCTATCCTAAATACATAGCAACAATTTGCTTTCATATCCTTTGATTCTTATCTTTATTCTATACAATAATTATAAGTTAACCCGGGTTTCCCTAACATATATTTTTACAATATGGATATCAAATGAAAGGTATTGATAAGGGTTTTAACAAAGGGTCACCGTGGTGTGGAGGTAGTGTTGTCGGCCTACCACACCGAAGGTCCGAGTTCGAGCCCTGGTATAGGTTACATCAAAAAGTAGTTTGAAAAAGTTTTTTCAAAACGGGGTCGCCCCTCGGCAGTGGTTTGGCAAACGCTCCGAGTGTATTTCTGCCATGAAAGGCTTCTCAGCAAAAATTCATCTGCTTTGTAGATGCCGTTCGGAGTCGGCGAAAAACCGTAGGTCCCGCCAATTTGTAGGAAAAATTTCAAAGCGGCACACCACAAATTGGAAGAGAAGCTCGGCGCAAAAATCTCCTAGGAGGTTAATGATATAACTGTTGTATATCGCGCCATATATATATATATATATAAAGGGTCAATTTCGGATTTATAGCTGAACCCGTTTCCTGGATATCGGGAAAATGTGGACCAGGAGGCGTTTATAATAATAGTTTTAACAATAAGCGGTTTTCACGTTCATATGTGAACCTTATGGCTATGCAAATACGTACATAAGTATATAGCTTAGACCTTATGATTTTGTAATTTTCTTCCGTTGTCAGTACTCGGTACGTTAATCGTTGGGCCGATTAGGCTTGCGTTTGGAACATCCGTCAGCGCTTTGAAGGGAAACGTTCCCAATGATAGATACCCCACCTCACCACAGCTCAACCCTCCACAAGTAACAGTAATTGTCAAGCGGGTTTTCGTTTTTTCACAGGATATGTTAAAAATATAGTAAACATCGGAAAATTTAGCTAATATAATTAGTGATTGGGAAAATTTAAAAAAAATCGTAACCATTGGATTCAGTGATTGACAGCTATTGAAAATTTTTATAAATAAAAAGTGAACTGTGTTTTTGAGCTGACAATAATACATTTTAAGTTCTTTTCCTTAATTTTAACAGTAATTATGCCCCTAATACGACGCAATATTTGTCGTCGTACCCGTAATGCTAGACGTTTGTCTAACCGCTCAGAAGAATAACGTGAACGATATAATGTAGTCGCACGTGGCCGAAATTCAAGGTCACGTTCTGCTCAAAGTGAAGACGAAAGGGAAGAACGTAATTGAAGTGATAGATTAAGGATGCAGCGTAGTGCGGTTGTTCGTAATCGATCTAATGAAGTGAACGTTACAATTTGAACGTTCGTGTTCGTAGGCAAACCCGTGTTCGTAACAATTTAGAACAATTCGCGTCCGAATATGATCCCGTAGTTGATTACGGTTCACATACATCCATTGCTATTGGTTAGGTTAGGTTAGGTAAGGTGGCCGCCATTCCACTGTGGGAACAGCTCACTTAGACCCTTAATGGTCCGTTGTGATGCCACTAACTTCACGGTTTGTTTGGCAAATCGCTGTGTAGCGACAATAAAGCTCCGGATTTGGCACACATCGATCCTCGACACGTCCTCCGGAGACCTAAGAACATCCGACCCGAGATACCTGAGTCTGGTCCTACCAAACGCTGGACAACTAAGCATGAAGTGATTTGATGATTCCACCTCGTCGTCCTCCATGCAGCTCACACAGCTCGGGGTTTCAAGAATATTTAACCGCACCGCATGTATCCCTATCGGACAGTGCCCCGTCAATACCCCAATTATCAAGAAAAGATGTGCCTTGGAGAGCCCTAGTAATTCCGCTGATCGCCCGGAGTCAACCACCGGCCAGAAGGACTTCGACACTTGACATAAGGTGGTCTCAGCCCAGCACTTCCTTAGATGTTTTGAAGCACATCTGCTCAGAAGCAGACCACAGGTGGTAAGGGGAATACCCAGTACTCTGGAGGCGACCACATCAATTTCAATAGTACCTGCCCTGGCCAAGAGATCCGCCTGGCAATTGCCGGGAATGTCACAGTGGCCAGGCACCCAGATAATTTTTATTTTGAAGTAGTCGGCTGCAACCGTAAGCAATTCCAGACAGTGGTTCACTGTCCTTGATCGAACGTTGCTAGCACTGAGCGCCCTAATTGAAGCCTGACTGTGGGAGTAGATGTTAAACTCCTTTACAGCGAAAGCGCTGGACAGCATCCCATCCACCGCATCCTTGATGGCGGCAACCTCCGCTTGAAGAACGCTACAATGATCAGGTAACCGAAATTTAATGCTGATCCCAAGTTCCTGACAGTAAACACCACCCCTCACACAACCATCAAGCTTTAACCCATTCGTAAACAGATTCACCAATCCCTTCCCCCAGATAGGTTCCTCGCGTGTCCAGTCGTCCCTTGCTTGTATGCACCCATTTTGCGGGGATGCGCCCATTTTTCCTACCAGGTCAACAGGGTGCAGATTGAGCATAACATTCAATGGCAGGGTAGGAGTGGTCCGCATCGCCCCACTAATCCCCACCATGGCCATTCGCTGCACCGTGACCATCTTTTTCGTGGTGGAAGCCGTGTTTAGCGCGCTGCACGAGACCAATACCCTATAAAATAGAATGGGTTTTACCACCATCTCATACAGCCAGTAAACCACCCTTGGAGAGAGGCCCCATCGTTTGCCAATGCCCCCCCCACAGTACAGAGCGGCTGATGCCTTCTTGGCTCTGCATTCAGCTTCCAGGACAGCTTCCTGTCCAGGATAACCCCCAGGTACTTAACCTTTTCAGAAATCACCACCGGTACTAACCTAATAAAGGGCAATACAAAATCGTCAATCTTATACCTTCTCGTAAAGAGGGCTAGTTCCATTTTACTTGGGTTGACAGCCAGTCCACAGGATTCGGACCACTCTGTCACGATACCCAGATACCCTTGCAAAACATCCCTTACGGTACCAAGAAACTTTCCCCTGGCGAGGATTGCTAGGTCATCAGCATAGGCTATCACCTGACAGCCCCTGCGCTCAAGGTCCTGGAGCAAGCCGTTAGCAACGACAACCCATAGAAGTGGAGAAAGAACACCTCCTTGCGGTGTGCCCCTTCTCACCCTTCTCTGAGACAAAATTGGCACAATGAACGAAATTTTTCAGTATTGCGGTGCTAAAAGATATAAAAATTAAACAGTTGGACTTTATGCCGACCTTCAAGGTAATTTAGTCGCATGATGTCAGCTACATTTTTTTTCGGTGAATGTGTGAAATAGCAGAAAGTTTTAAATTTTATTCCTAGATAAATTTAATACTGATAATTTTAGAGTAAATATTCAGTGAATAGATATTTTAAGAAACTTATGTAAAATGATGTCAAAAATTTAGAAGCTTTCAAAACGGTTCCTTGGAAAATTAAGACAACTATGTTTAACGAGAAAAATACATGTAAGTAAAATTCTTTTAAATTTTGCTGCTATTGTTATTCACACAGGTGTGTGCACTTTTATTCAAAGTTTAATTCAATAAATGGTTATAAACTGCAACTTTTTTTCAAATATATTCAAAGCCAAATTTATAACCGAAGAGGATCATTTTTACCGTTGCCCAATATCAAGGGTGGGCATCAGCTTAGCACCTGCTAAGTGACCATATACGTATACGAAAAGCGAGCGCACAGCGACTTCTTCGTCAAAATAAACGACAACCACATTTAGTTTGATTTCAACACTCGTACGGTATGGGTGTGTCGCACTCAGTTTTAGTACAGAGGATGATCGAACAGTACGTACATATGAATGTTAAGCTTTTTAGGTTGGGTTGGAAGTTGATTTGAAAACTTAGTATTTTAGTAACTACATAAACGTGCCAACATTTCCAAGCTGCATTCTGCATCGAGAGAAAAAGTTTCAAGGTGGGCCAAGCCTAGAAAGTTTCGTGTATTTTCTCTTAAAATTAAGGGAAGAATTTAATTTTTTGTCACTGAAACTCAGTATTGCATTCTTGTGTGACGTTTACATTGGAATTAAATGTACCTACTCCAAGAAACAAGACATTTATTTTTGACTATACCGCAGTTTTAGATGTGTTACTGACTTCAGATACAAAACAAGATCTGTCAATATTTCCAATCCTTTTAAGATGTCAAAAATGTTATGAGCAAAGATTTCATGATTTAAATAAAACTAAACCCTTTATAAATTTTGTTAAAAATGAAGTTATCAGATGAGCTCGAAATGTTTCATATTAACTTCACACTGATGATCACTTGGAGGAGCTCATTTTAATTTTTCATCAGCACTCAGGGTATTTACTTCTCTGTCTTGTGAAGCGAAATGCCTACTTAAGCTTTGCTTGCTGACGTAATTCAATACTTTTCACATCAAGCATTGCGGCTTACTTGTAGCGTTTAAAACAAAAAAGACTCCATTTCCCATTCGACCTTAAACATGTACGTATTGAACGATCGTCCACTGTCTCACGTTGTTGTTGTTAGTCTGATAGCAACTGCGCGTGGTACGTGTTACCTTTGCAAGCGCTAAAATCAAACTGAATTAATAATTCAATTTGCTTCCGTGGTCGATGCGTGATCGTGCTTACTAACACACTCGCATTTCTGCAAACGTGTCTATGTGGTCGTGCCCACCCCTGCCCAATATTAACGAACGATTTTTGTAAAATTTATTTTATCGGCAATTTGAAAGTCGAGTTGGATCGTGAATGTAAAATTCAATCGATCGTCAGACGAGAAATTGTGGAACAGTTGCAAATAATGCTGCATCAAGAAAATGGCATCGCGGTAATACGAAATGTCTTTCCTTTTCATATATATAGAGATAAAACCACAATGACCACTTTAAAGTTTTTCAACAGGATTATACAAGTATTTAAGTTATATTTAACTTATTTTTAGCGGAACGAAGTTCGCGGAGTCTCTGATACTATGGCTATGAAAATGATGATGGTCTAAATTTGTAGTTTACTTTCTTGCTGAGGCATTGGGAAGTATTAATTGCGGTAAAAGCGCAAATGTTTATATTTTCTTTTGGCAGGTTGGGCGGGTAAAAACGTCGTCGAACGCTGTACAGTCGATCCCAGCATAAAATTTGCGAAGTTAAGCAAGCGTCATCAAACGCTCGTGGATAGTGGCAGCGAAGCCGAATAAAAAAAAAGTAAAGTTTCAAACTGCGTAACGTTCAACACGCCGCGAATCAAACAAAAACATCGAATTTGTAAAGAGGCAGAACAAACATAACGATGGCGAGCAAAAGAGAAGGCAAAAGTTGTTAAGCAGAATAGTAGAAGACATCAAAGAAAGCAGAGCAGAGAAAACGTAGCAACACAAGTGGCGAGAAAATAAAACGATGCAAAGTTGTGCAGCATCAAAAGAAGTAAAACGAAGTCAGTAGCAGAAACCATCAGAAATAAAGCAGAGCAGAGAAAAAGTAGCAACAGAATAAGCGAGAAAACAAAACGATGCAAAGTTGTGCAACATCCAATGAAGTAAATAACCCAGTATCAAATGAAGTAAGGAAATCAAAATCAAAACAAAGTCAATAGTAGAAGACATCAGAATAAAAAGCAAAACGTAGCAGTACAAGCAACGAGAAAATAGAACGACTGAGACAAGCAGAAACAAAAATCAAAGTTGCGCAGCAGCAAATGAAGTAAAGAAGAAATATGTAAACATCAAAACAAAGCTAAGCAAAGGCAAAGTCAAAATAAAGAAATAAATTTGAGTCGTCAAAGGCATCAAAGGCACAAAGTAAAGAATAGACAGTAAATAAGAAGAAACCAATAACAAAACACATATGAGCGAAGTCAAAACGAAGTAGAAGTAAACAAAGCGATATGAAACATTGAAGTTAAAGCAAAGGACAGACAACAGATAAGTGGAAATCAATATCACAAAAAAGCGAGGAAAAGAATTTATATATTTTATGTATTTCATTTAAAGTAGTTTGTTTAGTTGATCTTTGTTTTATTATTTGAAAATTTTTTCCTTTCTAAATTCTTAAAAGGCGTAGAGTGAAAAATGGACAGACAGACAATTCTGACGTTTAATTTAAAGGAGTTGCAGCAAGCACTGCGTGAACTTGACCAATCTACTGCGGGACGTAAAGCGGAGCTACAGCAAAGATTACTAGTACACTATGGACACGAGACAAGTAACAACGATGATAATGACGAAACGGGTAGCTCTTATGAAGACGCGCCAGACGAATTAAATTCCGCTGCCGCCGCCGCACCGGCTGGTAGACCATTGTGTACCTTTAAAGACATACAGGAAAGTATGACGTTGATGTACAGCTATGGATAAATGAATTTCAAGAGAATACCTTGGTATTAGGGTGGAATAGTGTGCAAAAATTCATACATATATGGAAAACAATTGCTAAGAGGGGCAGCGAAATTATCCATTAGAAGTCAGCGAGGTTTAGTCAGTTGTGAGTTATTAAAAGATGCACTTATCGAGGAATTTGGGAAAAAAATTTCTTCATCTGAAGTACATAGCATTAGGAAACCGTAAAAAGAAAGCAAGCGAAACGTTTCGTGAGTATTTGTATGTACTTACAGAAATTGGTAAACCAATAAATATTGACACTGAAAGTTTGATATCATATTTTATAGAGAGCATAGTAGACACTAGGATAAACAAAGCGGTTTTGTACGAGGCAAAAATCGTTGGTGAACTTAAAGATAAAATTAAAATCTATAAGCCAGTCCAGAGTTCAGCAAGTACTTCTAGTGCACATCTCACTCGTGACTGCACCAGTCAACAAACCAAATGCTTTAAGTACAAATGCATTGGACACAAGTCTTTTGAGTGCAAGGGTAACGAAAGCGTGAAAGTTAAAAAAGAGTCTAACAAAATTAATGATGTAAATGTTGAAAAAGAAAAAAAAAACAGTTGCTAGTAAAAATTGTGAAGGTAGGAGGTTTGGAAACGGATGCTTTAGTGGATACAGGGTGTTGTTTATGCTTAATCCGGCGTGACGTGTTCAACAAAATTAATTTTAACGGTGAAGTTACTGACGACAAGCTAACTTTATACGGCGCTTGTGCAAAAGAATTTTCGGCATGTGGTAGTTTTGCCACAGAGCTTGAAGTAGACGGCTTGAAGTTCTGACAAAAGTTTCACATCACTAGTGAAAACGCGATCTCGTAATAAGTATTTATTGGCACATCGGTACTCGATAAAGTGAACATTAGTGTAAAACCAGAGGATACAAAATTCGAGAAGAGGTTATCAGGATCAGAAGAAGGTAGTCAGGGAAAAAAGATGGAGCTATTAGAAGAGTTTGAGGAGCTATGTATGACTGCAAGAGTCTGCAGCGAAAACACAGTTGTTCAAGAGTTGATACAAAGTTACAAACCTCAGCGTATCGAAAAGTGTCAAACTGAAATGAAGATACTTTTGAGTGATGAAGTACCTGTATTTCAGCGTCCACGGCGATTAGCCTTGGACAGGCGCGTATTCAGGGGGGGTTTCGGGGGTTCAACCCCCCCCCCCCCCCCCCCGAAATTTTGCGAAAATTAAAAAAATATACGGCTGTACTAGAATAATTACTCTATTCACTTTTAAAACCCTGTTAAGAAAGTAGCATTAATAGCAATAATGAAAATATGAAAGAATAAAATTAAATAATATTTCACATTGAGAGAAGTTATTGGTAGTCGCTAATCAATTATCAGAGCAAGTCTGACAGGTCACAACTAAACTCGTGCAACGGTTCACTCATTTGGCGCTTTAAGAAATTCGAGCAAAACTATTAGGGCCGCTTTCATAAAAGCCGGTAACCGCTAACCAGAGTTTAATTGACGTATTTTGTATGGTTAGCTGTCAAATTAATCGCCGATTAGGCTTAACCGGCTTTTATGAAAGTGGCCCTTAGACTTGCTCTGCATAAGATCAACTTAGGCCCGTTTTCATAAAAGCCGGTTAGCGCTTTATCGGAATTTAATCGGCGATTGGGCTAAAATTCGTTTTCACCATGCCCGGTTATCATGGATCAGCCGATTAAAGCCCGATTAACTTGATCGGCGATGGATGGCCGGTTATCTGCTGATTGAGCAAACTTTGACGTCTGTCAGCTGTGTAGAAAATAAAATTTGCGTATATTTGTGTAATTGAAGTGCTTCGTAAATTTATTTCAAAGGAAAAACTCTATTATTTTTAAACTGTAACTTGTGAAAAATTCTAGTTTTCTTGAATATGCTCTGATTCCATTCTGGAACATATCTCAGAAAAAAAGCGTGTCGATTCTCTTCAGTTTTGGATTAAAATTATGCCTCTTTGGAAGTACTGCGGCAGTGATTGAATGCTCGAAGTCACCTATAATATTGATTAAATGCAAATACCAAAAACGTTTTGGTATGTAATAAATATATAAGGACTTACCAACTCTTCAAAGAAGTTTTCACTAATAAGATTGATTTATCCGGTTGTGGAGAAGAGGCAGCAGCTCCGGCAAAGGCAGCAGCTCCGGCGCTGTTATCGAATCTATGAAGAATCATGGGCATCTACTCGGGTACTTCTCGGACACATTGAATCCAGCTTTACAAGATCGTTATGGACGTCCCAAACGCGATATCTCTACAGTTATACATATATTGAATAATTTGTAGAGCGCCACTGCGCAGTATAGTCGTGGTGCGCGCATAAGCTTTGAGGCACCAAGCACATCAGCTTCGTCGGCCACAAGTGGTGTTGCTGGCACCTCGAGTACCAATGGCATACGAAGCAGCAGCAAGCAGGTTAGTTAAAATTTGTTGGCTTATAAAGTTTGACTTTGTAATCCATATTTCATTTACTTTCAGCTCACCGCGAAACACCATCATCATCTTCACCATCAGAGCAGAGCAAGCAAATGCGTGAGGCACGCAAATTGAAGGGCGCCCCATATGCCACACGTGGAGCAGTTGGTGCACCAACCACTAAAGCAGCGAGCACCACCATATTCAGCGCAACTGCCACTAACGCCAGCAACTCATAGAAGTCGGACGTATCTCAGGCCAAGTATCACACAGCAAACAACATTTCGACCAGTTTCTGAATAACTTAAACAATTGTGTCAACAAGGAACTTATAGACTCGGCAGCAATGGAATTCCTGCTAAATTTCAATACAAATAACAATCGGAAAAAGCTGACGAAATCAATTTTTACAGTACAGAGGTATGTACTTTTCTTGCCTAAAAAGTATCACTTTTATAATGCATTTATATTCCTATTACAGAACACGTTTGGATTTACTGCCCTTTCTTTCACGCTTTGTTCTTTCAAAGATGTTACGCAAAGAATTCAAATGGCATATACGTAAAAAGAATCAACTCAATATCGAATCAAAAATTAAAATTGTACCATTGGTAAAATGGTTAAATTTGGACAATCCAAATTGCATCCTAGTAAATCCCAAACAACGGGGTAATCCAGTACTTAAGTTCATTGTTAATGTTCCAATTGAATTTCGTGATGATATAAAACCCGATTATGTAGTTGGACGCACCTCTTGTATACTATATATTTCGCTTAAATATCACACACTCAATCCTGATTATATATACCAGCGTCTCAAAGATCTTGGAAAACAGTATGAACCTCGCGTGCTGCTATAAGTAAGTGTAGATGCTGTTAAAACAAGTCTACTATTTCTACAAATATTTCTATTTAGGAACCACATGCAGCTTTGAAAAATTTAACCAATTAATTTAACCGATTTAACGCTTATGATTGCACGGAGCCCAGAAGAGGCAGGCAAAATCATAGAGACTTACAAACAATTTGAAAAACGTTCGCCGGAATGGATTATGGAACGGGATGAATCAAGTCCACATCAGAAGGTTTGTCTGAAATAGTTTTACCTTAACTCTTGATTCTGATTAAATATTTATTTTAGCTGGTTTCTGCTTTGACTAGCATTAAGCCCGTGAACAAAACCGATGCCGTAACACTGCTACAGAAATTTGGAAAATTGGAGAACCTCATAAATGCTAGCGAAGAACGACTATCGATTGTAATTGGGCTGGGGTCTCGGAAAGCTGCACAGCTTTACAAAACTCTGCATGAACATTTTCTTACCAAGTAAACAAGTTATTAACTGGCAATTTATATTTATTGAATAAAATTATTTGCAAAAATCGAATAACTTCTAAGCTTACCTATTCTGTGATTGAATGTTGAAGGATCTGAATTTGATATCGTTACATATTGTTGCCATAGCTTAACACAGCTTCAATTAAACAAAATCCAATCGAATTTTCTGAACATTCTCTTCTGCTTTGTTATTTAACGAATAAATCAGAATATGTGAATTATATTGGATTATTGACTGTTTGCAACAGGACACTCAGCCAACGAGTACAAGATTTCCAATCCGTTCAATATTCCACGGTATTATCGGCTCGTAAACATAAAACAAGGCACTTCTACCTTAGTATACATACTAAAATACCTTTCCTAAAATATTCAGGTTTATTTCAAATTAACATACGAACATCTTTTAAAGAAACTCAATGAAATGATACAACATTTTAATCAAACTTGATTTTATTAAATTAATTGAAGATACCATAATTTAATTGTACCATCATCGCTACATGAAATAAGTTGACCTTCATGTGCTGGATTCCGTTTAACGGCATTGACGTCTTGTGTGTGCGCCTTATCCTCCGATGGAATTATGGTTGGTTCATTCTTTTTTTAAATATGCGTATCGCATCATCTCCACAACCAGTAGCGATTAGTCCAATTTTTTTGCACCATGACACATCATAAATAGTTCTCGAATGGTCGCCAGATAAGGTACAAACACATTTCCAAACTGTTTTATCTTCTGGTGTGTATATACATACCTTCCTCATTACCCGGATGATAAGCACGCCATATTTTCAGTCTTATCATCACTGCATGAAACCAAACGTTACGTATGAGAATCTAATGTATCATTTTCAGCATATATTTTTATTGTATTATCATATGAAGCTGATGCCATCCTGGGTATTGAGTACAGCAGCACAATCGAATTCATCAGGTTAGGGCTAATTAGCGCTAAAACAACAACATCGAATTCATCATCACTAGCCAATTCCCAAATCCATGCCGATTTGTCGCGCGAGTATGTGGCTAAAAGGTTGCCGGAACTTGACCAACATGCACTTTTTACTTTATTTTAATGTCCCTCCAATGGTGCACTCAAATTCTCCTAAACAAAATAATTTAGATTAGGAAATTAACTTTTGTTCATCTTAACACATACCAGTTGCCTTCGACCATATCGCTGTTGTACCATCAAAGCTTGGTACCAACAAAGCATGATAGCCAAATAATGTACCCTCTGGTATGGGTGCGTTGAAACCTGTAATTTTTAAATTCGGATATGATGGTGGTGGACCATATCGTTGCTGTGCAATCAACCATGGTGGTGGAATCTTATGTGAATTCGGTCCAACCGGCAAACTAAGACCTATACGCAGCTCTTCAGATAAATCGCCTGTTTTTTTCTCTTTTAAACGTGGCTCATACTCTTTACCCTCATAATACAGGTCACCATGTATGGTCATACATGTTTGTTTGCCATTTAAAGAACATTATTAATATATTAATTCAGCCAATTCACTAATTTACTTTCTGTGAAAACGTAAACAAAACGAAAATCAGCTGTTTTGCCAATTCACAATGCAATTTTTTGCTAATTTATTCACAATGATGTGTCTAATCGGCGATAACTTAACCAGGCTTTGGTGAAAACCAAATTGTCGATTCAGAAAATCAGCGATTAAGGAATCGCCGATTAGGAATAATTTAACCGGCTTTTATGAAAGCGGGCCTTAGCCTTTCAACTACATAGCATGTTAACAACAGCAAGAGTGATTCGTAATCAAGTTTGTTGAAATTTAAATTAACTGCTTTTCGAGTTATAAATACAGCCTGCAAAAATCGTAATAACGAGTGTCTCTCGTTATTGTAGTCACGGTTGCCATAAGTTACGACTCGAACCGACGTGCCCCAAATCAGTGCGCAATGCTCTACCTACCGAGCTACGGCGCACTCATGAATTTTATGCGAAAAGTACACATATTCGCAGTGTATACGACTTTTGTTGTATATATTTTTGTTTATCCCAGTTAAGTTTTAAATCAAAGCCGCAAAAAATTGAGAATTTTTGTAGGTAATTGAAAGGTTTGGAATTTATTACCAAAAAGTTTTAAAAATTGTGTAAACCAATAAATGGTTTAAAATTTAGGCTAAAATTTTTAGCCGTGTAGAAAAAGGAAAGTTTCAAATAAATATAAGTACATATGTACACATATGTAATATGTAAAAATATAAATATGTATGTGTGTATTTACAGGTAATTCTTATTTACTGCCACTTTGGCCAAAACCCCCCCCGAAATTTTTTTCTGGCTACGCGCCTGGCCTTGGATGATAAAAAGTTTGTGAGCCAACAAGTTGCAGATTGGTTGAAAGCAGATATTATCCAGCCAAGCTTTTAAAACTATGCATCACCCATCGTAATAGTAGGCAAAAAAGACGGGTCGAAAAGATTGTGTTGCGACTACCGATTGTTATATGGATGACATCATCATTCCATCGCAAGATGTTGATGAGGGTTTGCTTAAATTAAAACGGGTTTTGGAAGTAGGGTCGCGGTACGGTGTTCGTATCAAATGAAAGAAATGCCAATTTTTAGAGAAAAGGGCTAACTTTTTGGGTTACATCATTGAGGCAGGTACAATTAGGTCATCTGAAGAAAAGATTCAAGCGATTGATTCCTATCCAATGCCGAGGGATAAAAAAACTATCGAACGTTTTCTTGGGCTAACGTCATACTTTAGGCGGTTTATAAATAAGTATGCAATTTTAGCAAGGCCTTTATCTGACTTTTTGAAAAAAGATAGTATTTTTAAAATGGGAGAAGAGCAAGTAGATTCCTTCAAAAAGTTAAAAAGCGTTTTAACAACTTCGCCAGTTCTTCGGTTATATAACCCAAACGCAACGACTGCGATTCACACGGATGCATCGAAATTTGGTTATGGGGCGATCTTCATGCAAAAATGTAGTAAAGACCAAAATTTTTATCCCGTGCAGTTTTTAAGTAGGAAAACAAGTCAGGCAGAAGAGAACTACAGTTCATATGAGTTGGAGGTTTTGGCAGTCATCGCTGCTCTTAAGAAGTGGCGAATTTATTTGAAAGGTGTTAAGTTCACGATCGTTACTGACTGTAACGCTTTTGCTCTTACGATGCGCAAAGAAGATGTGCCGCCTCGTATTGCAAGATGGGCGATTTTCTTACAAGAATTTGACTATCAAATTGTACACAGATCTGGAACTCATATGAAACATTGCAATCCCAGTTGAACGATGATTGGATAAAAGCTGTCAGGACCATTTTGAAAAAGGGAACCTATGACGCTTTTTATATATCACATGGCATTTTATGCAAACATCCTTCCAAAGAGCTTGTGGTTGTGCCTTGTCTAATGGAAGAGGATATAGTAAAAAACTGCGCGTAAAACGCATGAGTTAATAGAAAAGTCATACTATATTCCACAGCTTAGTCAAAAAGTAGCCAAGGTTGTAACCAGTTGCCTAGAGTGCATTGTGGCGAATGCAAAAATGGGCAAGAAAGAGGGGTTTCTCACAACGAAAGAGATATGGGAGCATCAGCAATAGTTGATAGGTTGGGCAAACTAGCCGCCGTTTTTGGAAGCCTAAAACGAATTGTAACTGACAGAGGTGCCGCGTTTATGTCACAAGTTTTTAAAGATTACTGCAGTGAGCAAGGTATACAGCATCTCTATATAGCGACGGGAGCTCCGAGGGGTAACGGTCAAGTGGAGCGGGGCCACCGAACCGTAATTCCAATGTTGACGAAACTTTCTTTGAACAATCCGGACCAATGGTATAAAAACGTCGCGAATGTACAGCAGTTTTTAAACAATTATCCCAGTCGTAGCACGAAAGTATCTCCATTTATACTGTTGACAGGGCTTGATATGCGTTTAACAAAAGATATAGATTTAAATTAGTTCATTGTGGATGACGCAATAAAAGAATTAGAGACGGAGCACGAAAGAGATAGTATTTATTTATTTGTTAGGAGCAAAGTGTTAAAATTTATAAGACTAAGTCTTTTTACAATGCATCAAAAGTTATATAAACACAATATCTAAAACTAGGTTTATCTTAAAACTATCAATGAGAGAAAAAGAAAAAGAAAACAGGAAGATTTATAGAGTCAGGAGGTAGAAAGATATAACATGAAGATGAACAGAAAAAGTGAAGAATATAAAGGAAAGAAAAAGCACAGCGGAGAATAATAGTAATAATAAAGAGTAATAATAAAGAGTAGTAAAGAGTAGAATCTTGGGCATATGCTATTTTACTTGTTACCAAAATACTTATATATTTCCGTTCTGTAGTTTCTTGCATTTAATTCATTTTTTATTGAGTTTGGAATCGAGTTCCAAAGTCTCACGGCGTTAATAAAAAACATTCTAGACGATGTCAAATAGGTGTGCATAGGAACAATTAAGTTACGATGTCTACTGGACCTGGTACATTGTAGCTTCTCGTATAGATAGTTCTGGATACTACACCCTAGAATTTTATCCCTCCACCAGGAGATGTGATCAAGCTTCTTTAACCCATACACATAACGAGTGACGTTATTAAAGACAACATTTATTTTATGAGAAGATACCGAGTCAATATTACTATAGACAATTTCCGAGTACGTGATGAGTGGTAAAATAAGTTGCTTGGCTAATTTAAGTCTGGTATCTTGCGGTGTAAAAAACGCCGAAATCCTGAGAAGACGCAACACTTCATATACATTACCCACCACTTTGTTTATGTGATCACGACAGTTTAATTTAGAATTTATGACAAATCCAAGATTTTTTATCTTCTCTACTACCAACAGAGCACTATTGAGAATGACAAGCTCCGGGATATCTGTATGACTAATACAATTTTTACTAATAGGTAGGACAAACGACTTTGACGCATTAACACATAAACAGTTATCACTAGCCACATCAATATCGCAGATAAATCACTATTAATTTTAAAGCACAGATCCTCGATAAGTCCAATACGACTGAACAAGTACAACTGAATATCATCAGCATACGCATGTACATTCACATATTGACACACCGTGAAAACATCATTGACAAACATACTAAACAACAATGGTCCAAGCACAGACCCTTGAGGGACGCCTGAGGTGACGTGACTTTCAATTGAGGTACGATCCCCAATCTTTACCTTCTGTGATCGTCCCACCAGGTAGCTAGACATCAGCCTGACTGCACTGTCCGAGAAACCAAACAAATGCCTAAGATTCACACATAAGAGATCATGGTTTACCAGATCGAATGCCTTCGAAAAGTCAAGAAGGCAAAGGAGGGTCAAATTACCACTATCATACGGAACCCTAATGACATCCAATATCTTTACCATTGCAGTGGAACAACTATGATGGGCTCTATATCCAGATTGCAGTGATGATAACAATCCACTTTCCTGTACGTAAAACCTAATTTGCGAGGCCATCAGTGACTCACATACTTTTGAGAGAGCCGGCAGTATACTCACTGGTCGGTAATCAGGGCGGGATGCAATAGCGCCTTGTGAAATAAGCCCTTTAAGGCCTTATTACACTACTGAAAGTGAAATAAGGCCTTTATTTAAAAAAAGGCTTTATTACACTTCGAAAGAGAAATAAAGTCTTAAAGGCCTTATTGCTCTTTCATCTTTTTTAATGAAACAATAATATTCTAATTCTTTTTGTATTTTATTGAATAGTTACACACAAATTTCACGTTAACCAAAGTGGGAAACGTGGCACGCGGAAGGACATCACCGTGGCGGTAGCCACGGCTATGGCACACACCCGGAGTTGGAATGGCGTAGCCCAGGGTTATTTTTTGAAGCGCGGCCGAAGGCCGCCTACGCGGAAAGGTGTTCTGCACTTAAAAATCGTGGATCGGGCCTCCGTAACAATAATCCGAAGGGGGAAGCAATATTTTGTTTCTGTGAAAAGTTATTAGTGAAATTGACCCGGGTCAGATCCCCAATTCGGGGCCCCATCCACGTTTTTTATGTGCAGAACACCTTTCCAAGCAGGCGGCCTTCGGCTGCGCTTTAAAAAATAACCCTGGGCTACGCCATTCCAATTCCGGGTGTGTGCCATAGCCGTAGCTACCGCCACGGTGATGTCCTTCCGCGTGCCACGTTTCCCACTCTTTTCTCACAGGGTAATTTGTGATTACAACAACCACATGAAAAAGACAGAAAAATTGTGAACTTTAACTGTAAATATCTTGCAAAATTCTAAAAATATCGGATTTCCCCCTCCAGATTATTGTTACGGAGGTGAAGACGCGTCTATTGATACCTCTACCTAGATTTTTGGACGTGTATTAACACTTGACGTTGGATGGATGGCGCGGATGTGCGCGGACGCACGAACCGGCGGACGCGGATGGGAGCGGGGACGGACGCACAGCCGGAAATCAAATCTTCGTGATAACCCCAATCATATAAGTAGTTGGTTGTCACTTATGTTTAATAAAAAAAAAATAAGGCTTTATTGCACAATTGGGTAAATTTTTATAAAGGCTTTATTTCTCTTTCGAAGTGTAATAAAGCCTTTTTTGAAATAAAGGCCTTATTTCACTTTCAATAGTGTAATAAGGCCTTAAAGGGCTTATTTCACAAGGCGCTATTGCACCCCGCCGGTAATCAGCTGGGCTAGCAGCATTTGCTTTTTTTGCTATTGGAGGTATAATGGCCTTTTTCCACTCAGAAGGGAAACACGAGCTGGTAAAGCAGTGATTTATTATATGGGTCAATGTGCGCAGGATATATGGCAATGCTATTTTTATAAGCCTAAGGGAAATTACGTCGTCACCTATTGCATTTGATTTTATTCCCATTAATGCCCTCAACACATCATTCTCACTCACTGCCGCAAACTGAAACTTCTCTTCTAGAATACTAACACCACTAATACGCTCGTAATTTGGAGTAGAAGTCTTACCGCTACTTGCACTAGTAAAGTTTGTATTAAGCAAATCAGGGTCCAATTCACAACTTGGATCAGTCTTCCCATGAATAATGAAGTGGTTAAGATTACGCCACAAATCTCTCGATGGAAGCGCTGCATCAAGTTTATTTCTACAATACCAGCTCTTAGCTTTTCTAATAATCAACGTCGCTTCATTTCGTGCTGCCTTATATTGTGACCAACAGCTTTCATTCAAAATTTTTCTCCACCTCGCATATAGTTTATTTCGCTTTTTTATAGCCAAACAGACTTTTTTAGTGTACCATGGGCAGGATCGGCTCATAGGGCAAACAAAACGGACAGGAACGTGGTCATCAAAGAGTTCTACCAGAATTTTATTTAAAAATTCAAGCTTTTTATCTACCGACTCGTTGTACCAGCATTCCTCCCAACAAACATTAGATAAATCGCGGAACAGATTATCAACATTCATGGACTTAAAATCACGAAACTTAAAACTCACATCAACAGCACGCCGATTAAGAACTACATTTAATGAACAAAAAATGAGATCGTGATCGGAGATATTCAGGCAATTATTTATTTATTTATTTGCTGACATACCACATTAAGACGTGAAGTCTTTTTTGTACGTTTTACAAATAAATTACAGAGTTTAGGATATTACATTCTAAACAGAGTTTTTTGACATTCTATTCTAAAATGTGAAGATAGAGATATGATCAAACTTTCTCTTACAGAAAATGAACCTTGCAGCATTGTTCAGAGCTAGATTAAATTTCTTTTTGGATTCTGAGTCGAGATCACCATATCGACAGCCACACTGCAAAACCCCGTAAGTCACTATTTTTCCAAAAATAAGGTTCTGAGCCTTTTCCATAGATCGTGATATTTCGTACATTAAAATTCAGTCAAAATCGGGTTACAACTTCCCGTTTCTTTCCAGTGGTGAAATGAAATAACCGTCGCTCATATACATACGTTATAATTATTACAGTTTTTTCCCTCTCCTGAAAACTTTTTGGTTTTGAACATACAGGGTTTTGCAGTGTGGCTGTCGATATACAACTTCGAAATAAGTGATTTGCGGCACAACGAGGGCCTTTACAAGTTTCAATTTTGTGTTAACTGGAAGAAAAGATGAAGCAAGCCACAAACTCCTAAGAATATAATATATTTTCGAGACAGCGAAATTAATGTGGTTTATGCAAGCCGGGAGTTCATTTTAAGCCGAAGTGAAAAATTACTAATGTTTTTTAGCAATATAAATCTTCACTTCACTAGTTAGCAAAATGTCACTTTAGGGGAGCACAAATTAACTTTTAATATTGCCTGCCACTCGCTTTAAGTCAAACACCGCCGATCTCGATTACTAATTGACTGAAAAATTTTATCTTCAATTTCTTCTCTTTATCATATAATTTACAGTTGTCAAGTTCCAATTCCAATAAGCGGTAAGTTCTTCGCCTGTACCTATGAGCCTACGTATGTGTGTATGTGTACAAGAGAGCGTAGACAAACCGCGCTTGCTAGTAGGTATACACCAGGCCCAGGCATTTAGTGGGACAATTGTCCGCATAATTTAGATTCTAAATTTTAGAACCAAATTCACACAGATTATTACGCTCTTTGCTTGCTTCGCTTGTGTGAGCGCACTGATAAACGAAGTGCTGTTGTTTATTTCTGTTCAGTGTCTTACTATCAAGCAACAAAGCAACAGCTTATGCGGAAGTATGTATTTCACTAAATGAATGAATGTAATTATTTCATGATAACAAATGCGTACATCAAATGAAAAAACATAAAAGTTTGCTTTTGCTAAAAGCATTGATCAACATACATGAAATAATTATATTCATACACATTGTGTAATAATATTTATTTCTTGCGCGATAACAAAAATGATGCGCACCCCCTTGCTTCTTTCTTAGCTAGCGACGCACTGAACACAAACAAACGACAGCATTTCAGTGGTGCGCTCTCACTAACACTACCTCAATTGCAAAATTGCCTAGGCCTGGTATACACACACCGTATGCACATATGTACATTAGAATCCAGACTGTAATCATGCATTTACTTACATTAGGGTGGTGCTAGAATGTTAAGGTAAGAAAATTGGTAAGTTATTGAAATCATTAAAAGGAAAACAAGGTAAGTGTAAATTAATTATAAGGTAAGTATAATAATTACATTTCATTTTAATTTATATTTCATTTTAATTCACATTTCATTTTTAGGTATTAATTTTCACTTAAACTAGTCATCTGCTTCAACACCGGCCACCTTGAACAAATCTTGATTCTTCAACCATCTGTTAAGGGCAACACGGCAAGCTTGTGGATTGGACGCCTAATTATTCCTGGTTTGGTTTGGATGTCGGTCACTCTCACCTTTCCGTCCTGGCCGGCTATCGTGACTGTCACTCGGGCTAGGACCCATTGCTGGGGTGGGGCGTTGTCTTTGTGAACGACGACGAGCTCTCCTACCTCTGCGTTGGGTTGTGGGTGCTGCCACTTGTTGCGCTCCCGCAGACTCAGAAGGTAGCTCTTGGACCACGTTCGCCAAAAGCGACGCTTGATTGAGCAGACATGCTGCCATTTGTCGGAGTAGCGCGTGCTGGGTTCCGGGAGCTCCGCCTCTGGCATTTCCCTCAGCCGGAAACCGATTAGCAGGTGCGCCGGAGTTAGAGCCTCGCCGTCGTTCGGGTCCTGGCTGAGTGGAGCGATTGGGCGCGAGTTGAGCATGGCATCTACCTCGACGAGCAGCGTTCCTATTTCTTCGGCGGTGAGACTCGCGTTGCCGACGGCTCGCAAAGCAGGTGCTTCGCCGACTTCCCTGCCGCCTCCCATAACCCGCCGAAGTGGGGAGCCCTGGGAGATATAAAGACGAACTTGAACCCTTCGTCAGCTGCGTGGTGGAGTACCGCCTCCTTCTGCCGGAGAAATGCTTCCCTCAGTTCCCTGAGCTTGAGATCGGCTCCTACGAAATTCGTCGCGGTGTCGCAGTGAATCGTCGCTGGTATTCCCCGGCGTCCAACGAACCCTTTAAGAGCGAGAATAAATATATCAGAACTTAAATCAGACACAAGTTCTAAATGGACAGCTTTTGGGGTAAAACACACAAATACCGCAATGTACATTTTTACCGGGCGACCCCGTATCTTTTATGTGACGTAAATTGGACCGCAAAAATCTACCCCACAAACCATGATAGGTCGTAGGGCACTCAGCCTGTCGGCTAGTAAATTGCCCATAATCTGGCTTTTTAATTTTGGCTTATAATGAAAGCCACCGTGGTGTGGAGGTAGTGTTGTCGGCCTACCACACCGAAGGTCCGGGTTCGAGCCCTGGTACAGGTTACATCAAAAATTGGTTTGAAAAGGTTTTTCCAAAACGGGGTCGCCCCTCCGCAGTGGTTTGGCAAACTCTCCGAGTGTATTTCTGCCATGAAAGGCTTCTCAGCAAAAATTCATCTGCTTTGTAGATGCCGTTCGGAGTCGGCGAAAAACCGTAGGTACCGCCAATTTGTAGGAAAAATTTCAAAGTGGCACACCACAAATTGGAAGAGAAGCTCGGCGCAAAAATCTCCTTGGAGGTTGATGATATAACTGTTGTATATCGCGCCATATATACAGGGTGGCGCAAAAGTAATCTACCGATGTTTTTTGGCTGTAATTAAAAAAAAAAATGAAAAACTTTGATTTTTCTTGTGGATTATTTTTATTTGGTCTTTTAATTTTTTTTACATCAAGTCGAGAATATGATGTCATGTAAATGGCCGCCGCCACAGTTGATTGTCATTTGAGCCCTTTTTATGGCATTTTCCATCACTTTGGCGGCGATAGGTCCTCACATTCTTAACGGATATTGTCTTTAAGAGCTGCAAGAGTCTGAGGCTTGTTGACATAAACCCGCGACTTCAAAAAGCCCCACAAAAATAAGTCTGGAGCGGTCAAATCAGGCGATCTTGCTGGCCAATGCAAATCGCCAAAACGGGAGATTAGGCGCCCGGGAAATGCATCCTTCAGCATATCGGTTGTGGCACGTGCAGTGTGTGCTGTTGCACCGTCTTGTTGGAACCACATGTTTTCCAATCCCAATTCATCAAGTTGCGGAAAAAATAACTCGTTGATCATTGCTCTGTAGCGCTCACCATTCACAGTAACCGTTTGGCCCGTAACCGAAGGTCCGATGACTCCTCCAGCGAAAACAGCACACCATACAGTGACTTTGAGCGGGTGTAATGGCTCTTCGTGGGTTACAGGCGGATTTTCAGTGCCCCAGAAGCGAGAATTTTGCTTATTTACGTACCCGCTAAGATGGAAATGGGCCTCATCACTCATGATCATTTTTGATGAAAAATCATCTTCCTCTTCAAGTCAGCAATATTCCGCGTTCTGGAGCAGTGTAGCGTAACATTGTTTATTAAGGTGTATTTTGCATGTGTTTACTACACAAATGTCAAAACAGAATTGATTTTAGGGGCCAATCGCAAAATTTATAGCATTTTCTGATAGGAAGATTACTTTTGCGCCACCTTGTATATATATATATATTATAATGAAAGCAATGTATGCAGTTTCGAACGGTTCGACTACATGCCTCTCGAGCATTAACTAGCAAAATTTTTTCAAATAAGATGGCAACCAATGCTTTTTCACCTGCATGATGGTTGCGCAAATGTAGGAACCGCATATACGACTTCACGAACTGCGAATTTTTACTCAATAACAGCATTTAATAAACCATTTAATAAACCACCGTCCTCTCGTAACAATTTCAACGACAAGGACTTTTCTGAATACTCATGCAAAAATGGATTCAGTTTTTGCAGGCTCGACGGTAATGGAAGGTTTTTTGACAATTTGGTTATTTCTTGGCTATATTCATCAAATTGGACTATTTGGACTCTTGTGCCGATGGTGTTGGATCATATTTGGTGGATCGATTTCTCACCTTTAAAACTCATCGCAGAACATAGGCAAAAACTCGTAATAATTTTTTGTCACAAATCACAGTTGGCACATGTCGCCACGAAGCACTTTGAGTCAACTCTTGAATCTCGGACACTATATTAGCAACGAATGTTTGCAAAGTTGATGGATGTGTTTTTATCCAATGCAAAACTATTTCGGAGTCTGTCCAGAATGTTGTGCTGTCAATAGGTCGACTCAACATCGGCGCAATACGTGACCATAACTTGGCCAAAAGATGCGCTGCCAGGAGCTCTAATGCATTTAACCTCATTAGCGAATTGGCTCCGAATGTAAATACAACAACCAAGCGCCCTTATTGAGGCGTCGGCGAAGCCATGTATTTGACAATTGGCACTCGACTCAGTATAAACAAACCGAGGAATGCTGATTGTAGGCAATTGCAATAAATTCGCTTTGAAATTCTGCCAACTGCTGTTGAGATATAACGGAATCGACTCATCCCAATCTAGTTTCTTAATCCACAGCTCTTGCAATAAGATTTTAGCTGTGGTCACTAGTGGGGCCAGCAAACCAAGAGGATCAAAGAGTCGAGCAGATACCGATAAAATATTTCGTTTTGTAGCTCGCAACTCATCAAATGTATCAACCAGTTTAAACCGAAATAAGTCATATTTTGGCGACCAGTGGATTCCCAGCGTTTTAGTGGAGTCTGAGTCATTGAAACTTAACGATTTTTCCAGACTCTGACTGTCGAAAAAGCTCGGATGGTTAGAGAACCACTTAGCAAGCTGCAATCCTGCCGACTTTAAGACGTCAGTAAAAATTGTGACGGTAGGAGGTTTGGAAACGGATGCTTTAGTGGATACAGGGTGTTGTTTATGCTTAATCCGGCGTGACGTGTTCAACAAAATTAATTTCAACGGTGAAGTTACTGACGACAAGCTAACTTTATACGGCGCTTGTGCAAAAGAATTTTCGGCATGTGGTAGTTTTGCCACAGAACTTGAAGTAGACGGCTTGAAGTTCTGACAAAAGTTTCACATCACTAGTGAAAACGCGATCTCGTAATAAGTATTTATTGGCACATCGGTACTCGATAAAGTGAACATTAGTGTAAAACCAGAGGATACAAAATTCGAGAAGAGGTTATCAGGATCAGAAGAAGGTAGTCAGGGAAAAAAGATGGAGCTATTAGAAGAGTTTGAGGAGCTATGTATGACTGCAAGAGTCTGCAGCGAAAACACAGCTTTTCAAGAGTTGATACAAAGTTACAAACATCAGCGTATCGAAAAGTGTCAAACTGAAATGAAGATACTTTTGAGTGATGAAGTACCTGTATTTCAGCGTCCACGGCGATTAGCCTTGGATGATAAAAAGTTTGTGAGCCAACAAGTTGCAGAATGGTTGAAAGCCGATATTATCCAGCCAAGCTTTTAAAACTATGCATCACCCATCGTAATAGTAGGCAAAAAAGACGGGTCGAAAAGATTGTGTTGCGACTACCGATTTGTATTTGTATTTGTATTTATTGAGTAATTTTCCTAGCACAACAATTTTACAAAAATTTTATTATAGTGCTAGTCAGGAATAACATTTTTAAGACTAGTTTAAATAGATATATCAATAATCATTAAAGGAAGAAAGAATATAGGAAATGGTCATTGTGTACACAATGGAAAGGAAAAAGGAATAACAAATATTAGAATACATTGAGTAGTAAGAAAAAAAATAAAATAAATAAATAAAAACATTAAAGTTAATTCTAAACTTGTGAGTCATTATAAAAACTAGTTAGCTCTTTTTTGAAGCGCAGCGCATTACTTATCAGCCTTAGTCTAGAGGGAAGTGAGTTCCAAAGACGTATCGAAGTAATAAAGAACTGGCGATCAGACGTTAGCATACGATATCTGAAGTGCGTAAGGAGTACGGATCTTGATGACTGAAGGAAAGTTAGCCTTCGATATAAATACCGTGGTTTCTTCGTATATACATATTAATTTGTGTATGGCCACAAGCGTTTTAACTTTTAAAACATTATCAAAAGAAATGCCAAGCAACTGTTCCGCGTGAGAAGAGATGTGGTCAAGTCTACCTAGCCCGTAAACATATCTGGCAATGTTGTTGTACACAACATTAAGTTTCTTTTTGCATACATAGTCACAGTTAGAGTAGATCTCACAGCCATAAAGTAGCGTAGGTAATAAGTACGCTTTCGCTATAAGCAGTCGAATGTTTAACGGAGTGTAATATTGTGTCAACCAGAGTGTGCGGAGCATCCCATACACTTTTCCTACCGTGCTAAAAATATGGTCTTTCCAAGTCAATGTTTTGTCAAAAACTATACCTAAATTTTTGGCAGTGTCAACGTATTCTATAATAGTATTGTCCAAGGTTAAATTATCCAAGCCAGGTGTTACGAACGACTTTCTATTAATAACTATACATTTCGACTTCTTAGGGTTAAGACATAAGCCGTTCATTGAGGCCCACGCACCAATATTATTTAAGTTATATTTTATGTTATCTATACATGAATTGATACGATCGCTAGGGCAACACAAATACAATTGGACGTCATCAGCATAAATAGAACTTTAGAATACTTAAGGACATCAGGCAAGTCATTTACGTACAAAACAAATAACAGGGGATCAAGGATTGAGCCTTGTGGGACACCTCGCAAAACACTTAGGAAATCAGACTTAGTACTACCCACGCTTACTGCCTGAGTTCGGTCGGAAAGGTAGGATCGAATGAGGGCTGACGCATGACTAGAGAAGTTAAACAGATTTTCAAGTTTCAGACAGAGCAGAGTATGGTCAACCGAGTCAAAGGCCTTAGAGTGGTCGAGAAGGGTTAAGAAAACAGTATTATTCTGGTCAATTTGTTCTCGAATATCTTCTATCACAGACAGAAGCGCCGTTGAACAGCTTTGGTTTGGCCTGAACCCAGACTGGCAATCTGTCAGAAGGTTGTTTTCGTGCACATACGAGGTGATCTGTCCATGCAAAATACGCTCGGCTACCTTCGATAAGAATGGCAGAATCGCTATAGGCCTATACTCTTTGTTTTGCTTAGGAATAGGAATGACCTTAGCAGCTTTCCAACACTTAGGAAACATACAAGTAGTCAGAATCGAGTTTACTAAATGTGTAACGCAGGGAAGGATTTTTGGGAGAATTACTTTTAAAAATTTTGCACATATACCATCAACCCCTATAGCATTTGACTTCACGGAAAGAATGGCTTCCACAACATCACAATCATCGACACAATGAAACTCAAAAGGACGAGCATCAACATTGGCACGAACACAATAGTTGTCAACACAAATGTTATCTGAAAAAAAAGGAAGACTTACAAAATTGTTATTTATTTCTTTTATATCTACGTCGACGAGGCTAGAGAGGTCACCTTTGGGTTTACCAATCCCGATTTCCTTAATCACGTTCCAGGTAGCCCAAGGCAGAAGTGAACCTTTCTTTAAAGAAATTCTGTTTTGCCGCACGGATGGATTTGTTTACTGCTAGTCTAGCCGCTTTGAAACAGATATGGGCATCGCTAGTTCTGTACCTTTTCCACCGCGAGTATGCGAGGTTACGAAGTTCAATTAAATTTTTTATAGTAGCATTAAACCAGGGATGATTGTTGTGTCTAACCGTTTTGACTTTTAGTGGAACATAGCTGTCAAAGAGCCTATTAACGTGGTTTTGCAAGAACATGGCCTGGTCGTCAACCGATGTCAACGTTCGAATTAAACTCCATTCGACCGCCTCCACATCTGTAGCAAGGGAACTGTAGTCAATACTTCTAAAGTCACGATACGTAAATGAGCATGTCTTAGATGTTGTTTGGAAGTTGTAACAAAGAAATATGAGGTCGTGCTTAGAAAAACAAGATGCGGATAGTTGATTGTAGTGGAGTAGTTTCTGAGGGTGATTTATGAAAAATGAATCCAGCAATGATGAGCTAGAATCTGTGAAGTGTGTTGGTAGTACAGAATTTGTGTTGAAAAGTCCAAGAGATTCCATGCTTAGTTTTAAGCTGGAATCCACGAGAAGATTGCAGTTGAAATCACCAGCAATGATAATATTTTCATAGCTCACGAGTAACGGTTGAAGAAACTCGACAAACCCAGAGAAATCTACTCGGCGATTTGGTCTGTAAACACAGCCTATAAGGAGCTTTTGATTAACACCGGAGAACAACTCAACAAACACATATTCTACAGAATCACTAGGACTAGAACCACAAATAATTTTACAAGACAAACTACTTTTAACATATATAGCAACACCACCACCATGACCACATCTATCAACCCGGAAAAGTTGGTATCCACTTAATTGAACCAAGTCAGGTTTATGGCATGCAGAAAACCAGGTTTCAGAAATGCATATGACGTCAATGTCAGACTCTTCGAATATAAATCTTAGTTCATCGAGTTTTTTAAATAAACTTTGCGCATTGATGTGAACGATTTTAAGCCCTTTAGTTCGCTTACTGACTACGCGCAACAGAGTATGTAGACAGTCTTTGGATGTAGACAACCTATAGTCTGAGACCATCATTTAAAAACGTAGGTGATTTAATGCTCTGCACTGAATTGAATAATGGCAACATACTTGAAAAAGAGAAATAAGAAAGATAGATAAGACAGCAATAGTTTAGAAATTTACAAAAAAATATTATAAACTTAATCCTAGTGGCCATCCCGTTATGCATTTGCTGCTTGCTCACGAAAGGAGCTTCCGCTTTCTACGCCGTTACTCTCAATGCCATCGAGAAAATCAAGGCTGTGGATTACTTCGGGACTGTCATTCGCTGTTCTTTTTATATGCACCAGGCCCCTAAGGGTAAATAATACGGATGATAATTTTTTCCTTTGTTTTAGACGGATCGCTGCTTTGAAAATTTCGTAGTTTGTCTTAGACAGCGAGGCATTTAAGTATATCGGCGCATCCGAATTCATACCGACATGGACTAATCGCAGTCCCTTCGTATTTATGCCGTCACAGTTTAGTCGCTTAAAGGTCGTAACGGTTTTCAGCAGCACATTCCTGTCTCTAGGCGACTGGAATTTAATTATTATGGGCGGGTCTGTAGGGTTGTTGTGGGCTTTTTGCAACCGGAAAATGCTTTTTATGGGGGGTGGTGGTAGATTTAAAGTGAAGCACAGGTGGTGGAATAAACTTTGTAAATTTTCTCCTTCCTCGAAGGGGATTCCATTCATCCGGACGTCACAAGCAGCAATTTGGCTCTCTTGTGTTGACAAATTTTGCTTCAGAATTTTTATTTCATCTTCCAGATTGCCAATGCGTAGAACCGTGTTCTCCAGTTTAGTGACACGACCACTTAACTCGTTAAAATCTTTAATCAACGCATCAAATTTGTCCTCCAGTTTTTTGCATTCAAAATCAATAAGCCTTTTCTCAGAGTCTAAAATCTGCTTTGATATCAGGTCATTAAATTTTCCGAAGCGTTGATCCATGCTGCGTAAGAAGCTTGATGACTTATACGTGGAACTTTTTTTGCGCCCTCTGAGTAGTTGCCAATATCCTCACCACGACGCTTTCCAGAGCTTGAGGCCATTGTTTTTTAAAAAAGGTCCAAGCCAAAAATATATTCAAGTGAAGAAAAAGAAAAAAACTGGGTGGCAGCACGAAAGGAACGTGAGTTATTTTCGACCAGTTTTTATGCAGCAGAGACACACTCCACGGTTATGAGCTTAAAGCACAAAAGGAAGCTTGAAGGTCTACTGTAGATTTAGGCGCGCAGATGCACAATAGTTGTTGGTGGATTGAAGATTAAAAATCAAATTGCCGAAAAAAAGAAGGCAGGAGCACCAATGAAGATTTGCTTCGAACTTACTTTGAAGTTGTGGACCGCCGGAGCAGACGAATTGATGTTTCACAGATGAATCTCACTATGATTTACGCTGTGAAGGTAGCTTAAGTAATTTTGGAATCCGAGAAATATAATGATTTTGAAAAAATTAGAGCGCGCACCAATAAACTTTTCTTTTACACACCAAGGTTGCCAAGGATATGTTGTGGGATTGTTATATGGATTGTTATATGGATGACATCATCATTCCATCGCAAGATGTTGATGAGGGTTTGCTTAAATTAAAACGGGTTTTGGAAATAGGGTCGCGGTACGGTGTTCGTATCAAATGAAAGAAATGCCAATTTTTAGAGAAAAGGGCTAACTTTTTGGGTTACATCATTGAGGCAGGTACAATTAGGTCATCTGAAGAAAAGATTCAAGCGATTGATTCCTATCCAATGCCGAGGGATAAAAAAACTATCGAACGTTTTCTTGGGCTAACGTCATACTTTAGGCGGTTTATAAATAAGTATGCAATTTTAGCAAGGCCTTTATCTGACTTTTTGAAAAAAGATAGTATTTTTAAAATGGGAGAAGAGCAAGTAGATTCCTTCAAAAAGTTAAAAAGCGTTTTAACAACTTCGCCAGTTCTTCGGTTATATAACCCAAACGCAACGACTGCGATTCACACGGATGCATCGAAATTTGGTTATGGGGCGATCTTCATGCAAAAATGTAGTAAAGACCAAAATTTTTATCCCGTGCAGTTTTTAAGTAGGAAAACAAGTCAGGCAGAAGAGAACTACAGTTCATATGAGTTGGAGGTTTTGGCAGTCATCGCTGCTCTTAAGAAGTGGCGAATTTATTTGAAAGGTGTTAAGTTCACGATCGTTACTGACTGTAACGCTTTTGCTCTTACGATGCGCAAAGAAGATGTGCCGCCTCGTATTGCAAGATGGGCGATTTTCTTACAAGAATTTGACTATCAAATTGTACACAGATCTGGAACTCATATGAGGCATTGCAATCCCAGTTGAACGATGATTAGATAAAAGCTGTCAGGACCATTTTGGAAAAGGGAACCTATGACGCTTTTTATATATCACATGGCATTTTATGCAAACATCCTTCCAAAGAGCTTGTGGTTGTGCCTTGTCTAATGGAAGAGGATATAGTAAAAAACTGCGCGTAAAACGCATGAGTTAATAGAAAAGTCATACTATATTCCACAGCTTAGTCAAAAAGTAGCCAAGGTTGTAACCAGTTGCCTAGAGTGCATTGTGGCGAATGCAAAAATGGGCAAGAAAGAGGGGTTTCTCACAACGAAAGAGATATGGGAGCATCAGCAATAGTTGATAGGTTGGGCAAACTAGCCGCCGTTTTTGGAAGCCTAAAACGAATTGTAACTGACAGAGGTGCCGCGTTTATGTCACAAGTTTTTAAAGATTACTGCAGTGAGCAAGGTATACAGCATTTCTATATAGCGACGGGAGCTCCGAGGGGTAACGGTCAAGTGGAGCGGGGCCACCGAACCGTAATTCCAATGTTGACGAAACTTTCTTTGAACAATCCGGACCAATGGTATAAAAACGTCGCGAATGTACAGCAGTTTTTAAACAATTATCCCAGTCGTAGCACGAAAGTATCTCCATTTATACTGTTGACAGGGCTTGATATGCGTTTAACAAAAGATATAGATTTAAATTAGTTCATTGTGGATGACGCAATAAAAGAATTAGAGACGGAGCACGAAAGAGATAGTATTTATTTATTTGTTAGGAGCAAAGTGTTACATTTATAAGACTAAGTCTTTTTACAATGCATCAAAAGTTATATAAACACAATATCTAAAACTAGGTTTATCTTAAAACTATCAATGAGAGAAAAAGAAAAAGAAAACAGGAAGATTTATAGAGTCAGGAGGTAGAAAGATATAACATGAAGATGAACAGAAAAAGTGAAGAATATAAAGGAAAGAAAAAGCACAGCGGAGAATAATAGTAATAATAAAGAGTAATAATAAAGAGTAGTAAAGAGTAGAATCTTGGGCATATGCTATTTTACTTGTTACCAAAATACTTATATATTTCCGTTCTGTAGTTTCTTGCATTTAATTCATTTTTTATTGAGTTTGGAATCGAGTTCCAAAGTCTCACGGCGTTAATAAAAAACATTCTAGACGATGTCAAATAGGTGTGCATAGGAACAATTAAGTTACGATGTCTACTGGACCTGGTACATTGTAGCTTCTCGTATAGATAGTTCTGGATACTACACCCTAGAATTTTATCCCTCCACCAGGAGATGTGATCAAGCTTCTTTAACCCATACACATAACGAGTGACGTTATTAAAGACAACATTTATTTTATGAGAAGATACCGAGTCAATAAGTAGTCAAAAAGTAGCCAAGGTTGTAACCAGTTGCCTAGAGTGCATTGTGGCGAATGCAAAAATAGGCAAGAAAGAGGGGTTTCTCACACCGATTCCCAAAGATGATCAACCGTTATGCACGTACCATTTCTACCATTTAGGACCTCTGACAGTTACAACAAAGTGTTATAACCGTATTTTGCCAGTCATAGATGCATTCTTCAAGTTTGTTTGGTTATACTCAACAAAAGATATGGGAGCATCAGCAGTAGTTGATAGGTTGGGCAAACTAGCCGCCGTTTTTGGAAGCCTAAAACGAATTGTAACTGACAGAGGTGCCGCGTTTATGTCACAAGTTTTTAAAGATTACTGCAGTGAGCAAGGTATACAGCATCTCTATATAGCGACGGGAGCTCCGAGGGGTAACGGTCAAGTGGAGCGGGGCCACCGAACCGTAATTCCAATGTTGACGAAACTTTCTTTGAACAATCCGGACCAATGGTATAAAAACGTCGCGAATGTACAGCAGTTTTTAAACAATTATCCAAGTCGTAGCAAGAAAGTATCCCCATTTAAACTGTTGACAGGGCTTGATATGCGTTTAACAAAGGATATAGATTTAAATGAGTTCATTGTGGATGATGCAATAAAAGAATTAGAGACGGGGCACGAAATTATTAGGGAAACCGCAAGAGATAGTATTTATTTATTTGCTAGGAGCAAAGTGTTACATTTATAAGACTAAGTCTTTTTACAATGCATCAAAAGTTATATAAACACAATATCTAAAACTAGGTTTATCTTAAAACTATCAATAAGAGAAAAAGAAAAAGAAAACAGGAAGATTTATAGAGTCAGGAGGTAAGAAAGATATAACATGAAGATGAACAGAAAAAGTGAAGAATAATAATAAAGAGTAGTAAAGAGTAGAATCTTGGGCATATGCTACTTTACTTGTTACCAAAATACTTATATATTTCCGTTCTGTAGTTTCTTGCATTTAATTCATTTTTTATTGAGTTTGGAATCGAGTTCCAAAGTCTCACGGCGTTAATAAAAAACATTCTGGACGATGTCAAATAGGTGTGCATAGGAACAATTAAGTTACGATGTCTACTGGACCTGGTACATTGTAGCTTCTCGTATAGATAGTTCGGAGATTGAGTCAGCATCACTTTAAATAGGAAAATGCAATTCCTTGCATCAAGATAGTTCTCGATACTATACCCTAGAATTTTATCCCTCCACCAGGAGATGTGATCAAGCTTCTTTAACCCATACACATAACGAGTGACGTTATTAAAGACAACATTTATTTTATGAGAAGATACCGAGTCAATATTACTATAGACAATTTCCGAGTACGTGATGAGTGGTAAAATAAGTTGCTTGGCTAATTTAAGTCTGGTATCTTGCGGTGTAAAAGACGCCGAAATCCTGAGAAGACGCAACACTACATATACATTACCCACCACTTTGTTTATGTGATCACGACAGTTTAATTTAGAATTTATGACAAATCCAAGATTTTTTATCTTCTCTACTACCAACAGAGCACTATTGCCAATGACAAGTTCCGGGATATCTGTATGACTAATACAATTTTTACTAATAGGTAGGACAAACGACTTTGACGCATTAACACATAAACAGTTATCACTAGCCCACATCAATATCGCAGATAAATCACTATTAATTTTAAAGCACAGATCCTCGATAAGTCCAATACGACTGAACAAGTACAACTGAATATCATCAGCATACGCATGTACATTCACATATTGACACACCGTGAAAACATCATTGACAAACATACTAAACAATAATGGTCCAAGCACAGACTCTTGAGGGATCCCCAATCTTTACCTTCTGTGATCGTCCCACCAGGTAGCTAGACATCATCCTGACTGCACTGTCCGAGAAACCAAACAAATGCCTTCGAAAAGTCAAGAAGGCAAAGGGGGGTCAAATTACCACTATCATACGGAACCCTAATGTCATCCAATATCTTTACCATTGCAGTGGAACAACTATGATGGGTTCTAAATCCAGATTGCAGTGATGATAACAATCCACTTTCCTGTACGTAAAACCTAATTTGCGAGGCCATCAGTGACTCACATACTTTTGAGAGAGCCGGCAGTATACTCACTGGTCGGTAATCAGATGGGCTAGCAGCATTTGCTTTTTTTGCTATTGGACGTATAATGGCCTTTTTCCACTCAGAAGGGAAACACGAGCTGGTAAAGCAGTGATTTATTATATGGGTCAATGTGCGCAGGATATATGGCAATGCTATTTTTATAAACCTAAGGGAAATTCCGTCGTCACCTATTGCATTTCATTTTATTCCCATTAATGCCCTCAACACATCATTCTCACTCACTGCCGCAAACTGAAACTTCTCTTCTAGAATACTAACACCACTAATACGCTCGTAATTTGGAGGAGAAGTCATACCGCTACTTGCACTAGTAAAGTTTGTATTAAGAAAATCAGGGTCCAATTCACAACTTGGATCAGTCTTCCCATGAATAATGAAGTGGTTCAGATTACGCCACAAATCTCTCGATGGAAGCGCTGCATGAAGTTTATTTCTACAATACCAGCTCTTAGCTTTTCTAATAATCAACGTCGCTTCTCTTCGTGCTGCCTTATATTGTGACCAACAGCTTTCATTCAAAATTTTTCTCCACCTCGCATATAGTTTATTTCGCTTTTTTATAGCCAAACAGACTTTTTTAGTGTACCATGGGCAGGATCGGCTCATAGGGCAAACAAAACGGACAGGAACGTGGTCATCAAAGAGTTCTACCAGAATTTTATTTAAAAATGCAAGCGTTTTATCTACCGACTCGTTGCACCAGCATTCCTCCCAACAAACATTAGATAAATCGCGGAACAGATTATCAACATTCATGGACTTAAAATCACGAAACTTAAAACCCACATCAACAGCACGCCGATTAAGAACTACATTTAATGAACAAAAATGTCGATATACAACTTCGAAATAAGTGATTTGCGGCACAACGAGGGCCTTTACAAGTTTCAATTTTGTGTTAACTGGAAGAAAAGATGAAGCAAGCCACAAACTCCTAAGAATATAATATATTTTCGAGACAGCGAAATTAATGTGGTTTATGCAAGCCGGGAGTTCATTTTAAGCCGAAGTGAAAAATAACTAATGTTTTTTAGCAATATAAATCTTCACTTCACTAGTTAGCAAAATGTCACTTTAGGGGAGCACAAATTAACTTTTAATATTGCCTGCCACTCGCTTTAAGTCAAACACCGCCGATCTCGATTACTAATTGACTGAAAAATTTTATCTTCAATTTCTTCTCTTTATCATATAATTTACAGTTGTCAAGTTCCAATTCCAATAAGCGGTAAGTTCTTCGCCTGTACCTATGAGCCTACGTATGTGTGTATGTGTACAAGAGAGCGTAGACAAACCGCGCTTGCTAGTAGGTATACACCAGGCCCAGGCATTTAGTGGGACAATTGTCCGCATAATTTAGATTCTAAATTTTAGAACCAAATTCACACAGATTATTACGCTCTTTGCTTGCTTCGCTTGTGTGAGCGCACTGATAAACGAAGTGCTGTTGTTTATTTCTGTTCAGTGTCTTACTATCAAGCAACAAAGCAACAGCTTATGCGGAAGTATGTATTTCACTAAATGAATGAATGTAATTATTTCATGATAACAAATGCGTACATCAAATGAAAAAACATAAAAGTTTGCTTTTGCTAGAAGCATTGATCAACATACATGAAATAATTATGTATATTCATACACATTGTGTAATAATATTTATTTCTTGCGCGATAACAAAAATGATGCCCACCACCTCGCTTCTTTCTTAGCTAGCGACGCACTGAATACAAACAAACGACAGCATTTCAGTGGTGCGCTCTCACTAACACTAATTCAATTGCAAAATTGCCTAGGCCTGGTATACACACACCGTATGCACATATGTACATTAGAATACAGACTGTAATCATGCATTTACTTACATTAGGGTGGTGCTAGAAAGTTAAGGTAAGAAAATTGGTAAGTTATTGAAATCATTAAAAGGAAAACAAGGTAAGTGTAAATTAATTATAAGGTAAGTATAATAATTACATTTCATTTTAATTTATATCTCATTTTAATTCACATTTCATTTTTAGGTATTAATATTCACTTAAACTAGTTATCTGCTTCAACCATCTGTTAAGGGTAACACGGCACGCTTGTGGATTGGACGCCTAGTTATTCCTGGTTTGGTTTGGATGTCGGTCACTCTCACCTTTCCGTCCTGGCCGGCTATCGTGCCTGTCACTCGGCCTAGGACCCATTGCTGGGGTGGGGCGTTGTCTTTGTGAACGACGACGGGCTCTCCTACCTCTACGTTGGGTTGTGGGTGCTGCCACTTGTTGCGCTCCCGCAGACTCAGAAGGTAGCTCTTGGACCACGTTCGCCAAAAGCGACGCTTGATTGAGCAGACATGCTGCCATTTGTCGGAGTAGCGCGTGCTGGGTTCCGGGAGCTCCGCCTCTGGCATTTCCCTCAGCCGGCAACCGATTAGCAGGTGCGCCGGAGTTACAGCCTCGCCGTCGTTCGGCTCCTGGCTGAGTGGAGCGATTGGGCGCGAGTTGAGCACGGCCCCTACCTCGACGAGCAGCGTTCCTATTTCTTCGGCGGTGAGACTCGCCTTGCCGACAGCTCGCAAAGCAGGTGCTTCGCCGACTTCACTGCCGCCTCCCATAACCCGCCGAAGTGGGGAGCCCTGGGAGGTATAAAGACGTACTTGAACCCTTCGTCTGCTGCGTGGTGGAGTACCGCCTCCTTCTGACGGAGAAATGCTTCCCTCAGTTCCCTGAGCTTGAGATCGGCTCCTACGAAATTCGTCGCGGTGTCGCAGTGAATCGTCGCTGGTATTCCCCGGCGTCCAACGAACCCTTTAAGAGCGAGAATAAATATATCAGAACTTAAATCAGACACAAGTTCTAATTGGACAGCTTTTGGGGTAAAACACACAAATACCGCAATGTACATTTTTACCGGGGGGCGACCCCGTATCTTTTGTGTGACGTAAATTGGACCGCAAAAATCTACCCCACAAACCATGATAGGTCGTAGGGCACTCAACCTGTCGGCTAGTAAATTGCCCATAATCTGGCTTTTTAATTTTGGCTTATAATGAAAGCCACCGTGGTGTGGAGGTAGTGTTGTCGGCCTACCACACCGAAGGTCCGGGTTCGAGCAATGGTACAGGTTACATCAAAAATTGGTTTGAAAAGGTTTTTCCAAAACGGGGTCGCCCCTCCGCAGTGGTTTGGCAAACTCTCCGAGTGTATTTCTGCCATGAAAGGCTTCTCAGCAAAAATTCATCTGCTTTGTAGATGCCGTTCGGAGTCGGCGAAAAACCGTAGGTACCGCCAATTTGTAGGAAAAATTTCAAAGCGGCACACCACAAATTGGAAGAGAAGCTCGGCGCAAAAATCTCCTTGGAGGTTGATTATATAACTGTTGTATATCGCGCCATATATATATATATATATTATAATGAAAGCAATGTATGCAGTTTCGTACGGTTCGACTACATGCCTCTCGAGCATTACCTAGCCAAATTTTTTCAAATAAGACTGCAACCAATGCTTTTGCACCTGCATGATGGTTGCGCAAATGTACGAACCGCATATTCGACTTCACGAACTGCGAATTTTTACTCAACAACAGAGGAAATTTGGCATCGTACGGGATAGGCGCATTTAATAAACCACCGTCTACTCGTAACAATTTCAACGACAAGGACTTTTCTGAATACTCATGCAAAAATGGATTCAGTTTTTGCAAGCTCGACGGTAATGGAAGGTTTTTTGACAATTTGGTTATTTCTTGGCTATATTCATCAAATTGGACTATTTGGACTCTTGTGCCGATGGTGTTGGATCATATTTGGTGGATCGATTTCTCACCTTTAAAACTCATCGCAGAACATAGGCAAAAACTCGTAATAATTTTTTGTCACAAATCACAGTTGGCACATGTCGCCACGAAGCACTTTGAGTCAACTCTTGAATCTCGGACACTATATTAGCAACGAATGTTTGCAAAGTTGATGGATGTGTTTTTATCCAATGCAAAACTATTTCGGAGTCTGTCCAAAATGTTGTGCTGTCAATAGGTCGACTCAACATCGGCGCAATACGTGACCATAACTTGGCCAAAAGATGCGCTGCCAGGAGCTCTAATGCATTTAACCTCATTAGCGAATTGGCTCCGAATGTAAATACAACAACCAAACGCCCTTATTGAGGCGTCGGCGAAGCCATGTTGTTGACAATTGGCACTCGACTCAGTATAAACAAACCGAGGAATGCTGATTGTAGGCAATTGCAATAAATTCGCTTTGAAATTCTGCCAACTGCTGTTGAGATATAACGGAATCGACTCATCCCAATCTAGTTTCTTAATCCACAGCTCTTGCAATACGATTTTAGCTGTGGTCACTAGTGGGGCCAGCAAACCAAGAGGATCAAAGAGTCGAGCAGATACCGATAAAATATTTCGTTTTGTAGCTCGCAACTCATCAAATGTATCAACCAGTTTAAACCGAAATAAGTCATATTTTGGCGACCAGTGGATTCCCAGCGTTTTAGTGGAGTCTGAGTCATTGAAACTTAACGATTTTTCCAGACTCTGACTGTCGAAAAAGCTCGGATGGTTAGAGAACCACTTAGCAAGCTGCAATCCTGCCGACTTTAAGACGTCAGGCACCCCACAGCGAATTCTGTCGAGGGATTCAAAATCCTTAGATCTGGTTGACAGATCATCAACGTAAAAATCGGTACTTATTACTTTGGCACCGAGTGGATATTCTTGTGCATTCATATCACTTAGCATTTGCAAACACCGTGTTGCGAAAAATGGAGCTGGCGCAGTGCCATACGTTACGGTGTTTAAACGAAAAATTTGCAGAGGCTCGGATGGATGCTTTCTCCACACTATTAATTGAGAATTTCTATAATTTTCATTTACGAGAACTTGGCGGGACATCTTAGCAATGTCGGCCGTAATAGCATACTTATGCATTCGAAAGTGAAGTAGCGTCGAAAACAGATCTTCTTGAATGGTCGTCCAACCATCAAAATGTCATTCAACGCAATTTGTGTGACGTCTCACTCGACGCATCGAAAACAACGCGGAGTTTTGTCGACGTACTTTGTGGTCTTAAGACACACTGATGCGAAATGAAATAGTGGGCTTCACTCGGGATTTTGTTATCAGTGGGGCTCATGTGGCCCAATACCAAGTACTCTTCCATGAAGTCCAGATACATTTGACGAAATTCTGGATCTTTCAACGTACGTCTCTCCAGCGCATTTGGTCAGTTTTGAACGGCAATCTTACTTGAAGCCGTCCCGACTTTAAGACTTCAGTAGTCTTAACGAAGTAGTCTTCGCATTCTATTTGCTCAGAAGTGAACCTTGTAGCCTGTGATTCCGCAGGGATTTCTTCGATTGCTCAGAATCTTTGGACAATTTCATCAATTCCTTCGGAATCATCTTCGGCTTTGCATAAGGCACTGCTAGCTTCGGAATGCTCACTTTGGTGGGAGACGTATTTGCTTGAAATAACCCAACCCAAAAGTGTTTTTTGAAGTGTTGGGAACCTTGGGTCAGTTTTAATCTGACCACCAACTGAAAGAAGATCGAAAAATGTTTCGGCTCCCAACAAAAGATCGACTTTGGAGGACTTATGGAACCCAGGATCGGCTAATTCAATAGTAGCTGAAATTTTCGAACCTGTAGTGTTAACAGCCCGATCTGAGTGATTTGCCGAAATCGCTCCCATTAGCCAGAAATCTGCGAGAAACTAGAAATTGTTCACTCGGGATTTTATGACTGCACTCACTTTGGACCGAACCTTTTGGGTGGCATTGCCAATCCCAATGACATTTAATATCGCCTTCTCTCGCAGAATTCTCAGCTTTTGTGCCAGCTCTTCAGTCATGAAGTTAACTTGAGACCCCGAATCAAGTAAAGCACGAGCTGTTGTCGCTAACATAACGCGATCAGGGACGCTCACTGTGTGCATTGTATGTGAGGTCGACGGTTGTGATGTTGTATCTAACGATATCGGATGCTGGTGTAACATGGCATGATGTGACCTATTACAAACCCGACACCGTTCTGATTTACATTTCGAAACCGTATGTCCCTTTCGTAGGCAATTTATACACAATTGGACCGATTTCGCGAATTCGAATCTCTGTAGCGGCGAGAGAATTTGAAATTGTGGGCAGGCGGTTAAGAAATGGTCTTTGGAATTGCACTTAAAACATGTTATTGACTTTGATTTTGCGGCAACAAAGGAAGATTTTGATTTGCAGCACCCTTGTTGCTCTGTCTTTGGGCTTCGTAAGGCGAAAATTTAGGTTTTGATGACGTCGATGCTTCTTCCGACGAGAGGTGCTGGTATCTCTTATTGAGAGCTGTCTCACACTCACTCCACAGTGGAAGCTTGTCATAGTCGAGTTGCTCCTCCCACTTTGACCGCGTAGTGGAATCAATCTTCGACATAACTAAATGTATCAACATCGCGTACAACATAGAAATGTTTTTATCATCACCCAAAGACAACAGTGATTCATATATAGCAGACACAGTGTAGATCATACACCACAACGCAAGCGCAGATGGCTTTTGAAATTTTTCAAGTTCGAAAGGCTTCGCCACTGTGCTCGAAAAAATAAGACACTTATTGTCATATTCTTTTTTCAGACTTGCCAGAGCTTTAGGGGAGTTTTTTCCCGTCATTTGGAAGGCTTTCACGCTCCCTAACGCTTCACCCGATAAAAACGAAACTAAATGCGTGAGTTTCTCAATGTTCGACAACGTAGTGTCATTGTCAACCAGGCTCTCAAACAAACTCATAAAATTTTTAAACTCCCAATATTGCCCTCGAAATTTAGGCAGTGACATTTTCGGGAGTCTCGAGCTGCGAGTCGCTGCAAAGGATGTCTCACCTGAAGAGGATGTTTCAGTGACATTTAACCTTTTTTGGTCTGACACTATTTGCTTTAAAAGGGCCCTGGTTTCTACAATTACATCATCAAGGCTACCCCGAGTTGCATCTTCTTCGTCAATATCCTCGATTTCAGTCTGACAATTTAAAAGCTTTTCACCATAGCTATCAAGCATTTCAAGTCGACACTCGACTTCGGAAAGATTTGAAGACATTGACTTATCGACAATCCCGGTTTTAATTCTCATAATGCTTCTTTTTAAATTAGACCTTGATCCTGGCCTCCTTTACTTTTTCCGGTCATCCTGGTGCGCTGTATGTACAGTAACTTTGTCCTTAAAAGTTATAGTCTGGAAGTTTTTGACAACTTAGCTGAGATTTTAGCAGAACTATCGAAAAAGCGCTTACCAAGTTAACTTGACCAAAGGTGTTATTCAAAATCCTTTTAATAAGGAAATTAGATAAAAAAATTAGTCCCGAAAATTTAACAGATCTAACCGGAGCGAAAATGTGGCCAATAATAGAACCATCAAAAAAGCAGTATAGCTTTTGAAAAATAATAAAAATAAAACTGCTAACTCTATTTCCAAAAATTTTACAGGAGAGCGATAAAACATAATATAAAAAGAACTACCCACTATCTTACAATTTTTATGATGCAGTTTTGTAGCTATTTCTAGGCTCTACCTATTTGCAAAAAAAAACACTTCTTGGCTGGAGTTAGCAGTTTTTATTCAGTCAATATACATAAGTTTATAAGGAAATAATTCAAACATTGAGTCAATAACATATTATATAAATCATATATTATATAATGCAAACATAACATTCTCGAACTATGAATAATTTTGAGCAAAATTCTAGTAATTTAGTCGTGATTCAAAGCTACTTGGATGTGTCGGTTTAATAATTTTTCAAGTATAAAAGTACAAGTAGAGTTTCCATATATGTAATACACCTATATTGCTGGAAAGCACATAGTACATTCCCCCATATCAGAGGGCAGAAATATAAAAAATAGAAAGAGAGATCCGATAATGGAATGTACCTAAAATGACAACTTCACTTTAAAAAATACATTGGCGGATCAAGCCTTCATAGAAAAATCGTTTATATTTACATGTTGAAGAAATTATTTAAAAATTGTTAAAAGCAAAAAATATTTATAAACCAAAATATATGATGGTGAGGCTATGCTTTCTTCATGCGTATATGTACTTACGTATATTCCAATTTTTTAAGTAGCTAATAAACACCCTCTTCTCATCTTGGCCCCTTTTGTACTTGAACCGCCCCTGTAATTATTTGAATTTTCAGTCTATTTGACAATTTACAAGTTTACATTTATACTACTACAAGCTCAAAAATTTATGTAGTCTGTCTCGTTTTGGTTTCGTTTTCAAAACACATTACGAGCCTATCCCGCCCGCAATATAGAAGTAGGTATTACATATACATATGAGAGTTTCATAAAATTTTGATTTAAGAGCCAAAAAACCCTTTTTCATAGGTTAAGATACATATTGCTCATTAACAGCTAAGGTGATACCTTGATAAATGTAAAAGGAGTGTTTGGCCCCTAACTCCAGATTTTGGGGGTGTATTGGAAATTCTGAGTGTGCGGTTTGGTGTCTGATTAGACCTACAACGTCAAGTATGTCTATTAAAAGGTACTTTTTCACTGTAACACGGCGATATTTGTTCTTTATGTTTTTTTTCCTGGAGTTAGCAGTGTTTATTTGAACAAAATTGATTTTAATGGAGTTAGCAAGTTTTATTTTTTGTAATTTTCAGCGGCTAAAACGCAAAAAAAAGACCTTTATATTGCCAACATGTGGAGAATTGTCCCCCAATCCGTAGCAACCAAAAAGCCAATTCGACCAAAAGGTGGAGTTAGCAGCTTTTATCGCGTCGTCGACGATTGACAGTTTTGGTAATCGGAGCCTTGTCGGAAATTGTACGAGGTAGTTTTTCACTACCAATCCCGAAATCTAGTTTCACGAAATTTTTAAACAAACAAGTTAATTTCAAAGTGAATACAAGAGATGCAAAAAATTACAGCTTGTTGGGTGATTTTTGCAGTAATTTAGTAAAACAACAACCTCAACAGCTTCTAATTGTTAGCACTCAATACCTGTCCTACTTCAACTTCCTTCATGCACAATGGACAGCTGTACCTCATTCCTGGAGGAAGCTTGGTGGCCAAATTCGATTACAGGAACGGTATCGGGAAAAAAATGGCACTAGCTAATCGGCAGCAGTAATTTGATGTGTATATGTGTGTAGGATTAAAAAATTTATATATCTATATTTTTTTTTTGTACTTAGCGCTTTTCACAGTTAAGTATAAAATGTGTTTATTTTTTCTACAATTGTAATTATCACGAGCTTGTGGGTAAGCAAACCTCTTTAACCTTTTTTACTTAATTGCTATTTTATTTTTATGCAAAATTTATTTATTTTTATCTTCACAGGGTTTTCACACTGGCACTACTATTATTTTGCGGGCTACTGTAAGTATACTCTTGGCTATTTGCTTTAATTTGAACACTTGGTAAATTAAACTTTCTTTTTTTTTAATATTTTTGCTTGTATTTTTTTGATTTTTAGGTTGATATACAAATTTTAAATCAAGGTAATTACTATTCAGATTATTATTAAGGTAAGTTTGTATGCATAAACTTATCACTTTTTATACAATTAGAAGGTAAGTTTTTAATTTTAAACTTTTGAACGTAGTTTTTAGAGCTTTACACAATTTTTTGTTGTTGTTCTATCTAGCCCTTGCACTGCACTTTTTTTTCGTTTTTGCACAAGGCGACCGCGACAGGCAATTTATTAATATATTAAATATATAATTGAAACTACTTCAATATTTCTTTTGTATGTTTATCATAAATTATTTATTCATTTAGGTATCGCAATTATATTGTATAATTGTATTTAAACTTGTCTTTTTTTTTTAAACTGTATTTAAAATTTAAATTTTCAATTAAGCACTCACTTGCACTTTTAGAAATGTTTTTGAATATTAATCACTTTAACTTGCACTCAGTCCCTGCTCGGGCGCCCTGGAAAATTACTAATGTTTTTTAGCAATATAAATCTTCACTTCACTAGTTAGCAAAATGTCACTTTAGGGGAGCACAAACTAACTTTTAATATTGCCTGTCACTCGCTTTAAGTCAAACACCGCCGATCTCGATTACTAATTGACTGAAAACTTTAATCTTCAATTTCTTCTTTTTATCATTTTTTCTTACATCTAATTTACAGTTGTCAACTTCCAATTCCAACAAGCGGTAAGTTCTTCGCCTGTACCTATGAGCCTACGTATGTGTGTATGTCAGGGTTGAGAAATGACATTTCCTGAATTGTACTAAATCCACTCAATAATCGTGCTTTTTTCGTTCAAATTGTACTGAATTTTTTTTTGTATTGGCTCGCATATATTCCCCTATTACTCATTTACATATCTACTTTTTTTTTTAGTACCGAAATAAAAATACATTTGAAATCAGTTTTTGTTTTTATTTATATGGAAACATTTTTGTTAGTTCAATAAGAGTTTTTGAAAAACAAATATTCTTTCGGCAAACTTTTAGGGAGGGATCCACTTGATAGGAAAGATGGTAGAGGGACCTCTCCTGATCACAAATATATATATCCTAGGGTGCGAAAATTTATAGTTTTGTAGTTATTTCATGTTAAAGGTTGAAAATTTGCCCAACTTCCACAGCAAATATCACCTTAATTTTCGCACTTTTTCTTAAATATGTATACGCGTATGTGTGTATTAGATAAAATATCACCCACGTTAGTAATTTTTTGCAATAATTTTGCAATATTTTGTGAAAAAACTCACAATTAAGTAAATTAACTCGCGCTTCCCTTTTCTTGCACATTTTTTTCTATGTATGTGAGTATACTGTTTGTGTCATAACAAAACAGTGATGCCAGAGCTGAAAAAATATAAAGTACCCACAATAAGAGGTTTTTTATGTGCAGAATACCTTTCGCATTGGCGGCCTTCGGCCGCGCTTCAAAAAATAACCCTTGGCTACGCCATGCCCACTCCGGGTGTGTGCCATAGCGTGGCTACCGCCACGGTGATGTCCTTCCGCGTAGTTTTTAATTCCCTATTACTATTCTATGCATATGTAAATGAATGTGGTCAATATAGTAAGGCACCTTTTTTTTGTAGATGTGGCAGCACAAGTGTGTAATGACAAACAACACATGTACATCACATACATATAAAACTACAATAATAAAAAATGGAAGCGCGAGTGTTAATTTATTTAATTGAGAGTTTTTGCACAAAATATTGCAAAATTATTGAAAAAAATGATTAATGTGGGTGGTATTTTATTTATTTTTATTTTAAGAAAAAGTGCGAAAATTAAGGTGATATTTGCTGTGAAAGTTGGTGAAATTTTCAAGTTTAACATGAAATAACTCCAAAACTATACATTTTCGCACCCTAGGATATATTTATATATTTGTGATCAGGAGATCTACCTCTTTCATTTGATACCACTTTTATTGCAAAATTCTGTGGATCCCTTTCTAAATGACGGCCATTTTTTCCTCATACATGGAACATATTATTATTACATACTACCTGACCCGTCAAACTTCGTTCTGCCCAAAATGGACTGTACTATTAAGTTCATTTAAAAAAAATATCCAACTGAACTATGTATCTATTTCAATAAAGGTTGATATTCGCCGACACACTAAATCATTTTCACCAAATCACTCAGATATTGGTAATCTACATATTCGCAACTGTTCATTTGGTAATTTCTTTAAGGATTTTACCTTATGTTAAGATATCTTGGCAATTTTAACTTTATGTTATAAATTATTTATTATTTCATATATTTTATTTTAAACATGTCTCGACTCATTTCATACATTCCGAGCACGAAAAATTAATTCGATAGCACCTTTTTGCATACCTCTTGGTCTGTGGAAATTGCAAACTAGGGATAGAGTAAAAATACCGCTCTGCTGGTTGTCTCCCTCTAACTTGTGACGCGAATCGAAGGAAAATCAGAACCAAATATTTACAGTTAATTTTGTTTGGAGTATGCAGTTTTTTAAATTGCCTAGTACACAAAGGTGTTAGTCTTAAGGAGGTAATACATTTTGCAATTTTTTTTGGGACTGTGCATTTTCTTTCTTACAAAACCGCTAGAAATCAGAAAAATGTATCACAGAATTTTGCATATATTTTAAAAATATAGTTTACATTTTTCGTATTTAATTTCGGCCTTCGTAAATAATTTCACCGCCTAATACAAAAAACTATATGTGCCTAGTGTTTTAAGATTGCAAACTGAAACTTATTGTACAAGTTGGTCCTTACTTATTTTCAAAATGAAACACACAACACTTTTTTATTTAAACACTTTATTAAAAGCACATACTTGTGTATTCGAATGAAAACTAAAAACTAACCGCTTGGCCTTATGCTACTGCCTTAAATACCTTTTCCTAACTCTAGGAAGCCTATGGGAAAGGGGTTGCGGTTGTCGGTGCATATTATTCTTACCGCTAGCCTATGCCTATGCCATATTCATTAACAAACAAAACATAACTTAACATCATAACCCTGCTACGCTTTGTTCTAATGCTTTGGTGATGGCTATGAGCTTAACTCCTGTGACATTCCATCACCAAGCATCATCAGTTGTTGGTATTGCTATGCTGCTGTTGCTAAGTGCTGATCAACCCACGCTTAGACTAGTTTTGCAGCGACGCTTAGACTAGTTCTGCAGCGACGCTGTTGCTAGGTCATAATCAACACGCTAGATTGTGTTGATCGGCCAAACATGTGCAAGCAAGCAGGTAAGCGCTGTCGATATTGCTATGTGGGTGGTGATAACAAAAGCGTGTGATATGATATCTTGCCTGTTGCTAGATAGCAATCAAGCCACACTTAGCGCCTGTTACATTCCTTGTGCGATAAGCGCAAACAGGTTTTTAGTTGGTGATAAGCTGCAATTAAGATCGGAGCGAAGCAAAGCAAAGCATAAGCATATACTGATGTTGCTAGGTTGTGACCAGGAGCTAAGTTCACTCCTTTTAGATTTAACTACATATATGTTTGTAATTAAATGTTGGCAAGAATATGGCAAAGGTTTCTTGCGGCTATATTAAGGCACAGTGGGCCTAATGTGATAACTCCTCCCCCTCTTAGGTTCGGAACGTCCCTGATCCGACAGGCTTCTTTTAACTATATTATTCAAATTATAATTATGTACATTAGCAAATTTTTTTCTAGCCTATTAATTTTAGATATAAATTTAATTTTTACATTTCAGTGTAGGGTTTTCACAAAATCTGGAAATTTCTGGAATGATATATATATTTTTAACAAGCATTTTTTGTTTGGAAATGTTTTTTTTTCTATAATATGTACGTCACTATGAGAATTTTATCTTCTTAAAGAATAAGTATTTGAAACAAAATTTTAATTCATAAATTTTTTTTAAATAATATGCTTTTTCAAATAAATTTAACAATTTTCATCTTCCAAAATCATTTACTTTCATTTTAAATTTATAAAAATTTAGGGCATTTGTTTTCAGATCTATCATATTTGCATAGTTTTTATACTAGTGTAAGCTCAACAAATGTAGTGTATCGTATTTAAAAAAAACATGTTATACATATAAATTTCTTAGTAAAAAATTTTATTTAGATTTCGGGATTACAAATATTGTAGGTTTTTGTACTGATTAGAATATAACATTATTTCCTACAAAAAAAATGTAAATTCTTCTGAAAAAAAAAGTTTAGTACATTAAGCAATACATTTGAATTTAGAAAAGGCAAAATTAATTAATTATTGAATTTAAAAAAAAAAAAGAATTTTTATATAAATTTTTTGTAATATGTAATAATTTGTGATTACAAATATTTGTATTTAATAGGATATAACATTATTTATTACAAAAAAAAAATTAATTCTTCTGAAAAAAAAATTTTGTACAAATTAATTTATTTAATAACAATTTTCTTCCTTTTCGTACATAATTTTGTATTTTGTGTTTTACATGGCTCTGTATTTGTCATTTTTTTAGAATTTTGATTTATTTTAAAAAGGTTAAAGTCGTTGGTAGAAGTAGGTTCTAAAGCTTTTGAAGATATCATAAAGGAATAGATTTTCCTTGAAGAAAATTTTTTATAAATTTTTTTTTTTTACTCCCGCGAGATTAACCTCTTGGCATCGCATGCGCATAAGTTAGGCCTCGTAGACGACGACAGATGAAGGAGGTGCGGGTTACAGGAGGAAACGATTGAGCACGTCCTGTCTCCTGTCCCGCGCTCGCTAGATTAAGACTCCAACTATTGGGAGCTTTACAACTACCAGATCTGAAAGCAGCGAGTAGGATAGCACCTAGGAAGCTTCTAGCTTTTGCCAAGAGGACGGAGTTATTCCTTAAAGTGGACCCTGCCTCTTGAGATGTATTTTGTCCATGGTTCTGGTAGCACTATGGACTTACTCAGTCTATGTGAGGCCTTGACGGCCGGCCAGCTCAAACTAACCTAACCTAGATTAACCAAGTCACCTCTTAGCGTATATTGTCTTTATGGACTTTTTTCCCATTTATTAGCACGGTTGTCCCTAAGTCCTTTTCTACTAGGTTTTCAACGTATACTTTATTTAATTTATTTCCTAACCGTTTATTTCGTCGAACATATACCTTTTCTCCATTCTTAAATGTTCTTTGCCTCGTGTATTTAATGCTTGAAATACTGACGAAAACTTATCGAAAATCAGATTACAAAAACAATTTCGCCTTTTTTGAAGAGGGACAAAGAGTGCCTGTAATTTCAATTGGGTTGACGTTTAGTTGAAAGCTGAACAAAAATCAAATTCAAAAATAAATAAACAAGAAATTAATTTGAAAATTTGAGTTTGATATTTTCTGTGTTGCGAACTAAAAAGACGAAAGAAGCTTTAATGGCAAGATGCATATGTATGTTTATCACCTTATAGAGTACATGGTTAGTAAAACAGAAGCATTTAGCAAGCAACTGGTTGCAATATTTGAAATTTCCAAATCCATTCCTTTTTGTAAACAGATGTACCTACCTATGTATGTACATTAAGGTGCCTCGCCAAAAAAAGTTGCACTGTTTCCACCGGAATTTCAAAATTCACTCTTTTCTAAGGACTCCCCCAAAATATTTCGAAAAAATATTAAGATTTACCGGAGCTAAACCAGGTTTAAAAAGCGCTAAAAATATCGTTTTTCATGTATAAAAGAAGTATGAAAAAACATTTTTTAATAAAAAGCATATAAGATGATAGAGTGAAAAAGGTAAGCATAAAAAAGTTTAAAAATTGTATCAATACTATTATTGTATACCTGTTTGCTAATATTCGCAATGTGTCAAATTGGACCAAAAAGGGTTTAATTTTGCAGAAATGGCAGCGTCTCGAAAATACCTTTCAAATGATATCCTAATCGTCCAAATCTGTCAATAATTGACTGATTATTTAAAGTTTTCCACAAACCTACCCCTCGAAATATGACCAAAAACAGCATCATACATCTCAATATTTGGATTGCGTTGATAAAATTTTTAAATTTTTTTATGCTTACCTTTTGTACTCCAGCTAATTCATCATCTCAGGTGCTTTTTATTAAAAAATACTTTTTCATACTCCTTTTATACATAAAAAACGATATTTTTAGCGTTTTTTAAACGCGGTTTAGCTCCGGTAAATCTTAATATTTTTTCGAAATATTTTGACCAAGGTCTCAGAATACATTGAAGTTTATAATTCCGATGGAAACACGGTGTCCATTTTATTTTGTATGGAGCGTGAGGCGCCTTAATGTACATATATTATTTTCAAAACAAAAATATTTGTGAGCAAAACTACCCAATAAACGTGGAAGTAAGCTAATTTATTAAACAATATTTTCCAAACTTTAAAGTCAATGTTTTACACACGAGTTTGTGTCTAAAAAATTTCACAATCGTTTATATATGTTTTTCCTTGGAGAAGTAACTTGAGGTGAACTCTCAGCTAGAGAAAAATGTGTCAGTTTTCAAAAATAATGTTTGAAAATTTACATGATTCGTTTACATATATGGATTTTGTTATATGGGCATCTTGGTTTGACGGTAGTGCAGCTGGCCTACCACACAGGAGGACCTAGGTTCGAACCCCGCTACAGGCAACATGAAAAGTGATTTTAAAAGGTTTTTCAAAACGGGTGCCATGCAAGGCTTCTCAGAAAAAATGCACAGGATTTGCTTGGCAGATGCAGATTGTATAAAAAATTGCAAGCACCACACCACAAATTGATTCTTTATCTCCTCTCGCACCAAATGAAATTTTATCATAAAAGATAATTTTAAAATAATTATAATAATTAATTTAAAAAAAAGCTGAGGATATTGTCGGGACTCGAACCAGCAACCTTCGGAGCAAAATCCCACAACATATTCGTTAGGCTATTGGCCCGTTTCTATCTATCAGTTTTCAACAAACCCCTACTGTACGTTGAATATAACGTTTATTAAAAATTTATTTCCAAGACTCAATTCCAATTATTTAAAAATGGATCACTTTCATTGAGTCGACAATTTTTTCCAAACCTTTTACAATAAATATAATACATGGTGTAATTACTAGAAGGTGATTGACGTTGGCAGCTTCTCTTTCTAATTCGCCATCTTGAACTCCCTTACAGAATCCAATTTGCCTCTTTGCAAAACTACTTTTTTTTTACAGGCGGTTTTTACAAAAAGTACTAAAATTGATACTCAACCTAACAAATGTATGGGTTGGCCACACCGATCAACTTTTTCATTTTTGTTTTAACGACTTTTCGTTGTCAGTTAATACAAAAATTTAATTTTCAAACAAAATTAGATTTTAATTTGAAATAAAACGCGTTAATTGTGTTAAAGTGGTGTAAATTTGCTGAAATTACTATCCCAGATTTATAGTAAAGTTACGGGTAAGTAACTATAAATTCTTAGACATTGTGTCATAACTCGCGTATTTTCCCTTTCCTTTCAGATTTGGGTTTGCTCCTGTATACGCGAGAAGACAACAATATTTACTGACCCCCAGCATCAACTCTGCTCCCCCTTCGCACTTCGCTATACTGCAATTTAATTGCAACGGCAAAATAGGTGAAGAGACACAACATCAAAATCGCAGCAATTCAAGAGACAAAGCTCGGTGGAAGGTCGACTCTTCAGACCTGCAACGGGTACAATGTCCACCGTTGCGATCGTGCGAGAGGGCTTGGGGGTGCTCTTGCATTCATCACGCATCAAACTGTGCAGTATCGTCTATTTGAGCCTGACATCCACCCGAGGGACACCACCTTAGAACGTCAAGGTGTGGTTGTCCGGTCAGGCGATGTCGAACTGGAAATCATAAACGTATACATGGCTCCTCTCACCTGCTGTTCCAGGGATTACCATCCCGACATTCGTGCGTTACTCAGGGGCGAGAACCGCGCCATCCTTGGTAACTTCAACGCACACCATGACCTGTGGCACTCTAGCTTACAGACCGATGGTAGGGGGCAGGAGCTGGCTGACCAAATAGATTAGATTAGATTAGATTAGATTTATTTATTCATTTTTTCTTACAATGTAGTATCATCATTTATAAAATTAATAAAAAAGAAACACCTAATTCCTCAGAAAAAGTCACATTATTTTATGTCCTTGTTTCTTTATAAAAAAATAGCCCATCTTTTATTTAATACAGCGAATGGTATATTAAAAAAAGCAAGTATTGCTTGACTCATATTCAATTGTAAAAAACATATAAAGCATAACAAATTTGATGTAAGTACCAAATTATATCGTTATAGACCTTATCTACCTCCTTTCCATATAACTTTTTCAACTTTTCATTAGTGCATGTATCACATGTTTTAATGGATTCCTCTGTCCATTCTAAGAACTTCGATATATGGACCTCCACATTTATCCATTATTCTTTGCAGTTACAAACCACCGTTATATGGCCAAAACTACAATGTCCTGTGTACTGAGACACCCTGGATATAAAAAACTAACAAGAAACCCAACGAGTTTAATAGGGAAAATTACAACAATTATTCTTTAAAAAGTTTAGTTCTTTGGTAGAAAAATGGTATCAAATAATACTACATATTTTAAAAACGGCCTCTTTTTTCCTTCCCTTTTCTCTCATGCTTCGTTCTGTAAGGGAGATGTCATTTCAGTTGTCACTACGTATATCACCTCTTTATTATTACACCATGAATATAATAAACGTTTTCCAAACGAAAAGCTTGATAAGTTAAGTTTATTTTGCCTATTGGGTAAAAAAAACAGCTAACTGTCAAAAAAAGCTATCGAAATACAAAATTTTTCGTTTGTTTTTAACAGCCTAGATTGTATTTTGGCTGTATTTTGCTTGTTTTTTTAACATAGCTCGCCCGTTTGCATTAATATGGAAATTGTATAAGGGCTTTTCTTTCGCACAAAATACATAAAAAATACAAGAAAAATACGTAGTGTCATATATTTTCTTGTGCAGAAATAAGAGTTTCCTTAATTATCTTCGGATGATCTTTTGGAAAATTATTCAGTATATCTATTGGTTTTGCATTCACCGTCGAATGTATTGAATTATTATATTTCTGTGTCGCGAGTAAGATTAATTCCTTAATATCAGTTAATTTTTTTTCTGCTTTTATGCATCGTGCGAATGCACTCTCTCTATTTGGCCATTACTGTTACTATGTAACGCTGGTATAAAAAATTGATCTATTTGGAAATGATCTTTTAGTAAACTAGATATCGTATTCGATTGGAAAGATTTTTCATTATCAGAAATAATGGTCTTAGTTTTCCTGAATTTATTAAGTACTATTAGAAGGGCACTTTTGACGTCAATTGTTGATCTTGATTCGATAGGGATTGTTATTGTGAATTTGGAAAACTTATCTATGCAAGTGAAGAAATGAAACTTATCCACCGAAAATATATCTATGTGGAGAATTTGCCCTAGATATTCTGGTATTGATGTTTTGCCTATCTCTGTTTTTAAAGGATGTCTATTGTACTTATTTTCTAAGCATGTTCTACAATTTTTGGCAATTGTTGTTAAAGTCTGCTTTATTTGTGGGAAAAAATATTCTGAAATTAGTTGTTTGTAATTCTCCTAAACTGATGTGTGCCCTATTATGTTCCATAGTAGCAACCTCGATTTGGTCCTCTTTTCTGATCAGATCTATTACAAGTTTTTCGGAGTGTACAAATTTCACGCCCGGAAAGTTTGACAAAAGTAAACATTGTACCATTGCTAAAGTTTGTAGATCGCAACAGATTCCGTTAACTACATTTGGATTTATCTTCTCACGGACGGTTTGCAAGAGATATTCAGCACTTTTAAAATTTATAGTATGCCTTATCAGTTTCTGAAATAAAATTTTGGTAGATTTACTACTTACCTCGGATGGTAAAGGGACTAGTTGCGCCTTAAACTGATTGACAGGATTCTTTATTGTTTTTGTTACGCCTGAAAGAGAAATTTCGCTGTGAGCAGTTGACAATGATTCGTCTAGGTTATGGGTGTATTGGCGCGAAAGGGCGACGCACAGTGTGACAGCCCAGTAGTAACCGCGGCAAAAAATGTTTTTTGACGTGTCGTCCAATTTGGATGAAATTTTCACAGTATATTAACAGATATCTGAGTAACAATTCTCTGAAATTTCAGTCTTATAACTTCATTACTTTTTGGTCTAGAGCAAGTCAAAGTTGAGGTATGCCAACGCGCTTGAAATATGTTAGTTCAATATGTAACAATCAAAAGCTTATTAAAATAAAAATACATAATAAATGTAACTTTAAAGTATTTTTTTAATTAATTTAGTTATTGTAGAATGAGTAAATGAAAAAATTAATTAAAAAAAAAAACAAATTTTTTTTTTCTTAACAACAGAATTGTGGTGCAAAAATTGAATATTTTTCATTTTCAATGGCTTAGGAAATATAGAGCAGCCCCTCGCCCTAGGTGCAGACTTATACCAAATGAAAGTTTGAAGTCTCAGCTTTAATTTAAAGTAGAGGACATATAGCAAAAGTTTGCAAAAGCACATTAAACATACAAAAAACTACAAAACGTACGTAACATTCTGTCGCTATACGTATGTTAGCATGCAATAGCATGTTTACAACTTTTTACTTATATTTTTTTTAATTGTTTACTATTCATAAGCAGCCTAATATAGTGAGCATAATTTTGGTTTTGGTTGTTGTTGGTTCCATAGTAGCAATAACCGCTGACATAACTGGTGTAAATGTAGACTTGAATCACCGCTTTAAAATTATATTAAATACTATAAATAGTAGTAAAAATATAGATGTTGGTAAATTCCATACGTATTGCATGGACACTGCAAAATTATATGTAGAGCTTTATGGCTAGTACTACATGCCCATCACGGTGCATAAAGTTCTCATTCACGGCAGCAAAATGGTATCTGAGGCTATATTGCCAATAGGTTTGTTTGAAATTTTTATTTTTTTAAATTTTATTTAATATTAACCTTTTTTTTGCTACAGGAATGTTATCCGAAGAAGCGCAAGAAGCAATGAATAAGGAGTATAGAAACTGTAGGCTATTTCATTCTCGTAAAAATTCACGTATTTCTACGAATGAAGATGTAATGCACTATTTGCAAATATCATCAGATCCTTATATTAATTCATTTAGAATCAGAAACAACTTAAAAAAATTAGAATACCATGATGATGTAAAAAAATTTTTGATTGAATGAAAAAAAATATTAAATCATGAAAGCTTATAAACGCCTTATAAAGCGTGTAAACGTATAAATTTATCAGGTGTGTAAATGAACTGTCAAATTTTGTATGAAAAATCGTTTACACAAATTTGATAAATTTACGCGACAATTTTGGTGCGTAAAAAAGTTGATAAATTTATACGTTTCTATAACGACGCATGGCATGTAATTTTTTTATTAGATTCAATGCACATTAGTTGAAAATGAAAAAAATATACTTGAAAAAAACAAAACACTTTGTTTTTCTTTATGAGTTTCGACATAAAAGTTTTCGTTTTACACAAATTACGTATAAATTTATTTAGGGCGTTCATTTAACTGAACTGATAAATGTATAAATTTATATATCGCGTAAACTTAGATGGTTAAATGAAAACCCTTATTATTTTTTTTTTATTGCATTTCACTTTAAATGATATAAATTACAGTAATATCGAATTTGAAGGTTGTATTTAATATATTTTAGAAAATATGGCACTTTTTATGTTGAGGTAGTATGGGTGATGGGGTTAAAAGTGGGCCAAAGTTAAATTTTTATTTCAAATAATATTTGTAACTATATAACATTCAAGTATACCAAAATTTAAAGTTATATCTAAAGTATTGCGGACAATACGGCATTTTACAAATTTCGACTGTATGGCAAGTGGGCGTAAAAGTGGGCGAATTTTCCTAATTTTTTTTTCAAGAACTGGAATTGTCCCAAAAATACCCTGTGCAAAATTTCAGAGCTCTACAATGACTCCTTGTATTTATTGCCGGCGTTGTCCCACTGTGCGTCGGCCACCTTATTTTCTTTTCCAGATTTGTAAAAATATTTCGGTGCGAATGTGTTAATAAATGTTGTCCACCTTTTAATTTTCGAATTCGGATTTCTATCCGATATGGCAAACGTCAATGGTTGATGGTCAGTGAATATGTGGATATTTTTGATACCGTACAAATAATGCCTCAATTTTTGGAAGGCCCAAACTATTGCCAGAAGTTCTCTTTCGTTTGCGGCATAGTTTTCTTCTGTTTTTAATAATGTACGTGATATCATTGTAATGAGTTTTACATTTTGCGAAAGGACAGCACCTATGGCCAAAGACGAAGCATCCGTGGTTATCTCAAATGGTATTGAGTAATCTGGATGTTGCAGGAGAACATCTTCCGATGCCAAAATACTTTTAAGCTTACCAAAGGCTCTAACTGCTTCGTCGTCAGCTGAAATATTTATTTTTTTTAGAATTTCTACTATTGGCATGTCCATTTTCTCCTCTCAAATACTTTGTAAGGGGCTTAGATATATGGGCATAATCTTTTATGAATCTCCGGTAGTATCCGGAAAGTCCTAGAAACGAACGCAGTGACCTCAGTGATTTCTGTTCTTGATAATTAAGGATTGCTTCAACTTTGTCGGGGCATGTTTTAATTCCCTTATATCAGACGGTGAAGCCTAAAAACTCGACTTCTTCTTTGAAAAATTTAGATTTTTCCAGGGATACACGCATTCCTGAACGCTCAATTTTTTTTAATATGGAATCTACACGTTTGTAGTGGGAGTTTTCATCAGGTGAAAAAATTATGATATCGTCAACATATACATGACATATTTTCCCAATATCCTCTCGTAGGATGTCGTCTATGGCTCTCTGGAATATGCTTGGTGCATTTTTCAGGCCAAATGGCAGACGGCCATACTTGCCGTTATTTACACTAAATGCAGTCTTGCATCTATCTTTCTCTAAGAGGCAGATTTGATGAAAACCCGACTTTAGATCTAGTGTTGTGAATAGTTTGGATTTTCCTAGGTTCGAAAGAATAACCGTAGTGTCCGGTATCGGGTATTTATCGGACGTGGTTTGCTCATTGAGCTTTCGAAAATCAATAACCATTCTCATTTTCTGGTTACCTTCATCGTCAAACAACGTGTACCGGTGAATTATAAGGTGAATATGATTTTCTCATAATCCCATCTTTTAGTAAAGCTTCTATTTCTTTGTTAATGAACTTTGCTGCAGAAATGGGATACGGGTAACTTCTTGAATAAATGGGCTTTTCAGTTTTTATATCTATTGTAGCAGCTACATTTATATTGTATGGAAGCGCTCTTATCGGGTTAGAAAATGCATTTTTGTTTATTTTTATAAGCGAATCAATGCTATTTGGTAACTCTAGTTTATTTGTCGTAGACATATTTACTTGTTGGCAATGGAAAAAGTTGAGCTTCTCTTTTCCAATTTTATGAAAAATGAGACCAACTTGTGTATCGATCTTTGCTTCGATACCTTTCAATAAATCATATCCTATGATTCCATCAAAGGTATCTAGTTTTGGTAGAATGTAAAATGTAGCAATTTCACATAATATATTTATTTTGCATTTTTCCGAAATTTCGTTTACTCCATTTATGGATCTTAATTGGAAGGGGCTATCCATAGGGGTAATTCCTTTAAAGAACGAACGGCTTTTTATATAATTTTTGGCTGTACCTGTATCTACAAGTAGGTTAAGCACTTGTCCACTCGGAAGAGTTCGCGTAATAAAGGGCAAGTGGGACCTTAGCCTAAAAAATTAATTTCGTCAAGTGAATTATCTTCGCAATCATTGTCCTCAAGCTCGGAGTTATATGGTTCGAAAACTGTTCGGCATTTTTAAATTGCGAAAGGGGCTCCGATTGGTGTTTTTGTGGCAATCTACCCGTGGCATAAGTCTGCGCAAACTCATACCATTGTCGGTTATGTTGCAGCTCCTGTGCCACTGCGAGTGCGCTGGCTAAGTCTGATGGACTAGCTGCAAAAAGTGTGTCACATAATGGGCGTCTTAAGCCGGAAATAAATACCCTCAACGCATTTTCCCTGGCCTTTGCTGCAAACGCACTAGAGAGTTCCTCCTTGTAACTATGGGTCATTATAATTTTGTTTACTATTAGGGTAAGCTGCCTATTAGACCGGGTTGGTGGCCATACAAAAAAAAAGTTTGCAATTACCCCCCCTAGGATGAAAGATGACCCTGCGGCGAATTAGGGATGATAAAAATTTTCATCCTGCGAGAGTCCTAAAAACAGCCAAAATTGATTTTTATTCACAATTTTTTTGTTTATAATCCGATTGCAAAGTTCGATATATCGTTGAATAGGTATTTTTTAGTACTACATATCTCCTGAATGTCCTTTTACTCAAAACAGACCCCAAACCGAGTTAGACCGCGTAACTCGATTTCTACCCCCCTATATAAAACATTTCTCTTCATAATAATAAACGTCTCAGCAAGCCATACACTTGTTATCTTTGAAGTAAAAAAAAATTTAAGTAAACAAAGAAGTTACGGTGACTTGAAGTTTAATTGCACATATTGTATATGTAACTTCTACAAATAAAAATATTGACTACATATGAGTGTATGTGTATGTCCATGTAAAATTAGTTGAAGCAAGGTAAACTACACGTTTCAGAATTACCAACATCACAATATTTTTAAATTAAATTTTGACGAGACTCAAGCAGACTGTAGCGGCACCTGCTTTCCAGTTTTTAAAAAATATGGCCCAAGCGATTATGATCTGTAACTGCTAGCGAAGATTCACTAACAACACGAACGAAACGTTCCGTATTTTGGGAATGGCATAAGAATTCTGCAATAAACCATTCAATAGAAAAAACTCAGTCTCTTGTTACAAAGTTTTACCTGGTAATTTTATAACTTCAGCTTCAGAATATTGATAAAAAGCAAGTTGTTCGTCAGTGTAAAGCTGCAAAAAGGGTGGCTCTATGTTTTCAAATTGTTCCCATTTTATCATTTGCGTATAAGTATCACTATTGAAATTTACAATTCCTTGTTTTGGTAGATAAAATACACGCAGAACTGATTGCTGATTGCGCCGAGCTGCTCTTATTTTTTCATACGCTTCAAAACGTACAGTTTGGTCTGAATCCGTTATCATTGACAAAATAATGTTTTCCGGATGGCAATAATAAGCGTTGTATTCTACAACAGGACGAATTATTTTCTGAACATCGTCTGGCAAATCTCGCATCCAACAAATATATTTAAAAACTTGACGGCTTCCGTGTATAGATTCTGGCTGGCTCTTTACCAAAAACCAGAATGGTGCGTAAACATTAACAACAAACTCCACAGCTTTTATTAAGGAAGAGCTGGGGTGCTTTTTGGATACGTATAAACGTAGAAGTCTTGGCGCCGTAGATAACCAGCGTGCTGTACTTACAGGACCAGGTTTCTCTCTACTAAGGTGATCATTACATACACCACTATCAATCAATATAGGTAACGCTGATCAGATCTTATATTCCACTCCTCAATATTTTCAGGCATGACACCCATTGGGATTTTTTTATAACCTTCGAAGACCTACAAACAAACAAAATTGATCAAAATATACCCCCAAATATGTATAAGAAAAGCCTACCTTATAATTTTCGCATGTAAGGATTTCTGTTCCTTCTTTGCTCGGCCACAATCCCGGACCTTTTTGCGATCCGAAAATTTTTTTAACAACGCCTTTAAAGGCAATCCGTAAAGCTTCAGCAAACAAACATTCCATTGCAATGGCCGCTGCAAATATCTTTCCATGCAAACAATTACGCCAGTTTTATAGCCTGTGTTAACTGCGGTTGATAGCGACTAAATGGCTCAACGAAACATTTTGATCATTCAAAAAACTTACTATGGATTGCTGAATTCCCTCTCCGGTGCTTAAAATGGGTGTGGTATATCCAATAAATTTTGATTCTGGCTCCTGGCAAATTTCAGTATTCTTAAGGGTAAGGTCTCTTTTTCCATCAAAGGAAATACCTTGCAGAAAACAGTTTTCTATCACCGAAGCTTGGGCTTCTTTGCGAAATTTTAAACGCTATCTAGAAATTTTATTTTTGTCTAGAATAATATTATCAATGTAAGATATAATATTTTTTGAAATATCCGGTGACAGGTAATAGTGTCACTGGTAATAGTGTCAATTGCCACGGTTCAGGCAACCACCCGGAGTTGGCATTGCGTAGCCCAGGTTTATATACAACTAGCAGACCCGGCAGACGTTGTTCTGCCTGACCAGTGACTTCCCAAGAAATACATTTTCAACTATTTTTCTATTAATTTTTAACATTCCATTTATTGCAGTGCTTTAGTATATGCAATGTTTCCGGTTTTAACGTATTTGGTATAAACAAATAAATTTGTTGGATGTCCAACTCAAAAAACGAATCTTTTGAACTCAATGGCTATGACACAAACCATTATGCGCTGCTGAGCAGATGTGTAGTTAGTATTTATTTAATTATATCCTATATCTACCACTTAACGCCACTATTATGATTTAATGGAAATCCTATAATACTCTGGATATGTATAAACGGCAATAACAAACAAAAAAATTAAGTGCTTTGATTAAGATTTAAGAACGTTAAAATGTCACTAAAGCAAATACATTCAGGGATATAACGAATTGAAATATTACTTAGCTGTGGTCTTAGAACTGACCACTTTTCCAAAAAATTTACAAATGTATGTATGTCGTACCCCACGAAGATTTTCACGTATTGGAAAAGTTTAAAACAGATCAACCATAAACTTTGGACATTATGGAAGTACAAACAAAGTACTGGATACAAAAAATGTGGGCGTGGCACCGCCCACTTTTCCAAAATTACATAAATCTTGAAAATCCGGAAATATTTCCCAAAATTTTCCCTCACACAAACCTTCTCTTATGCTATGTTTCCACCAAACCAAACACCGTGTTTAAAAGGGTTTGGGTTATGTAGAAACACCGCGTTACCAATTACGAAGAACTGAAAAAAAACTTGAGTCAAATCTGTCCAGCCGTTCTGATTTTTTTCCTATCATTTTTGAATTGATTAATATGAAATAAGAAATTAATAATATAATTATGTGATAATACTTACATGTACATATGTATATATTTTAATTAAATATTTTTGAACAATGAAGCAATTGTATAAAATACGAATAACGGGGTTTCACAAAATACGTTCACTACCATGGCATACTCATACAGGTAATATCGGCGCTGTCAAACTAAAAATCGCTTTCGCTAAAACGTCAAAACAGGCAGTAGCAAATACAAAATATGAAATCGTTTGTAAAGCATGTTTGACAGTTTAGAGAAAATGAAAATAAAAAAAATCTAATCAGCTGCTGAGTTGATATTACCTGTATGCGTATGCCATGGTTCACTACAAAATATGTACATATATGGATTTGATTTTTACTTATCCCTCAGCAACACGAAAACGTACATATGTACATATGAATGTTAATTTTGTTTTTATTTAAAGCGTCATACATATGTATGTATGTACGAAGCGAAGTACCGCTACCGAGCGCTCGCTTAACTTAAATCGATTCATTTGGTTGACAGCGAACAAACACACAAACAGCTTTTTTTAGAAAAGGTGCTCCTATTGTTTAAACAATTTTGGTTAAATAATATATGAATCAACTATTTTTTTTTGATGCAGAACGAAAGTAAATATTTCAAAGTTTAACTTCAAGTAAGTTTCATTCTAATCGGTGGATCCGTTTATGATTTGTGGTTGTGTAAACAAAAAAATTTATGGTTTTTTACCGATTTCCACTCCCCCTTGAGATATAAGGTATCCTATCTTTCAAGTTGGATCAAACTGTAGATGCTGTGCAAATTTCATTAAAATCGGTTGAGTAGTTTAGGAGCTCACCCTGATTGAACATGTGACACGTGATTTTTATATATTAAGAAGATAAGCGCGGCCCAAGGCCGCCTACGCAGAATGGTGTACTACGTAGAAGGACTTGGCATAATGTGGCCCAGGGTTGTTTTTTAAATTAAATTTAAAATTTTGCACATACGCGGTTTTGCACCCACAACAGTGGTACCTCAAATGAAAGGTACCATAATTACCTATCCAATACATAATTTGAATTTCACACATAAAATGGGGGTTTCGTGTTGGGGATTCTGATTTTAGGGATTTTGATTTTGGGGATAATGTGGTAGGCCCGTTTTTAGCACTTTTGACATAATTTCCATATCAGTTTGGAAATAGTGTCAATGACTTATTTTCCATTTTCTTGTTGACACTAATTCCATTTCGAAAGCGCAATAGTGTCAATTGACTGAGACACCAAGAGGTAGACACTACGTGTATTTGGGAAAAGATAAGTGCACGAAATGGGCACTTGATCAACCCGTTCGCAATGTTCGTACAAGGCAGTGTAATATAATAACACACTTGCCAGGAGTTAAAAGTATTGCAAAAAATTCTCGAACTCCATCAGAATGTCTGGCCTTGTTTTTGTCAAATACTTTGGTAGAAAACATTGTGGCATATACAAATATTTATATTGAAAAAATAAGTGGAAATTATGCACGTGATAGAGATTGGAAATCCACAGATGCGGTTGAATTGAATGCGTTTATTGGCATCCTTCACATGACTGGACTAAAAAAATGAATCATTTGAATTTAAAAGAGATGTGGCTTCAAGACAGAACTGCTCCGGATATTTTCAGATCCGCAATGTCTATAACTCGTTTTTTGTTTTTGCTCCGTGTTATTCGATTTGATGACATTTACTCTCACTTACACAGAAGCGAAACCGATAACTTAGCAGCGTTCCGTGAAGTTTTTGAAACATTTAATAAGTCTTGCAGTGACTGCTATATTCCTGGAGAGTACTGCACTATTGATGAAAGGTGACAGATAATAGTGTCAATTGACAGCGCAGCGCAGTGTTGTAAGAGATGGATTTTTATTATATGATTATTTACAAAATTGTGGTTTCTCCTTCTTCGAAATGTGCACTATTAGTGATTGGGGTCTACCACATTATCCCCAAAATCAAAATCCCCGAAAAAAAATCGCCAAATAAGTAATCCCCAAAATCAGAATCCTCAAAAGAAAACTCGGCTCAGCGAATAAAGGTCTAACGAACTAACGCCTAATTTTTCGAAATGAAAGAATGCCTACAAAAGAACGCCTAACAAGAAAGTGAAAGAATGTCTAACTTTAAAAATGAAGCAAAGCCTAATTTTAAAAATGAAAGAAAGTCTTAATTGTTAGGGTTTCTTTCCAATATTTGGGACTTATTTCACAATTAAACTATAACATCCGATCCATGTTTTTTATGTGGAGAAAATAACCCTGGGCTCCAACTCCGGGTGGTTGCCCTGAACGGTGGCAACATGCCGCCTTGGTAACACTGATTTATTTAAATAACGTTTTTTAATAAACATGCTTCAATTTTATCGTATGTCACAAAATTTAATAATGCACCAACTTTCTTTATGTTTTACACAGAAATAACAAAAAAAACAAGCTTTAACTGTAAATCGACTGTAACTTTTTTGTTTATTAGAATTTTTTGTTACTTCAAAGGCGAGAATTGCATAGCTGACTGAGTGGTTTATTATTATGAAAAGAAAAGGTTTATATAGGGGGATAGAAATCGAGTTACGCGGTCTAACTCGGTTTGGGGTCTGTTTTGATTAAAAGAACATTCAGGAGATATGTGGTACTAAAAAATACCTATTCAACGATATATCAAACTTTGCAATCGGATTATAAATAAAAAAGTTGTGAATAAAAATCGATTTTGGCTGTTTTTAGGACTTTCGTAGAACGAAAATTTTCATCATCCCAAATTCACCGCAGGGTCATCTTTCATCCTAGGGGGGGTAATTGCAAACTTTTTTTTTCGACTTTATATGTAGCTAATAACGTTTATTTGTCTTTACCCCAAGTACTCCCAGCTAGCGACTTGAGAATTTTGTTACTACTTTGGACTTTATTGGCAATTGCGGTGACATGAGCGCCGTATTTGAACATGTTATCAAACGTCACCCCAAAAATTTTGGGGTATGAGACAGTTGGTAGCTTGACACTATCAACCGAGACGTCTAATGCCATGTACACCTGCGTTGTCCACGTCGTGAATAGGGTGCCCGAGGACTTATTCGGTGACAATGCCAGGTTTCTCCCAGCTAAAAATTCGAACACGGCTGGGAGGTATTAGTTAACGCGGGAGCAGAGCTCTTCAACGGAGGGGCCTGTTGCCAGTATCGTACAATCATCGGCGTAAGAGACGATCGAGACACCCTCTGGTGGGTGGGGAAGTTTCGATACATAATAGCTAAGCAGAAACGGGGACAGGACACCACCCTGCGGCACCCCTTGTTTACCTATTATGGGTTTTGATCTGGCCCCTATGAATTGAACCGACCATTGACGGCCAGTTTGCAGTCCAACGTTTAAGACAGTGGGGAAGGGACGAATCTTCCAGGTCTTTCAATAGTTCCGCATGGTTGACCGTGTCAAAAGCTTTGGCCAAGTCAAGCGCAACGAGCACTGTTCTGTGGTTTGGGCGCTTTTGGTTTAGTCCGTACCCTATCTGAGTGGTGATGGCGTTCAGCGCGGTGGTGGTGCTGTGGTTTTTGCGAAAACCATGCTGATGTTCGGCCAGCCGAAAAAATTTTTAAAACAAAAATCGTGCACAAAAAATGCCAAAACGATATTGAAGTAACCAACGAGACTGTTGCTATGCCCCTGCGGGTTGGGGTTTAGTAAGCGGCGACTAATATGCACAAAGGTTATGATGTGCCACTCGATGGCTGATCTAAGGATATGATGCTTCTCACCTCTCATTACCCCTCTTCTCTTTCCTTTCATAAGGACGAATGATATGACTTAGAAGGTTCCACTGGTTATACCGAATCGCTACCACGACAGTCGAGCATTACCGCATGGGAGTACTGGGGCGTACCTTATTCATATCCGGCCAAGGACTGTTATTTCCGCAACACTCCCCAAAACCTTTCTGGAGTGATTTTGTTGCTAAAACAACAACAACAACAACTGACCTAGGAAATGTAATGCAAGACACTCTAATTGAAAGAGGACAAAAGTGTATTTTTTGCGAGGAAAATGAACTTTTTGTGAAAAAAGTCTATGTTAATTATTTATACCAATCAACAAAAGTATTTATACCGTTTCAATAATAATTGAATCGAAGTTTGTGACAAAAACCATATGCTTACAGAAATAGAAGACGAGAATTTACGAAATAACCATAGAGGCATACAGGAAGTATATTTAGAGCTTAGAAGCAAATATTTTTACCCTAAACTATATAAAATGATAACTATACTTATTAATTGTTCAATATGTACCACTGCTAAACATAATAATAAACCCAACGGATTACCCACCATCATAACGCGCGGATGAAATTTGCCGAGTGTTTGAACGGCGGAGGTTTGTTAAGCGTCGAGACCTGTTGTTGTTGTTGTAGCGCTATGTGGCATCCGGCTCAAGGTTAAGTAGTCTGGCAACCAACCTCACGAACGAACATAACAAAAGGAATTAGAAAGCGCAAGGCAACTGCACTTAACGGCATACAAATTCCACACAATCTTTTATTTCGATCAAAGCGAACAACACGCGCCGGTACAAGCAAAATAATATTCTAATTCGATCCAACCTAAATTTCATATTTTCATTGGTTTAAAGTTTTTGTAATTTAAGTACATATTTAATAAATGATATTTATAAAATATACGGTTTAACTATAATATCCCCACATTGGTGACCCCGGGAAAAACGGTGGACCGTGTAAAATCTCGCGCCGAAAATTACAATTACGCTCAATTTAGTAGCAAATCAAAATCAAATCAAACTAAAAAGCGGTCACAATCGGTATATAAGTACGGGATTTAGCCAATTCAACATCGACATAACGTGAATCGAGTACAGTACAGGCATCACGCCACCAAAAATTCTTTTTCCGCTACCAAACTTGCCGACAATAACGGCGCTTAAACAACAATAACCTAAACGACAATCAGTTAGGCGGCGATGAGCCTGCTCATAACGACGGCAAAGCCGCCGAAAACGCAAGCGCTAACGCCGACGCAGGCGCAGGCACCGACAACGGCATACCGCAAATCAATGCAGTTTTTGGAAAACTACCGTTTTCCAAACTTAACTCCAAGTACAATATCGAATCATGGTTCATAAAAGTAGACGCATGGTTCGAATTGCACGGCTTCGGCATTCGCAAAGAGAACGATAAATACACCGCCATCATCGCTCATGCCGACGACTATATTCTCGACCAAGTTTTTGACTTGGTTCGTAATCCTCCAAACAAAAACCGTATACTACGCTAAAAAAGGCCATCATCGAAAAATTCAGCGATTCAGCCATGGCACGTCTGGATAAACTTACAGGTATACAGTTAGGCGATAGCAAACCGAGCCACTTGCTTAGCCAGATGCAGCGCACAAACGCCACGAATGATGAATCCGTAATACAGCAATACTGGCTTAAATAGTTACCCGAGTCTGCCCGTGCTGTCATCGATGGTATGCTGCAGGCTCAACCGAGTACACCTCTGCACCAACTTGCCATCACCGCCGATGCGGTACTCGACGCATTAAGCCGCGACTCCAATGCAACATCAACCCAATCAGCTACCGTAAACGCTATCGCATCGCCCAATAGTTACGTCACCGTTTTGGGAAAAACGAATCGAAAAACAAGACGCCGTCCTCGAAAACATCAGCGCAAAACTAAATCAGCTCATGGCCCAAAACCGCAGCCGACAACGAGAACGGTCACAAGGCAACGTCAAACGTTCAACAACGCCGCACCGCAGCACCCACGCAGACCAATCTTCGACATGCTGGTATCATCGTGAATATGGAACTCAAGCACGTAAATGCAGAAGCCCGTGTGATTTTCCAACTAAAAAAGTCGACAAACCAAAAAACTGAAGGCCGCCGTAACGATGACGCTCGACACTTCTGGCAGTTAAACACCATCGAGCAACCAATCAATACAATGTGAACTTGAGGTAAAGTTTTCCGAATTTACAAAATCTAAACGTTTTTTCATCTTAGATAAGATCTCAAAACAACATTTTTTAATCGACACGGGAGCTGAGGTGTCCGTAATTCCAACTACGCGAGGCTGCCGTTTGTCAAATAAAGAGGGCAAACCACTTACCGCTGCAAATGGTACCGTCATCAAAGCGTACGGTGTTACGCGCGTCACACTCGACTTCGCTCTCCAAAGGAGATTCACGTGGAATTTCATTATTGCCGATACTAAATACGCAATCTTTGGTGTTGACTTTTTACGCCATTTCAACTTAATAATCGATATCAGCAATATGACGCTTATAGACAAAACACAGTATCAATCGGGCATCTGTAGCTTCGAAAAGTCGACGAATATCAATCCAGAAGGTGACCACAGCGAGGTAGACAAGCTGCTCAGCGAATTCAGCAAAATAACGGATCCGAACGCCATAGCCCCGTAGGCCCTTCTGTGTTTGCCCGACCTGGACGCCTCACACCAGAAAAGCTCAAAACAGTCAAAGAGGAGTTTGGCGTCCATGCGGTGATTACCGCGCATTGAATGCACAAACGGTACCGGATCGATATCTGCTACTGCACATACAAGACTGCACACACTTTCTCCACAAAAAAGACATATTCAGCAAAATCGACCTCAACCGAGCTTACCACCAAATACCTATCGAGCCCAGCGATATCCACAAAACGCCAATTACCACACCGTTTGGGTTATATGAATTTACGCACATGACGTTTGGCTTATGCAACGCCGCACAAACCTTTCAAAGGTTTATGCACGCAGTTTTCCGAGGCCTCAATTTCGTGTTTGTGTATATCGACGACGTGTGTGTAGCCTCCGAAGGCATCAAACAACACAAGCAGCATTTGAGGCAGGTGTTCGAACGCCTCCAACAATACCACCTTACGATAAACCTCTCAAAATGTAAATTTGCACAAACAAAAATTGAGTTCCTCGGCCATGTGGTCACAGCACACGGCATTAAACCACTGACCGACAAAGTACCATTCCCACGACAGCCGGTTCTATGTACCGGAATGACTCCAACCCGGGACCAAGAGAATGGATCTGCTGTATATGCTGGAAGAAAATTTATGTGAAACGCTCACATTCAGTACAATGCTCCAATTGCAATAGATGGTTGCACCTAACAAGTTGCTCCGGACTAAATCCCTCTACACATAGGGCCGCTAGTTTTTATAGAACTTTTGTGGCCCCTTGCTGTTCACGTCCTACGACGTCCCGTGGCACCTCAGAAAGTAGACTTTCCTAGCGGTCGCTCACGCCCCCAGGCGTCAACAACTCACACAGCAGCTCACAGCTACTCCCTACGTAGCACTTCCCAAGTGGATTTGAGCAATGCTGAGCGTCCGCTATCTCCCGCCCCCTCAGCCAGCCCTTATTCTTCCAGCATTAGCACGAGTATAAGTCACAACCATCAGCTCCTGGTCCCTTATACTACGTGCACTGTTTGTCGGTTAAGATTATACACGCCTTTGGCATCGGTCAAGTGCAATAACTGCCTTGGCCTGTGTCATCTGCTTATATGCTAGAGACTCGCAAACAGGAACTTATGGACTGATACGTACGTTGCGCCATGCTGTCGAGCTACGCAACCTTCAACGTCATCTGATTCGCCTCTACCTTCTGGTAACGCGATTCCTTCGACTTCAAGATTGCGTCGTAGTGCGCGACCCAGCCTACTACCACCTAGGCATGCGCATCAGTCCCTGACCCCCAGCATCAACTATGCTCCCCCTTCGCACTTCGCAATCCTGCAATTCAATTGCAACGGCCTAACCGGCAAAATAGTTGAAATTACAAACCTCATGAAGCGACACACAATCAAGATCGCTGCTATTCAGGAGACAAAGCTCGGTAGAAGGTCAACTCTTCAGACCTGCAACGGGTACAATGTACAACGTTGTGATCGTGCGAGAGGGCTTGGGGGTGGTCTTGCATTCATCACGCATCAATCTGTGCAGTATCGTCTATTTGAGCCTGACATCGACCCGAGGGACACCACCTTAGAACGTCAAGGTATGGTTGTCCGGTCAGGCGATGTCGACTTGGAAATCATAAACGTATATATACCTCCTGTCACCTGCTGTCCCAGGGATTATCACCCCGACATTCGTGCGCTACTCAGGGGTGAGAACCGCGTTATCCTTGGTGACTTCAACGCACACCACGACCTGTGGCACTCCAGCTTACAGGCCGATGGTAGGGGGCAGGAGCCGGCTGATCAAATAGACAATTCGACGTTCTGCACGGTTAATGGGGATGCCCCCACTAGAGTGGCGGTAAACTGCTCTAGCTCACCGGACATCACCATAGTCAGCGCAGATCTTATAAACTGCGTTGACTGGCGACCGATGCTGACGCTTGCTTCGGACCACCTACCCATTGTGCTCTCTATCGATCGCCCCACCGACTTTGTCACTTCTGACAATCGCACCTTTGTTAACTTTAACAAAGCCGACTGGGAGAGGTTCTTAACATCTACAGAGAGCGCCTTCGCTGCTCTCCCCACCCCGTCTGACGTACGAGAAGGGGAAAAGGCGTTTCGTATGGCCCTAGTTTCAGCCTCCCGTCAACACATTCCATCAGGTAGAATAAAGGAAATGCGTCCATTCTTCCCCGCAGAGGCAGCGGTCCTGGCAAATGAACGTGACCATATTAGACACCTACGGATCCTCAAATAAAGGATCTTAATGCGGAAATCAGAGGCTTAGTAGATAAACACAAACGCGCTAAGTGGGAAGAGCACCTATGGTCTTGCAACCTCTAGGCTGGAGTTGGCAAATTATGGTCGACGGTGAAATCTTTGTCCAACCCGACTAAACCCAACGACAAAATATCTATCGCCTTCGGCGATAAGGTTCAGTCGAAACCTAAACGATGCGCGAGCGCTTTCTGCCGACAGTTTGTAATGCATCCTCCGTTGGACAAAGAGATTCGCCGAGCCACCAGGGAAGCGCATAAAAACAGCGATGCGCCCATTGCCATCTCCACAACCGAAGTACATGAGGCAATACGGAGATCTAAGAACACCAAGTATATAGGCCCCGATGGCATTTCCATGCTGATGCTAAAACACCTTGGCGACGAAGGCATAAGATATCTAACACACATTTTCAACCTTTCCCTGTCCACCTTTGTCATTCCTGAAAGATGGAGACAGGCAAAGGTGGTCCCACTACTAAAGCCTGGCAAGCCAGCTGCCGTAGGGGAGTCATATCGCCCGATATCACTTCTCTCGCCAGTAGTGAAATTGTTGGAATCTATCTTATTACCATATTTCACAGCTAACTTGCGACTCGCCGAACATCAGCATGGTTTCCGCAAAAACCACAGCACCACCACCGCGCTGAACGCCATTACCACTAAAAAAATGTTTATCAACAAACACTTATGCAAATTTTCATCGAAATGTGAGATGGTCGTATTTAAAATGTCCCTTTCATCTCATGAGAAAGCATAGTACATGCATATTTTCATACCCATGCCCCCCTATTTATGAACAATTTTCAAAGATTTATGGATAGAATTAAAAACTTTAGTAAAAGAGGTACATATTATTAAGTTTTCGAGCCGAAATTGCACATAGTTCAGGAGATATGACGTTTTGAGTTTTAACCAGCTATTATTATTATTCCTGAGTAAAAAAATAAAAAAATCATTATGCGTAATCGAAAATTTTAAAAATCAAAAATTATAATTATGTTTGAGGAAAATTCATAAAAATCAAAGATAATGATTATTTTTGAGGAAAAACTATAAAAATCGAAGATAATGATTACGGCTGAGGAAAATAATAAAAATCAAGAGATAACTATTCAGCTCAATTATAAATACTCTCGGGGAATTTCTTTCTTTTTGTGTTTAATCTACTTTGTGCCCTTTGCAGATTTCAAAAGTATTATAGAGTAAATAAGCCCGCATTTCGATACTTATTGGACCTTCTTCCATTCCGCAATACATTTTGTTGGTGGTCCTGCCGAATTCAGCTCTTCCGCAATTTTCCACCGAAATCTATTTAACACCTCTTAAATTCCCTCATGAAATCCTTGAGCAAATTTCTGGATGGCTTTGCATCATGATTATAAGCATTTCTATTTGTTGTTTATTTGCAGTTTTCGACGTAAAATAAAAAGCATTGTAGTATAATATTGTTAATTCATTAATTCGTCTTTAATCGTTAATTCATTAATTAGTCTGTCTATGTAGATATTTCTTATTAAATTAGGTTTATTTATTAGAGAGAAAGTTCTGCCTTTCATGATAGTTGTAATAAGTTTGTCATTTCTTCAGTAAACGCGGAAGTATTAGTCAATGGTAACTGCCGCATGTTTGAAATATATGGGTCCAGTTTTCGAGTCATTTCCTGGTGTGGCATCGCCGAAAGGCTTTGATATTTTTGTTATTGGTTTCAGCTGCCTCTTCCGAGAGTTTTCCTATTCCAAGCATCGAGTGTTTTATCACATCTGGGCCGTGAATCAGATTTTGTGCACAGTTGCAGGAAGCTTATGCCACGAATATGTTTGAACTAATTTACGCGCAGTTTCGATGGCAAACATCCCAAACTGTTGTGATTTGATCGGATATCCGGATGAAATACAACGCAAGGTAAATGTCTTCGTCAAGTTTGAGGATCTCCGCGGATATTTTGTAATTATTAAAAACTTTCTGGCGGAGTTTCCGTCGTTTGAGTTTCCACTACCACCCGCGCAAGGTTTGTCCACTATAAGCCCTAATTTTTCTCTCATTTCCTTCCGAACCTTTTTCTTTTTTTCAGATACGATTTCCCGGTCCTCTTCCGTTCGTGCTTGCCATTTTTGTATATACAATTTATAGGATACATGAAGAAAATATTCTTAGAATCTTATATAAGCATGTAACGGGGATAAAAAAAAAAAAAATTAAGAAAAAAGTACAACAATATGATGAAAACTCGCCGAATTTTTGCGAGTTTTGCCTAAATTTTGGACACATAATTTAGGCGTTTTTACTAGCCATATTTGAAAACAAAATTAGTTGAAATTGCAAAAAGGGAAGGATGGAAAGATGTACCGTTTTAAAGTAAGTTTTAACGGGCGTATATTATAGCCGGATCTTAGGAAGGATATTTTGAGAAAAATGGAAAAAACGGAAAAAGATACCTTGTCTATCTTTAAGAGCTCAAACCAGCTTATATATCCTGACCGAGAGTGATCTTTAGTTGTTAAAAGTTTAAATGTAAATACATACGAATTCTTGAAAATTACGTTTATGAAAAAAACACAACTTAATCATCTTGTATTTTACTCAAAACTTAATTGGTTTTACTAGTTTTTTTTGTCAAATCACGAAACATACCTTCTTGTTACTTTTCCATTCTTATCTTGAATATTTTTCAGACTGGAAGTCGAATTATTGCAAAATTAAAGTTGCACTAATTAAAACAAACTTTTTCAAGAATTTTTTTTTACAATTGTTGACTTTGAATGAGCAGAAGTGACGTTTAACGTGCCAATTGGGCATGAAGGGTGGTTTTCCATAAAATTAAATATATTTGCTATGGAGACTCATGACAGAAAGTTATATTTGAAGAATCAGCATTTTTGATTTTTGTGTATGGGGCTGAGCCACTGTGCGGCAGGACTATTAACAATCACAAACAAAAAAACTACCTAATTACTGCCTTTTTGCAACTCCAGAATTCCATCACTATATCTACCCACCATCTAGGGAAGTTCACATCTCTCCAACCACATCCGTACAAGTTTTCATTGAAACTTTACAATTATGTATATCTTCCGAAAGATGAATTATACACCGTAGTGGGACATACAGCGGAAAAGTTTCTAAGGAGTGCTTGGCGAAAAATCTTGACGGACGCTGTTGCGCAGCAAGTTTGTTTGTATGATTCACATATGAACATAAATGTACATATACATATATGTAAGTAAATTTACCCAATAAGCAAAATACGCTTACTATAAGCTTATAATAAACTTACTTTTGTAATCTTTTCGCTTGGAAAACGTTTGCTATAATCATTGGAAAACGTTTGGAAAACATTGTACAATCAACGAAAGTGGTCCCTTTTTAAACAATTGGAATTGATGCTTGGAAAACAATGTTTAATAAACATTTTATTCAATGTACAGTAAGGGTTTGTTTAAAACTGATTGATAAAACTCCAATTTGGGCGACAACGGTGAAAACGGGCCAATAGCGTAACGAATATGTTGTGGGATTTTGCTCCGAAGGTTGCGAGTTCGAATCCCGACCATTTCCTTAATTTTTTTGTTTTTTAATTAATTATTTAAATATTATGTTTTATATTTTGTTGTTGGTTTTTGCGGTCTTTCTTGTTTTTACATATTTGTAAGTTTGCAAGCTCGAGACACAGAGAAACAATAATTCGTAATGAATTTTAATTGTCAGTTTTTTTGGGAAAAATTGATAATTGGAGAAAAATTAGATTGTTAAATCACAGCGATGGATAGGATTACATGTTTCAGAGTTTCCAAGCTCATCATCAGATCCCTTTTCGGACACTGGGATATGAACCAGTGTCTGCACCAAAGCCGCTGTTAGGAAATTCTAACATCTAAGCTATGATGCCCTGTGACGTCACAATGCATTTATCTCCACTTCAATTAATTCCCTTTTGTTTGTTTGTTCTTGCCAACAGTGAGCACACATTGTTGTTAGACCTTAGGTCATACGAACGAATGTGTGTGCTTGACTTTTTTGTTTGTACATATTTATGTACATTAAGGTGCCTCGCCAAAAAAAGTTGCACTGTTTCCACCGGAATTTCAAAATTCACTCTTTTCTAAGGACTCCCCCAAAATATTTCGAAAAAATATTAAGATTTACCGGAGCTAAACCGCGTTAAAAAAACGCTAAAAATATCGTTTTTTATGTATAAAAGGAGTATGAAAAAATATTTTTTAATAAAAAGCATCTGAGATGATAGAGTGCAAAAGGTAAGCATAAAAAAGTTTAAAAATTTTATCAATACTATTATTGCATACCTGTGTGCTAATATTCGCAATGTGTAAAATTGGACCAAAAAGGGTTAAATTTTGCAGAAATTGCAACGTCTCAAAAATACCTTTCAAATGATATCCTAATCGTCCAAATCCGTCAATAATTGGCTGAGTTATTAAAGTTTTCCACAAACCTACCCCTCGAAATATGACCAAAAACCGCATCATACATCTCAATATTTGGATTGCGTTGATAAAATTTGCAAACTTTTTTATGATTACCTTTTGTACTCCAGCTAATTCATCATCTCAGGTGCTTTTTATTAAAAAATATTTTTTCATACTCCTTTTATACATAAAAAACGATATTTTTAGTGTTTTTTTAACGCGGTTTAGCTCCGGTAAATATTAATATTTTTTCGAAATATTTTGACCACGGTCTTAAAATACATTGAAGTTTATAATTCCGATGGAAACAGGGTGTCCATTTTTTTTTGTATGGAGCGTGAGGCGCCTTAATGTACATACGTAAACCCGTGCTACGGTTCTTAATATTTTGTTGTTGGTTTTTGCGGTCTTTCTTGTTTTTACATATTTGTAAGTTTGCAAGCTCGAGACATAGAGAAACAATAATTCGTAATGAATTTTAATTGTCAGTTTTTTTGGGAAAAATTGATAATTATGTTTTATAATAAATTCTTATTTGGTGCAAGAGGAGATAAAGGGCCAGTTTTTGCGTGCTGCTTGCAATTGTTTATACAGTCTGCATCTGCAAGGCAAATATGTGCATTTCTTCTGAGAAGCCTTTCATGGCACCCGTTTTAAAAAACCATTTCAAATAATTTTTCATGTTGCCTGTAGCGGGGTTCAAACCTAGGACGCCAGACGCCGAAATTAATGAGTTAGACCTTACTGTTTTACCAGAAATACGCTTCAACTCGCATGCTTTCTGCTGGCTCAAAAAATTCCTAACACCCCCAAAATCTTTTTTTAAGGTCAAAAATCCTTTTTTTTGTTTGCTGGGTTGAGCATTTACGGCCGGTTAAATAAAACAAGTAAGTTGTTGTTGTTTTTCCCTACGCGTTTCGACGCTCTCCGCGCCTTCATCTGGGGAATCTGCTTAATTAGATATGTATACTAAATTAATACATTTGTTACAAACAGTAATCACAGGACAATAAACATGAAAAATTTAAACACATTTCACTTACAATTGAAGGGCTCAGAACCAAAAGGATCTAAGTGAAATTTTTTTTGAAATTGAGTTATACCCATATTTATATAGTGAAATATGGTGTGTATTTGTTGGCAAAGAGATCCGAGTAATTTCGGACATTGTAGTGCCATCTACTAACCATACAATAAACGCCCTATCCAGATTTTACATAGAATTTTCAAAAGGCAGTAAACTTTAAACTTGAATATCTCAAATCAATTTCGGAGTCACTTAGACCCTTTTGGTTCTGAGCCCTTCAATTGTAAAATTAATTACATTAGAAGTATCCTGGTTCAATACGAGCTATAGACCTATTAATAATTTTTTCTGCAGCGAAAAATTATTGTTGTTTTTGGGTTTCTTAATAATTTTTTATTAATTATTAAAAGTTTTTGTTGAGTTGAACAGGAAAAATTTAGAGACAACCGCCATAGCTTTTCTTATAGATCCATTTCGGAAGTTGCTAACTTCACTCATCAGAGAAATTTTGGCACGCATTGCTAACTATTAAGCTAACAATACGCTGGGTTTTTTGCCTTCTAAACGCCCTGTTCAATCAACTTTTTACCAATTCATGTACCAACAACGCCATTTGACGTTTTTAGATTTGGTAT